>JAWWES010000171.1:32046397-32062210 GCA_035583135.1 Lophotriccus pileatus
CGGAGCGCCGCGTACCTGCCGCGGGATGGAAGGATGGATGGAGGGATGGATGGATGGATGGAGCCCGTCCCGCCGCCGCGCCGGCTCCCGCTCCGGCCCCAGCCGCGGAGAAAGTTTCCTGACGTCAGCGCGGAGGGCGGGGGAGACCCGCCTGCCTGCCGGGCTCGCCGGGCCGGGCCGGGCCGCCGCCGCTGCTCCCGGGCTCCCCCTGCCTCCCGCCGCTCCCCCGCGCTCTGCCCGCCAGCCGAACCAAGTCTGATGAAGCGAAGCAAAGGGAGGAGAAAAAAAAAAATATGAAGAGTAGGCAGGACTTGAGAAAGTGAGGAATGCGACTGAGTAGCTCTGCATTCTCCTCAAGGAAACATCTTTTGGGGAAAAGACAGTGGACGCGGTTCCACGGGTCTAGGTTAAATCCGCACTGAAGTATTTTGACACGGTGCAGATGCGAAACATCGTTCTTTGAAGATAACATCTGCGGCATGAAATCCCAACTAAACTGTGCTCTAGAAACACCAGAAGAGCGTAGATCAATATACTTTTATGACAGTCATACTAAGTGCAATTTAGGGACTAAATATTTCCTGTAGAAAGGCAAGGAATTAATGTCTGCCATATTTCTTTTATTCCTGGTGGCCTTCTGCCATGATGCTGCCAGCAAGGGGCCATGTAGTGTCTGTGGAAAGGCAGGGAACTCATCTGTCATTGCCCTGCCTGATTTTTTTTTTCCAAAGCACATGAAAGATGCCTTTCATTTTTCATTAATCAATAGACAAACCTCAAAATGGCCATTTAGAGAGCAGAACAAAACATGTCACTGAAATCAAAGCAAAGGTGCTTTGTCTGCATCAGGCGTATTCTTGTTTCAAGGACAGGATAGAAAACAGTTCAGGGTGGCAATTTACAGTTCAGAGTCGGAAAATCATGACAGAAAAAAATGAAGGGTAGAAGTCAAGAGCAGGCAGCTTTTTAAATCAGTAAGCTCTAGATAATTACATGCATGGATATTAATTATGTAAGAATTTAATTGATGTGGCTGCCTTTCCTTTCAGAACTAAAACCAAATTTTAAAAGCCCTCCATAATAGGTACACAAACCAAAAGCAAATTAGTAGTAAGTTTGTCTGCTCTAGACATTATTACAAATCTGAAATTTCCCATCAGTTGGTTCTCTCATGTAAAGAAAACAAGTGGTAACTTTTTACATAGTCACAGTTATTTGTAAACTTTCCTAGGAAATTACTTGGAAACAATTGTGAAGGATCATCATATGCAAAGTTGATAGAACCACCCCAGCTAAATTTCAAAAGGTAAATAGAAGTGAAATTCTGAGAGGCCAGGAAAATGCAAAACACTTGAGGAAATTGTTTGAGCATTATATTCAAAATAACACCACTGCCAGGAATAGTTTTCAGCATGCAGATATTAAGTTTTAAACACCTGGGGGCGGGGGAGAGGGAAAAACAAACAAACAAGCAAAAACATACCCTACTAAGCCTCTGTTTACTGCAATATTAAGAGAATTGAAGGAATACCTATAGAATCTGGACAAAACACATTTCATTCATGGCTGGTCCATGACTGTTCAATATAAATAAAGGGGGGGTTTAGCTGTTGTTGTTACTGACAGCTATTCCCATGCACCCTTCTGCAGCATTTTGTTGGCGATGACAACTGCATTGCATCCACCTCTTCAGCCATTTGTCTCTGTCAAAAAAAGTGACAGAAAGGATGGGAAGATAGAATCTATGAATTCTATGAAAACACTGAGGAAAGGTAAAAGTAAACTGCTATCAAGACCCTTGTTCTTTAGCAGTTTCTCAGAAATACAGACACAAACTACTCTAGAACATCGTGGTAGACATTTCGACCTGGGTTGTTTATTTTTCATGTTTGTGTGGTAGGTTTCTAAAGCCACATAGGGAGTGCATGTGCCCCTTCCTTAGGCAATACTACAGTGCATTTCAGTGTCAGGAAGCATCTTAATCTATTTGGCACTCCACAACATCCAAAGCTGGTCTTTGTTGTATGTCACAAACAAGTACTCAGACTCGTTCAGTGGGTGTCCTGGTTTTATTTTGATGATACATTTTGATTAGCTGTAGAGTCTGCAAAGCAGAGCACATGTCAGACAAACAGAAAACATTTCTGCTATTGAAATACACATTATGAGTTTTTCCAAAAATGATGCAGAATGCAAGAAAAATTAAGGGCACTTTAAAATTCTTTCCCAGTACCATAGCAGATTCTTCATCAGAGCAAGCTAAAAATAAAATATTATACAGGGGTGGTTTTTTTACTTACTGTGTTTTTCTGAAGTCAAGTATGCTTGAAGTCAGGGAAGATTTTGTCCAAAATCAAGTTACACCATTTTAAGTGCAATAAAATTATATGTATAGAATATATTATTCAGGAAAGGACATTTTTCTAAATCCCTTCTGCATGCAAATTTTTTTTCCTACAGAAAGTGAGACATTTTACAATACAAGAAAAAAAAAATACTCAGTACAGAGGAAGCTTTCTATTTCTTCTGTGATATATTCTTGACATAATCTGTACTGCAATGCTTAAGTAGAAGGAATGTAGAGCAAATCTTTTTTTAACTTAAATTTGATGCATAGTATTTTAAGAGAATGGAAGAAAATGTGGTGTTTTTTTCTCCTGCAGTCATTCCCTCCACCCCCCTTCAACACTGACAACCTAGGAATGGAATAAGGATATTATTTGAGAAGAAAAGTAGAGCAAAAGTATTTGAACTCTAGCATTAGGACCTCTTCCTCATAGTTATTCATTGGTGGGATCAAGTGGCAAAAGGCTAGGAGCAAAAAGAACAAAATGGTGACTTCCTACGTTGTCTGAGTCCCCCAGAAGCTGAAGTGGACAAAATCAGGTAATTCCTGGGCCTTATCATACCTGCATGTTGCAGAGAAGTTGAACCAAGAACCAGGCACATAAGAAATGAGAAGAGGATACTCAAAAGAACTAAACTTTTATAAACACAGAGAATGGTTTGGCTTGGAAGAGACCTTAAAAATCCTCAAGTTCCAGCCCCATTGCCATGGGCAGAGACCTGTCACTAGACCAAACTGCCCAAAGCCCCATCAAAACTAGTCTTGAACTATTCCAGGGATGGGGCATCCACAACTTCTCTGGAAACCCGTTCCAGTGTTTTACCACCCTCACAGCAAAGTATCTGATCAGCACCAGCCCTTTTTCAGTTTGAAACCACTCCTTCCTGTTCTGTCACTTTGTGCCCTTGTGAAGAGTCCCTCTCCAGCTTTCTTGCTTGCACCCTGGCTCCTACAGCAGTGGATTGGTTTTATTGTTCTCCTGAGGCTGTAAATGTCAGTCATGTAAGCAGACAGTAATGACTGAGTGGAGATAACAGAGGATAAGCAAAAGCAATGGAATCAGTATTCATTTAGATCTGGAGCTATGCCAACATCAAAGAATAAATATTAATCACTTGCACTGATTTACCAGAAAATAGTTACTAGAAAGAACAAAGATTAAAGGATTTCACCAATTATAAATTCCAAGAAGTTTCCCCACCCTGCTGAGCACCGTCTCACCTCTCACACAGACCAAAGCTACCCAGCATTACTCTGCAAGAATATTAAACAAGAAACCACAACAATGCCTCTTCAGTCCTTTATAGGAAGAAGCAGTGCCAGGGAGGTTTCCCAATTTCATATTTAACTTGTAGCCCTCTTAATGTTATCACGATGGTACAGTGCACATCCCCATTTAAAATCTGCCTTTCCTTGCTAAAGAACTGTAAATTACCACATGGCAAACAGATATCACAGCCCCACATTGATCCTAATGGTCTTAGGAGAACGTAACAACCAAAAAAGGTCTGTATTTCAGTCAAGGGAAGGACACCATTAGCAGTGGGATCACTTTCCACATCACACATGGCCAGGAGGGTCTGAGGAGCCTGGCAGCAAGTTGCCTTCTCATCTGTAAACTTAACCAACCACTGACACGGCAACTGTTGGTCAGATCATCAGAACAGGTGCTGGTCTCTTGAAGGCAGCTTTATAACACTGTATTATCTGAATTTTCACTTTGATTTGACAAAAAAAACCAAAAAAACAAAAAACCCCCACAATCTCTTCTGGGTCAGGCTTTACGACAGAGGTCTACATACACTAGAAAATGTGATATGGAGCCAGTTAGGAGGGATGGACAACAGGAGAAGCTATCTTTTCTAGCTTTATTAACTGGGAAAGAAGTCATGTTCCAAAGCTATGTAGGGTTAGTCACTCAAAAATAACAGTATTTCTTGTGTTCCTCTTATATTCCCCTTTTTAAAAATATCATTGATGTGTTTTCTGTTCATAATTACCCATTTTTTCCCATCACTGTGAAAATTACAGTACAGAAAGAATTATTACATTACTTTGATTTGTCAGGAATCATAGGCTACTCAGTTTTATTCAGGTGTCTTAATTACTGAGCTGTTAAGAGTCCATTCAGGGTCTGAGGAAAATAGTGTCAGATGAGAAAAAGAGGCTGTTGGCAAGGCTCAGGTGTGGGTGCTGGTGACTGATTTACTGCTGCTCACCGTAAACCTGAGCTGGTGATTGCTATGTACTAGCAAGATATATAAAGAAGGTTCTTTATGCCATATCTACTAGAATTTTCATACCAAAGGGCATAACGTTCTATGTCCCCAAAGCTTTTTCTGGGTGTATATCATGTTTAAAGTATTGTAGCTACCCTTACAAAATATTTCCAAAAGAGAAAAGCAATTTTCCACACAGAACTCCCAGACTAATGCTGATTATAAACCTGACATCGACAAAGCCAAGAGAAAGAAGACGACTTTGGGCACTTCATTCTTTTTGAGAAAAGATAAAAATAGAGGATTTTTAATTAATTAAAAGCTAAAGGCTAATATGTAGTATGCTTTGCAGAGAACAGGAGTACAAAATGCCTATTTGTTCCTCTTTTCTTTTCCTGAGCCAGTTATCTTCTAAACTGTGGCAGAATGTCTACTTATGTAATTATTTGTAATGATCTAACTTGCTTACTCCATGACAGAAACCTGCAACAATAAGACAGCCTAAAAATCCTAACCATGCCATTATCTTAAGAACAAAAGAAATCATTAATCTACCATTTACACTATGCACAGACATAAGTTTTTAAAGAGGTATTTGAAAAAAATATTTACTCAAGGGTACGTAAACCAAAGCAAAATTTCAAGTCAGCTCTCATGGAAGTCACAAGGATTTTTCCAGTGGATTTCAGAGAGAGTAATATATTAATAAAATATTTATACAAGAGTAAACCTCAAAATAGGAAAAAAAAAATCTGTTTAAAGCCTTTTCTTTCAGGATTTCTCATTGATGAAATGTTAGGAAGGACATGGAAGAATCACTAAGCCCTTGACATAAAACACTACAGCATCTATCAACAAGTACATTGGAAACTAAAACCTTCAAAGTTTAATAATCTTGGTCTAGGCAAGGCCTCACAAAACGTAAGAATTATTTGAGGCTTTTAATCAAGACCAAATCAACATTTCTTATGCGTGTGTCATAACCCAGGCTTTCCTTACCTTCTTTTCCATACCTAATATTTCATCCTACTTGATGCAAGATAGGATGTAGGTGCATGAGAAGGATGAGTTTTACTTACATGTGATACATCTCACCAAGACTGATATATACTGCTAAGACAACAGAAGCATGGCATGAACTGAAAAGTTAGAAGAGAAGAAATTTGTTAATACTGGCAGAAGGCTGGAGGAAGGATATGAAAGCTGAAGGCAGTAGGGGATTAATATTGAAACAAAAATCTAACACTGAAAAGGAAACAAAGCCACATTATGCAATATGTATTTGTGATATATTGCAGTGTGTAGGAGAGGGGATAAACATCCAATTCCAACCACACTGTAGCTGAAAGTCTGGAATGTAATCAATTACCAACATTATTTTGTGCTGCAGAAATGAACTCGTTTCCCTTGTAGTCAGATGTGCCATCATTTTAAAAACCTCTGGTCTCCGTCAGTGGTCATTAATACCAGCAAAGTCATGGCATTTCCTGCTTACTTATTTTTCACAGAAAACACATGTTATTTACAAAAGCTTAACTCTGTAAATATTTTCATATATGCCCTGTGTTCTGGAACTGATCTGTCTAGAATGCAGATAGTGTCATTAGTCGCTTCCAGTGCCTGTTCCATCTGAGAATCCTCAGTAAATTCTCCAGAGCCAACCTAAACAGGTACCTTCAAGCAAGGAGAACAGAATACCACCTTTTAATCGAAAGCAACCCCCTGAGTTACTGTCTGCAAATAGAGACTTGGAACAAACTTGTTCAGGTATTTGAATTAACTTCCACATTTTCCTCTAAGTTTCTTGGGTACTCTTTTTGAATTACAGGAGTGAAAAATGAACAATAGAATTATTCCTTAGTTTGTAGCTGATACATGTGATTTATGAACATGTTCATAAGTCTTAAGTGCTTTTACCGGACACAAATTCACACATTTCTATGGCTATCAGACCATGAGACTTTTCTTTTATTCTCTGCCAAGCATTTCAAACTCAGACTTTCTTTCCATTTTCTTGGTAGTTATCTCACATCATTATTCCTGGGTTTGTCCTTTCACAGTAATCCTTCTTTTTTATGCTTTAGAATGAAATGCAGCTGAGCCTGGAGACAGCTTGTAAATGTACTTCGATGCTGCAGGTAAAATTAATTTTTTGTCTAAAAGGTAACAGTGCATTCTATAAAACCAAGTAACAGGAGTAAGGAACTTGTAAAAATCTGGAGAACACCTAAAACATGCCTCAAAATCCATCTGTGATTGATACTGTGCTGCACTCTCTCAACCAAACATTTTGTTTGTCTTGGAATTGTAACTCTTACAACATTAAACTGGGATCTTTCATGCCTATGCCTTCAGCAGTCCCACAGATCTGCCTTTAGTTATGGACAAGACAACCCCTTGGTCTGTGCTGTCCATGTGCCACAGGTGGAGGTTAAAAACTGCCTTCCCCCTTGCTGGATGCAGTTAGCGTTGCTTCTAAGGTTCTGTTCCTGACCATGATCTGCAGATGCTTTCCACTGAAACAAAGAATGCTCATTTAAAGGAGTAAGCCCTTCTCAGAATTTGGGAAATATGTGATACTACCTCTGAAAGAGCTGTTGCTTAAAACTTATCTGAAATTGTTCAGGCAAAAAGCCCACCTAACGTTCCAAAGAAATGCCACGCAGAGTGCATTTAAGTTAATGTTACAGGGAGTGCAATACATTCAGGTAAAGTTCAAAAATTGCTATTGATGAAGCAGCATTTCAATCCTGTGATTAAAAACTCATTCAAGATGAACCCAAACTTCATCCAGAACTCCTGCATCCCCCTAGTGACTATTTAACATTCAGCACATCTCAGAGAGAAGCCTAAATATCCCTTTGAAAGCAATAGCTGCTCTAATTTGTAAAGGTTTATGTTATTGTTATATCACTCTCAAAAAAGTCATGGATGCTAATCCATTAAATAAAGAGCAAATAGTTCACAGAAGCAAGATCGTGCAACATGTTGCTGGGCCAAACACAGCACTATATTATTGCTGTTCCAAAGACAACAGGGACTTGTTTTTCTGAGTATTGGAACTTGGAGCCTCCCATCACATAAGGGCGTGAAGGGAGAAAAACTGTGTTTAACTTTGATTTTGATTATGGTTTAATAATGACTCAATCTTTAGCCTTCTGCAAGGATAAGGCATTTCTCCAAGCACCTGCTCCTTGCTAGTTAATACATGGCAACTAAATCCATTTCTTGCCTGTTAATGTTTCCCACTATCAGCTCAGAAACTGATCCTTAGAGCTGAGCAACAAACACATGCTTTCACACTCCCACACATGTGGGTGGAGTGGATTTCTGCTGTTCACTGCTCATTTGAATACCTCCTCTGGGTAGCCTGTCCTGTCTGTGTCAATAAACAAGTAAACAACATAGTTCTTTTTCTACCTAGCAAAAGATAGTCTCAATTACAAAACTAGGAATGAAATCACTAAAGAAAACCTCTAAACAATAAAATGTCCATCTGCTATCAATCTCCTTTCCTGTCTTTGCCTCAACATTACCAAGGTATGTTGCAGCTGTGGAAAAACCCCAGATAATTCAGTACTATGTTTCCCTTCCTTTGACCTCCTTTCAGAGCCTTTCAGCTTCTGATATTCAAGAAAAACTAATGTACCAGCACAGGAAGTAGTTTTACATCAGTATATGGTCAATATTAGTACCACAAAGCAGCAATGCCTCTGAAAAGCCACCTACTATCCCACTGCTATTTCTCTTCTCTGGCTTAAGAAAGCTAAAGGATGTCTGCTAGGACAATACAATCCTATCCATCAATAGCATCAGACAAAATTAGCTGCCCTAAAATTGTGTTTTCTTACTATTTGCTCCCAGTTTTCTCTAATGATTTATCTCTGTTTCTTTTTCCGACTTATAGTAATTCCAAATAATTCCTTTTGTGTGTCAATGACTATTATATAATTTGTTTTTCTTTTGCTGAGTTCTTATCTTAGTTTTGCCTATTGTTCATCTAGAACCAGTGCTGTTTATTTCTGCTTTAGTTGCTTGCTGCTCACTTTCTAAAATGATCACCAAGTTGTTTTATTCTGACTTATTTTACCTCTCATTCTTCTATTAGATATCACTAAATATTGACCTTTTGTTAGTGCTTTCTGATACCTTGCTTGCTTGGGGTTCACCTCTGTCTTCGGCTTACACAGCACAACACGAACCAACTTCTCAGCATCCAACATTGCACAGACCCACCCTCTGGGTGGAGATCACAGCACCAAAGCACCTTCTGTGTGGTCAGATGGGAACAAGTAGAGCAGAAAAGCCAGTAACTGTACTGAGTACCTCTTTACTCCAAGTACAGACACAGGCACCTGCTTCTCCATTTGCTTTAGAAGACTAACACTCAACATCAGGCTTGAGTAGAAGTGTTGCAGTGGAAGAGCTCAACTGGTTCTGGAGTTCAACATTCCAGCTCGCTTTGGCAATTTGAGAAGCATCCCAGGTTTGCCCAGAATCAAATCTCTGGTGAGTTGCAGCCTCAGGTAGCTTCTGGATGGATATCAGACCTCCTGGTATGAACACTATCAGTTCCCATTTTTTGTATGTCTGAAGGGCATGAATTTCCAGGGCAGGTTGAGGTTGGATATTAGGAAGAAGTTCTTCAATCCAAAGGGTTCTCAGGCACTGGAACAGACTCCCCAGGGAGCACCAAGCCTGCCAGAGTTAAAAGAAACTTTCTGGACAATGCTCTCAGGCACATGGGGCAATTCTTGGGGCTGTCCTGTGCAGGGCCAGGAGCTGGACTTGGGTGATCCTTGGGGGTCTGTTCCAATTCAGGATATTCTGCGATTCTACAATTGTGAGATGGAGAATTTTTTTAACTTGAATCTACAATGAAAGAGAACTGCAACTACTTGGCAACCAACATACCAAGAAGTAAACACGCAGCACAGATTAAACAAGTTGCTGTGAGACCAATGCCAACTTTGTGGTTACAGCCAACATCTGCCTTTAATCTGTGTTGCTCATTAGCTGGAAGTATTGCATGCTTGGGATTAGTTATTATAAATAATGCTGGAATGGACACCATATGGATACACTTTCCCTGTGAATGTGAGAACTGAAAGGAAAAAAAAAAATAATGAAACTCCCCCCCTTTAAAGGCTGCTTGGCTGAAATTTAAGATATGCACTAAGTACCAAAGAAAATTATGTCATTCCTAGGATAATTCCTGATTAAAAAATATATATATATATATTTTAAGAGATTACTGCCCTTCTTTACCCTTAAATGCTCACTCTCTCACCTTTAATTGTGCTCAGATGTTTGTGTGGCAATTTAGAAATTTTAGATACATATTTTCTGTATTGAAGGGAAAACCCTGGAAATATAGGATTAATTTTTTTTCTTTTTCGCTTGCCTGTTGGAGAGCAAGGCCTTAAAGATGACTGATTAGGACAGCTAAAGAGAGCAAACTGCAACTGGGCAAGACACTAAATTGATTAAGATTGGGGGAGCTGCTTAAATCATCTGTAGGTTGACAGGAATCATACAGTGGAATCACACTGTACAGTGGGGTATTTATTTACCTCTTCCATATAAAGCAACTTACTTCAGTTTTGACTTTGTCCTTGATCTGATACCATCCTTTGTTTAAACAGATGCCTAAGGAATGCAGGGTTGGCTTCTCTACATGAAACACAAATGAAAAATTTTCTTAGTATTAGCTCCAGTGTCAATGATATAAATTATCTATTCAAATGAGTAGGACTAGGTTTTTTTAGGTTATTATTTTTAGTTTTAGAACCAGAAATTAAGATATGAACAGCTCACTTTCTAACACCTTCTACCTTTATTCTTTTCAACCAAAATTTTTTTCTAGTCATTAATATGACATTTTGAAGGATTTAATTGTTCCTCTCTCCTTAGAATTACTGTTTCTCAGTGTACAGTCAGTCATGTTTCTTTTAGAGGACTCAAAGCATATGGATTTTACTTTTAAAACAAATTTTAGCATTCCTTATAATCTTCTTAGACAGTCAGCAAACACATCCTGTTACTTCAGAAATTTGGGGACTTAAGTATTTAACTCCTTTCTCATATGAAAGGCAAATTAACAGAAGAATTAAAAGCATTTTAGGTACATAATTTCACAGTTATGTAGAAATGCAGTAAGAGTTATCTAACCAGAATAACTCAAGAATTAACTCAGGTAGGTATTTGGGAGTTAAAACTCACAATGAGACTGCAAAATATATTGAGATCTGACAAAGCAGTAAACAAAAAAGTAACAAAATTAAAAATCCTTGCTTTTACTCAGATTGAAGCAGAAACACCCTATTCTTTCAGCCATTTGTTGCCATGTCTGGTTGCACCCTCGCAGTTTGAAAGCTAGTCATGCCATGTACCAGCAAATAGGGTAAAGGGAGCCTCTTGCCTTGATTCACAGCTGAGAGGGACAAAAGGATGGCAAAAGACTAAAATAACACAGCCAGGAAGAAATGGAATCCAGCAACTTCACATATCCATGAACTTAGGGGGGTCAGAAAGGAAATCTTATGAAAGTATTTATATAAGAACAGAGAGTAGAGGCGACTGAAAAAGGAAGCTAGTAGGAAAAGTGACAACTGGGCTAACAGATGACCTGAAGAGGAGAGAATAAACCAAACTGGATTTCCAAGGACATTCCTTACTTATGGTTTATGCATTGACTGCTTGCCATCAGAGATTACCAGAGCAAAGATCTCAACTTCAGCAGCAAGATGAGTTGGATGTTTCCCTCCCTGACAATTGTTAATCCATCTCATTAAAAACAGGCATGTAGTTGAGATGAGAGCATTAGCCTGCCCTTACGATTTTCCTGGTACTAACCTTGCTTTTTTATGTTGTTTTATACAGGTCATGAGCTGGGTTCTGCAATCAGAGAGGGAAAAGACCTAAAATGTCATTATTGTTTAGCACTGTTGCTTCTCCTGCTTTATCTAGGATGAGTTTTTGAAATCATGACCTTACAGTATAATAAAGGAGAGTAAAAGAGAAGAAACACTACAGGTTAGCATGATTTTCATAACAAAAAGATTATATATTCTGGGAAGCTGAATCTAGGAACTGAAGGGCATAAGATATCATTGCATCTGCCTGTTCATCATGAATCTTGTCATGACAAAGAAGATTCAACTGTTAAAAATCTATGCCTGTAAAATATAAATTGATAAAGGCACAGCTATTTTGGCCATCTTATTGCAGTTTCACCGTTTTGGAGACATCCTGAGTGTGGATACAATTGGGAGGATCCTTGTGCCATGTTATTAAAGAGGAAGGATGGTTGATTGGTGTCTCCTTATTGAAATCAGCACCAGCTGGATTTGATGTCCCAGTCACAATGCAGAAATATAGACTTTATGTGCTCAGCAGATGAGCAGCAGAACACAGAGGTTCTATTGTTTTTCTTGTGTGGCAAAGAGAAAAAAAGATTATAAAAATAATAATGGGGGAAGGGAACACGAGAAACAGAGTGGCTTGAATGTTTCGAGTTGGAAGTTCACATCAACAGCAGTCAAAAATATTGCTTAAGTCTGTGCATTCATTTCCAAAAGAAACTTCTAACATTTAACTCAAGTATAGCAAAGCAGAAGCAAAGGGTCCAGAATCACAAGTTTAAACAGCTGTTTTCAGAAAGAGGAGATTTACTTTGCAGCTAAAATTATTTTTGTTTGAGAAAAGGAGAAATTCCAGAATAAAAAAATAAAAAAAGACCACAGTTGAAAGTCAGCAGTTTAAGTTAGAACTACTTTGATGTCCTTGGTTAGGAAACATTAGTAAAAACATCAAGAAGGAAATAAGGAGCCTGAATTGATACCTGTGGGTGGATAAGACCTTTTCAAACTACCTTGTTCTATTAAACAAAGCCAGTCTTGCAGCCAGCCCTGTTGAAGGACTATCTGACATGAATAAAAGTGAGTGGTCTGCTAAAAAAAAAAAAAAAGCCAAACTCAAACTTTTGTTAGAAACATGAGTCTGAAAAAAGTATCTATTCCCTCCCTGAATTGTCAGGTGTATATTTAGAACACAAAATAAGATACGCATTTCTAAATTACTTTGTCAAAATGAGTTATCATTGTTTTATTTTTCCCTGTAAAGCTTGACTTACATTAAGCCAACAGAACTGAAAAGGTGTTTAATTATCTTCTGTGCAAGGACACTCCCGATCAGGAAAAAAAACCCTTCCAATAGCAAGCAGGCATCATTTTCATTTTTTTAATTCATAGCACATAAAAAAAAATTATAGTGAAAAAGTGAAGGAGCCATTTTTTATAAAAGAAAAAACACCTTTCATATATTTTAAATTGTTTGAAATGTTTGAAAGTTGATAGACTTAGTTGCATTGGTTTTTCAACTCTGACAGTTCTCTCTGAACATGTGTATGGCTGCCCAAGTGCAAGTTTCTCTAGACCTGTTTGCATTTGGTTTAGCATTAGAGTTAAAAAAAAAGTCCAGTGAAATTTCTAATAACATAAAATCAGCACATCAGTAGAATAAAATTATGATTTTTACCATTTCATAACATCTGGTGATGGAAATATGCTAATAAAAAGTGCTTCATTGGCATTTAAAAAAAATCATCGAGTAAACAGCATTCAGAAAATTGCACACAGTCACAGTTCAAACACTGAAAGGTTGGGTTAGTGCATTAGAACTTTGGCCCTTAATGTTGTTGGCAGCAGCACTGAATACTAAAATTAATATTTTTTAGAAGGACACTGATTGGACTTCATTCCTCATTCCAGATGTGTCTGCAGACTAAAAAGAAAACAACCTTCCTCTTCCCAGTCCTATGAAAGGAAAAGGATATAAACCACAGTATTTAAGAATCCTTTAAGATCTGTTTAAAAATAAACTTGAATAAACAGGAAAACTGGAAAGTTTACTGTGTAGACAGTTTACACAGGGATTCATCTATTTTCTAGTAAGTAATTTTTTTAGAAAATAAAAAACTAATCAGAAGGAAATGTTAATACAGTGTTTGTACAACTCAGCTGATTATTTGGTGACATCTTATAATAAAACATGTTTTTAAATGCACCTTTCTGTTTAATGACGATATTTGAGTGGCTTGAATATTAAAGCAATAAAATAGGTTGGTGTTCTTATGTTACAAAAAGGAAACCAGGCAAAATCTGGCTTGAAGGCAGGTCCTGGGGAAGAAATTTCTGCAGAAAAATGTCTCCCCGTTTTAGCCAAAGGAGAATGTCAGTGCATTTACTCATAAAATCTACCCCATCACCTCAGAATGTAAACCATTTTAAAATACAGCACGGGTGAGGCTGTGACCCTTTTAATTACATGATTGCAGAATGGCCTGGATATTCCTTGAAAGCCAGTTGCACTGGGGATAAACTCTGATTTCGATGATACTTCCCCCACTGTGAGACTGATTAAAGCCACATTTAACTTGAACAGAGACCTGTGCTGCAATTTTGCATATGAACTGCATTTGCTATCATGCATTTGTTACAAGTATGTCTTCCTATATTCCCTAAATTCCATGCAACTGGCAGCTATGCATTAATTTTAGATCATTGTTGCACTGGCTGCTAAATATGTGTCTTAATATTTTATCATTTGAATTATTCACTTCCTAGTATCTCAGTCTTAAAATAGATTATTTTTTTCCTACAGCTCAAACTATGTTAACCAGCTGCAGTATTAGCATGGCTCCTAAACATCAAGAAACAGGGAATGAGAAAGTTTGCGTACTCCAGTATACAGTGGAAAATTTGAGTGTATTTCTGAAAGGCAGGGCTACACACTGCTTTTACAATGCAAAAACTTGTCTTAACATGATGATGCCCCACTAGTCTGATCATTTCTAATGATTTCTTAGACCAATAACTACCAAAAAGATGAACTCCAAAAAGTGAAATGCTACTTCAAGTCACTTTCCAAACTCACAAAGCAAACACCATCAGGAGTTAAAATACCACCTCCTCTCTGATTTGAGCCCCTTTTCAAGCTCATGGAGCACATTCTGAAGCCACTGCAAGTTGTTAAAGCACTTCTACTACAGGAAATCCTCTGAGAAACTCAAGTAAAGTGAGGTTCAGAGGAACTCCCAAGAAGCAGCTCTCCAGGATGACGGGTGGTACAAAGGGAACAGAAAATAAGCAAATGGGATTATCTGCCCAGTGAACCTGCCTGTAGATATACTTCACAGCCTTTTCAGAGTAGTCTGACCAGCCATTACCAGGCAAAATTCATATTCTCTCTTGTGATGGCAATCTGCTGAAAGCACAACGAGTTGCTCTGGACAATCACTTGTTTTCTGTCTAGGCAAGAAGAGCAAAGGAGCAAAAATCCTGAAAAATTACTGTCACTGACATGACTAATACATGGAAACAAAACTTATTCATCTGTTTATTCCAGGGGGTACCATCTCCCAACCGCCAATAAATTTGTTTAAAAGTTGCTTACCTGTCTCTGGGGTTTGGGGCAATACTGTCATTACAGCTTCCCAACAAAGCAGCAGCAAGGGATTTTTTTAAGGTAATTACAACACTACTGCTGCACCTTGCTGTGCATTAACCTCATTAACCTCTCAAGAGTAGTCTTAGTAGGCACATAACACCAAAAGAAAAGAATTCCCTTCCCTCTCTTTTATTTACCTCCCCTCATATCTAACCTGATGACAGGAAAATAAAGCCCATCCATCAGGCATAATATAGCAATAAGTAGTGGTGTCTGGATAATGTGATTCTTCTACATCACTAAGTCCTAAATGGAACAAAAAATAATCATCTGCCAACTTACAAATGGATAAGGAACAGGACATGGGAGTTCAACACGTGGACTGATTCTGCCCATTCTTAAACAATTTATCAATTGATGTATGTTGTGCTGTCATGCAGTACCCTAAATTATTTTTTATTCATGGTTGGAACTCTCACTTGTAATACCACATCCTGTTCTTCCAAACAGGATTTGGAGCCAGTAAAATCCTTCTTTCCTCAAGTATTATGGACTTGTCCCTTTTGGAACAAGCATTAGACTAGTTCAAATCTCTGTATCCTAGTGAAAAAACAAAGGAAATGTGCAGTAGCAAAGGAAAAGAAAGCAAAAAAGAAGCCTCATCTTTGAAGGACATACCTGGAAAAGGCCACACAATGTATTGATTTTGCTCCATAAATTCCAAGAAAATATTCATGCCCTATAATATTCCCTGATATATGAAATTGTGGTTTGGCTTGGGGGGGGGGGGGGCGGGCC
>JAWWES010000171.1:32070254-32081188 GCA_035583135.1 Lophotriccus pileatus
CCCCCCCCCCCCCCCCCCCCCCCCCCCCCCCCCCCCCCCCCCCCCCCCCCCCCCCCCCCCCCCCCCCCCCCCTGGGTGGTTTTTGGTTGGTTGGTGGTTTTTTTTTTTTAAGCTGTTCCTTTCCCCACACCTTTTCTAGGGGAATCTGGTCATTAGAATATATATGATGACATTACTGGTATTATTGGAAAGCTGGCAGTTGATTTTAAGTAAAAAAAAAAAAAAATTCTCAGTGAAGTTCACATGACACTCACAAAAAGGCACCAGCAGATTATATATAATACCATATATGTTTTGATTTTGTCAAATGAGCTTTATATCAAAGGCCTCACTAACAGAGTTCTAGTTGGAAAGAATGGGCTGCGTGTAAGCACATCCCACAGCTCCCTGTCACAAGTCCTGCAAGTTTGTGGTGATTTACACAAGCCTAAATCTAACCTCACTCTGAACAGACACAAAGACAGCCTGGCTCCTCTCAAACTCTCAGCTTAAGCTGCACACTCTTTACTTTGAGCAGCACTCTGATTTCTGTGAATAAAACTGGATTTACCAAATCCAGTGGGAAATATCACTACAGGAAGGCATAAAATATGCCACCAGCCTTGACAAATCACTCCCAGTTTATGCACAGAAGAGTTTGTCAAAATCCCTTGGAGAAAGCAAAAATATATTTATATTCCTACTAGCTAGAAAAAATCTAGTGATAGCTGTGATAACCTAAGTATAGGAAAAGTAATTAGTGCCGTCAACAGGTAAGACATTATCTAGCTATGTCAAAATGTGCAGATTAGTTACTTATTCTCAGCTGCAAGGAATCTTGTTAAGCTCAACTAACCAGTTTTCAGGGTCCTGAGTGCACCAATAGGCCTTCATTGCCCAGCTCAGGGTGGGGTCTCTCCGTGTTGGACGGGTTGCCTGGGGTGAGGACAGCCCTTGCTGTCCTGGGGGGCTTCAGCTTAGGAGATGTCTGCTGGAAACACACCCCAGTGAAGAGGAGACGGTCGAGGGTGCTCCTGGAGCGTGTGGCAGAGGCCAGCCTGGCACAGCTGGTGAGTGAGCCAACCAGGGCAGTGCCCCCCTGGAACTGCTGTTTACAGAGGACTGGAGGGTTAAATGGTGTTTGGAGGCTCTCTTGGGTACAGCAATAATGGTATTATAGAGTAAATCATTAATGTCTAAGGTGGTGCTGTTAAAACCATGGTGAATACCTTCTTCTGCCTCTTATGCTGTTAACAGAAGGGTGGATGTCCTGATTATACACACTGCTGTAGTATCTTCTGTTTTTGACAAGGGGGAAGATTAATTTTTTCTTATCATAAAAGATTTAGCTAGGGAAAAACACATTCCTTGGTGTTATGTGACCTGAGCAACTACCTGAGAATGAGGCTGTAATTGTATCTCCCTTTGAAGGGAGTAAAGGGTGGGGGAAAAGATGAGACTTTAGTAAGATTCATTTTATTCCTAGATCTATGGCTAATTTTTAGACCTTAGAGAACTCAAATTTATGCTACCCAAATAATTGTTCTCACTCTCTAAATATTACAGAGATACATAGTGCAGGAAGGGTTCTGGCTAGGATAGTGACTCTTCAACTTATTTGGTCTTGTTCAAACAGAAGTAGAATATTCATCAGTTTTATATATCTTTGATCAAATGCTTTCAACTCATAAATGAACTTGTACAGCCTTTTCCCCCCAAAAAAACCTATAAAGCTGTATAAAGTATCACTTTGTTAAAAATCAGATAAATGAGAGCCACAGGATGTATAATCTAATTTTTATTGAATTTTACAGTAGTATTAAAAGATTGATCAGGAACACCATCCTTCCCATGACTAACAGAATCTGCCTGTTAAATATTTATCTAAAATTTCAGAAACTATATGTGTAAGCTGCTGGAATTGCTTAGTACTCTAATATGTGTGCAGATTAGGACCCAGTGAGCAGACTAGTGCATTGATTTGCTTCATTAACGAGACTTTAACTAACCAGGGATTCTCCAGTCTTACCATGTAGAAACTAACTAGTATATCTGTTATTAATCTCAGAACTAAGACTATTTAAACTTTGCTGGGTAATATTACAGATGAGAATACTTGAAATCCGAGAAGCTCATGTGGAGTTGCATCAAATAATTTGACAAAGTCAAATGATTACAAAATAAAGTAAAAAAAAAATAAATCCGTATTTATTTTCTGTGCTGACAGTTCATGTTGCCACTGGGGAATAGCATTTTCTTGCTGTTCCACTCTTCAAAGTAACCAGACTAGAACAGTGTGCTTTGCCAGTCTTTCTTAGTGTACTCATTCTTAGTGTGAGGTCTTGCCTTATGTATTTGTTGTTGGAAAATTGGTCCCTTTCCGTTGTTACTGTACTCTGAGTTGTTGTTAATGCTGCTGACACAACACTTATTTTTTTTTAATCTGATATTAATTGTAATAGTCTTGCCTTTACATAACTTATGAGTAATACATTCAGCTTTAGTTGTCATTTTTATCTTTTTTTTATAGCTTTTTATAGCTTTTTATAGCTTCCTCATACCAAGGAATTCTGCTTATTCATTATTCATCTCTTCATATAACTTCCATAAAATATCTGTGGAATGCTGAAGTATCAGCCTTGATGGGAATAGGGCTGGTGCTCTGAGGATGTGTGCAAGGACTGTTGCCTTTTACCATGTAGTAGTTAGTGAAGGCAGAACTTTCTGAAAAAAACAGTAACAAAAAGGAGATGAAGGCTTAGACAATGGGGTAAAGCACTTTGTCATGCAAACATTGGCACTACAGAGCAATACAGAGAATAAAGTTTGTCTTGGTCTCATTATCTCTGAACTTATTTTGTATTTTATTTTCATATTTTTTTCAGAAGTAACTGTTTCTGGTGTTCTGTACATCTGAATCTCACTTGAGAATGTCAAGGGCAGCGGAGGCAAATGGAAAATATAAACCTCGGCATGTGCATAGATATTTCTAAGCACAAGGCCTGGCTTTTGCCAGGAAGGCAGCATTCAAATTAATAAAGGAAGAAAGCCCAGCTATGAAATGTGAAAAATGAAAGAATGTAGAAAAGTTGTTGGGTTTTTTTTTGTTTTGTTTGGTTTTTTTTTTTGTTTTGTTTTTTTTTTTTTTGTTTTTTTTTTTTTTTGTTTGTTTTGTTTTGTTTTGTTTTTTTTTTTGAAAAGCGATAATTATATAAATGAAAGATGCCTGTGAGGGAGAATCTTGGACCTTAAATGACCTATTTATCCTCCTCTTCATGAATTCTCTAAATTAGAAGAACAGATCCAGTAATATATCTCAGCTGGTAAAGCTATTTGAGCAAAATCAGAACTGCTGAAGCTACCTATGGCTTGGTAGTTCAGAGTCAGCATAAAAGAGAATTGTCATGACTCTGAAAGAAAGGGGACTGATGGAAGACTGGGTATAATTGCACTTAACTACACCAAAGAGTTCTACACAATATCATCCGAAAGACTGAGCCAGGGGGTCAGTCAGGATTGCACAGGGTAAGTGAATAAAGCAGCAGTTTGAACTCCAAAGACAAATGATACTTATGGGAAATGGAAACAATTTAAGAAAGGAATGATGATCTCGGAGGTCTCTTCCAACCCAGTTAATTCTATGATTCTATGATTCTCATGCTTCAGAGCACCAGATCCACAGATGAGAAACACTATATTAACACACTGACTTAGGGTTTTGTCATAAGAATTGCCCTATTAAAAATACTTACCTGCAAGGTAATTTTTTTTTTTTTTTTTAGATTAATGGTCCTACATGTGAATATGTGTTTCATAAGAGGGAAAGGGGTTATCATTCTTGTTTAGTCTTGCTTCAGGACAGAAGAGTACAGCTGAATCTTATTTCTGTTCTTGGTGAACATGCTTTTTACTGCTGCAGAAGAAATCTCTAAATAACTGAAATATGTAGGAAGAGATCTAGTTTGATTCAAGATTTTTTTTAAACATTTTTTTTGTACTACTTTAGTGTAAAAATCCTGTTGCTTATATTTTTTTTTTTTGACCTGTAGTTTCCTTTAGTGAAGGTTCAAATGGGGAGAATGCTGGTCAGAAATGCAACTTGTTGGAGTGTCCAAAATAGTCACTATTACTTATTGGTGATGTTCAAATTAAGGGAAGAACAACCAGATGAATCACAGGGAATATCTGTTTTGGGATTCCTGATTGTCTGTCTGTTTTAATAATAAAGTATTATATAGCTCACACTACAATGAGTGTGAGGTATTGTCAGGTAGAAATTCAGCCTGCCTTGAAGGGAAAAATTCTCAGGCTTTATTATACTGGGTTTTTTTATTATTATAACATAATATATATCATATATTATTATTACATACTATTATTTATGTATAGGCTTTATTTTACTCTCTTTGCTTTGCAGGAAAGTGTAATGAAGTTAGAAATGTTGATGTCTGTTATGACGGACAGTCCCTGTGTGCTGTTAGTCCATGGGCAGCATTACTAAGCAATTAGGAGTTTGTAGGCTGTTTAAAATCCTTTATTTCTCTAAATGGATAATAATACTGAAATGGATTATGAAGAGCTTCTGGTATAATATTAACATTTCCTGGGTTCAGTGTGTGTACGTAATGTTTGCCTCTGAGGGGACACACTGAAACTTATGGCTGAGTACTTGGTAAACTTGGAAAGATTCAAAGCTACATGTCTAGCTCTAATTAAAAAGAAAATAAAAAGCCTTAGGAATTGAGAAATTTTAAGTGTGAGAGAGCTGGCTGCTGCAGCTGTGTTATGGAACATTTAATAATGTATAGAAGCAAAGCAGAACTAAATTTTGCTCAAATGAACTTACTGGGGCAAAAAGTTTGTCTTAGGCAAAGTCTGCTCTGTTACAACTCGAAAGAAATCTGTTCAGGCTCTTTCTAGAGTGGTACGGCTGGCAAGTGTGAATACACCAGAAGGATTAGCTCTGTATCTTGTGGAATGATCCGATTTGGTTCTAAATTACTGGTGATGAGCAGCAGAGACAGAAGTTCTGACCCCTTTGCTAAAGGAGGGGTAAGGAAATGGTGGTGGCAAAATTAGAGCTGTGAACTGTTATGTACATGGCTTACATGAAGAAGACAGTTCACTAACAACCCTGTTATACAGCAAAATTCCTTCCATTGTTTCTAGTGGTTTTTCTTGCTTCTCTGAAATCACTGCACTAGAAGGTGTTATACTTAAAGCAGGTAGAATTCCTTTTGTACTTAATGATAGACTGCTTGACAGGATAAAGGTTTGGGGGATGAACTTGTGAAGGAGGGTGTATGTTGTTGGTAATACTCAGTGTTGCCATATTTGGGAGGTGGGAGGGAGGAGGCAAGGAAGTATGTGCAAGCAGGAGAGCTTGGTCCTTGCCTTCATCAGAATTACTGAATTAATTGAATTAAGCAGAATTGATATCCTAGGACAGTAGGTAATGCCTTGCCAGTAGGGGCTAGTAAATGTGCCAGAAAAAGCAAGCAGAATATGCAGCTTTGTTTAAATGGTCTTGAATTCTGTGCTTGTTGAGACTTATTTCTGTGAGCAAGATGTACATTTTCATTATCACTCACTGGAGACAGATGGAGTTTCTGGTCCTGTAAAGGTTGAGTGGCACAAAAGCGCTGTAGGAACCACTAGTCAGTCTTTTTTACCTGTTACTTGCAGCAGGATCTGGAATGGCTGGTGTGAAGTCTCTAGAACTAGTTTAGACAGGCAGGGGTGTGGGGTCACATACAACAGCTGATCAACAGCAAGCTGGCCATGAGCCAGCAGTGCCCTGGAAGCCAGGAGAGCCAACTGTGTCCTGAGGAGCATCAGGCAAAGCTGGCATCACCACCTGGTCGTGGAAGGGGATTGTCCTGCTCCACTCTGCACTGGGCTGGCCTCACCTGGAATATTGTGGCAGTTTTGGGCACTGCAACATGGGAAAGATATTAAGCCATTAGAGAGTGTTCAAAGGAGGACAATGAAGATGGTGAAGGAGTTTGAGGAGTGGCTGTGGGCACTTGGTGTGTTCAGCTGGAGAAGAGGAGACTGAGGGGAGACATTGCAGCTTACAACTGTCTCATGAGGGGCAGGCACTGATCTCTGCTCTGTGGTGACCAGCGACAGAACCAGAGGAAATGGCCTGAAATTGTGTCAGGAAAGGTTTAGGATGGATATTAGGAAAAGGTTCTTCCCCCAGAGGGTGGTTGGGCACTGAACAGGCTCCCCAGAGCAGTAGTCACAGCCCCAAGGCTGACAGAGCACAAGAAGCATTTGGATGACACTCTCGAGCACAGGGTGTGACTCTTGGGGATGGTCCTGTGCAGGGCTGTGGGTTGGACTTGATGATCCATGTGGCTCCCTTCCAACTCAGCATATTCTGTCAGTCTGGGCAGACAAGTGGGGAGCAGAGCCTTGACTTCTCTTACAGAGGGAGAGGGAACTGCTGACAATGGAAGGTAGATACTATGAAGATGAAGGTTGTTGCGTAAAAGCTTGCACTCTGAACCGTCTTGATCATTGTTTTGTGGACATGGGGCAAAAAAATTAAGCAGAGAAAACCTTCAACTTGGAAGATGATGACAAAACAGTCTTTGTGCATCAAGCTATAGGAACAGCAAGGAAGGTGTGTACAGGCTGTTAGAGTAGCTCTATGTTGATGTGATATTGAGCCTTTAAAACAAAGCTACTTAATGCTTATTTTGCTGCAAATTAAATTGGAGGAAAGACCTGTGGAGCAGAGTCTGTGTGACTCACAGGCCTTCACAGTGATTTCAGCATGAAGTTTAGTCACAATAAATTAATTACACAATTAAGTACAGTGTTAACTACTGTAACTTGTGCTAGCTGGCAGCAAAGGCTGAATGCTTTCAAGAAAGCCAAGGATTATTATGCAAGGTGAAGGCTCTGAGACTGGAAGAAAGCTACTGGTAAAATCTGTCTGAAAGCTTAATGATGGATTTAATATATATGTCCACATACCTCAAAATTATTTCAGTGAACTGCCTGATCAGTTTTGGAGAAATATATTCTTGTAGAGCTCCAAATTAAGGGATGTCTTAATCTTTCAGTCAAATTATGGGTAAAACAGATGAGCGAAAGTGTTCTTTTGAACTTGCAGATTAATTATTATGCTGAATGATAGATAAGATATTCACTAGAGGATGTAGACTCCTGCCAATTCCAGGTTTGTGTAAATGGAAACTCAATGACAGAGAATTGAGTTGTAAGTGATATGCATTAGGGTCATTAACTTCTCCCTGTGCAGACAAAAATGGAATCAGACATATCCTTGTCTCCAAATTCAAAGCTGCAAGCCTAGAAAGTATTTATGCATTTACTCTGCCCCAACCTAGAAAGTATTTACACCTGTACTCTGCCCCAACCATAGCAACAATGTCCAGTTTCTGTGGGCTGTTAATGCAGAAATGAGATGTACTGTCCAAGGGGACAAATGGCTTCGTTTTTGTTAAGATCCATCTGGAATAGTGTCACTGAAATGTTGAGTATGAGGGACTGTGACATACAAACATTCAGACCCAGCATTTATCCCTATGGGCTTGGTCAGCTGCCTAAAGAGTCTGCGTGAATTTGACCTTGAGATGCCTCCAAGTACTTCATAAAGGGTATAATTCTACTGACAGGAGTTCAGATAATAGTTGTTATCTGACTTTTAGAAGTAAGTTTGTGCTTGTTGAACACTTCCCAGGCAGAGTTATAGGAACATAGTGCCAAGAATAGGAAAAACATGAAATGTGGTTCTTGGAAGGGATAAAGCAGCTGCAAAGTGAAGTCTACTAACAGGTTCTGTTATTTTGAGAAAGGTTAATCAAATGATGTAGAAATTAACTTCAAAATGTTGTTTTGTTGTATGTGTAAATTTAAAGATTCAGGGTAAGATAGTCTTGCACAGGTAACCTCAGGCCATGTTAGACTGAAACAGTTTGCACCTTTTCCAAAGTAATTTCACACAATTCCCTTTTCCATGCCTTTTTTTCCAACAGAATGTAAACTAAATGGGTATTCTTATTATTTCAATATGCTTGCAGGTTTTTCCTTCTTATACCTGCTACTTTATCATTGGAAGTTAGGAATTAGTTCTGCATAGCAGGGTAAGATGAATTCTGAAGAGAATACCTGTCTTTATAGGGACTATTAGTGTTTATGAGTTCAGATAAATTTGCAGGACTTTCAGTGAGCCTTAATTTACCTGCTTCGTTGTTGTAACCTTAATATTGGGTTGAATTCCTTTTCTAAGGCATTGTTTGTTTGTTTTCAACATTAAGATCTTTCTTTCAGGTTTGACTTGAATTGGGAAACAAAGCAATCTGATTTTGCCTGTTCTTTACCTCTGGGCTGGATAGGACAGTCCAGATCAAACGTTTGATGTCAGTGACATCGCAGCCCTTGGACCGGTGTGACAGTAGAGCTTTCTAAAATTAATAATTATTTTCTAAAATTATTATCAATCTCACAGGATAATAGATAATTCAGTTCCCCATAGGTGATGAGCTTTCTTGCCTGCTTAGGGATGAACTGCTCTCTGGAGCTTGTCCATCAAGAGTTAAGAGCTCTATGGGAAATTCAGTGTAGGAGCAGCCATAAACAATCTGGCTCTTTCTGCCCTCCAAGGGAAGGGGGAGGGAAACTTTCTGGCATCCAGGTTTTCCCTCTGCAGCAGACTTGGCACATCGTTTATTTGCACTCAGTCGATGTTTGAAAGGTTTCCTTTGCAGAATGTGTCTGGAAGCTTTTCTTCCCTTCAAAGCTTAGACTTTGTAAATGCTAATGATTCCTATGTGAGAGAGGGGGTTGCTATGTCCTGTTCCTGCTCCTTCCCAATCTGCCAGTGAGAAAGCAAGCCACTCGGTGTTCTTTGAGCTTGCTTCCTGAAGATTTGCTTGATAAGGACTTTGCAACCTTAACTCGTTTGATTAGCTGCAATAAGTTCAGCTACTCATTCTCTTCCTTTCCTGGAGCAGTCACAAGAGAATACAAGCTGTGTATTGTGGGAAAAGCACATTTTTTTCCTTAAAAAAACACCCAACAACCTTACAAGCAAAGCTACCTTAAAATGTGATTAGAGAATCTCATTCTTAGCTCACTTGTTGCAGTAATTGACATGAATGTGTTACAAAACTTTTGTGCATGGTTAAGATGAATACTGTGAGTTTAGTGTTTTAAAACATGCAGGAGAGCCAAAGGTCTGCAAAGATCCTGAAAATTCAGGAAAGAATAGTAGAGCTCAAACAATTCCTACTTTTAGGGATGCATTTGAATAATACTCTATTTGAATGATACTTTTGGGGTGGTTTAAAATATAGCTGTGGTTGATAGTTGCCATCTTTAGAGTTCAGACTGTGCTTTTGTTAAATGAAAAAGTTCATTTTATTCCTTTTCTTTTTCGTTCAACTTACAAAGTTAGAGACTTTTAGATTATTGCCTAGGATGTTGGTTAAAAACTCTACAGAGACAAGATGATGAAATAGATCCAAAATCCTTACTTTCTCAAACAAAATGCAAGCTGAAACTAGAAACTACTAAAAATGCTTTGAAGCTGAGGCTCAATGCTTTTGGTTTTTGGTGGTTTTTTAATGATCTAAGAAACAATACCACACTAGAGATGGATGAATATTAAAAGTAAGGTGTGCAATGTAACAAAAATGTCCAAGTAACTAATTTGGTTCTACACATCCTTGTTTGTGGGTGGCCGTCGATCAGTTCCACTTGGCTGCGGTGCCAGGTGAGCGTCTGACACGAGGAGAACCTTGGAGCATTTCTAAAACAAAAAAAAAACCTCTGGCTGTTGGTTTGAGAGGAGGAGGCTCTGTTAGGGAGTTTGGAGAAGGGGATTGTCAAACCTTCTGAGTGTTCTTCATCTTGCAGTTTTTAACATACGCCACATTAACAGTGAAGTCGTTGTGTAGGTCAGGATTAATTCCAGGTCAGCCCTCTGGAATCACTATTTTGGATGCTCAGGTTAGGGAGTGTTCAATGAGTACCAACATTTAACGTGTTGGTGAGATGAGTTTAAGCTATGGATTTTTCTTCCCTTTTTAAGGGGTCTTGAGAGAATAAAACAAGATTCCCTAGTAGCGTATTTCCCATAAATAGAAATAAAGAATCTGTAGTAAATGCAAAGCTGGAGATTTAGTTAAATTGAACAGGGTTCAGATGTCATTAAGTTCAATTGATTTCAGGTTCCTTCAAACTGATTTATGAACTAATGACACAGGATTTATTAGGATTTTGTTTTACTGGATTAGTATCTGCATTGTACAGTTGTTCAAATCGAAAAGTATCCTGCAGAGCCTTTTATTTTCCATTCTATGCTTTAAGCCAACACTCAAAATGCAGTAATTCATTCATTGTAAATGAGAGGTTGTTTTTATGATCCAGTGCACTTACACTCTCTAGTATAATAATTTCAATGTTACCTCCATGTTTGTTTGTTTCTTTAAAGGAAACTTTGACTGTTTGGGATGACCAGTGCTGTCCACAGAGTTGTTTACTGATATATTTAAGAAAATTATGTGAAGAGCTGTGATAAAATCATGTCACAGTTATACAAGAATACGCTAATATAAATGAGCTAGAATTTGCTGGTAATAAATTGTTGAAGTTAGTGTATCTGTTGAGGTTAGAGGGGTTTCTCCTGGAGAGGGTCCTGCAAGCAGCTCTGTGGAGGTTTCCAGGGCTGAGATCAACCCCCCCCCCGCCGCCCACCCCTCATGACAGGGACAGATGGCGGGGAGGCCTCTGTGCCGAGAGAGAGAGACCACGCAGTACACAGGGAGTGCAGCAGCGAAGAAAGAGAGAGAGCGTTTATTCAAATCTCCCGCAGCTTATATAGGCAAGCTGGGGGAAGGAGCAGACTGGTCACTCAGCTGGCCAATGCAATGAGACAATATAATAACCATGGCAATACAGAAACCAATGATAGACGAGTT
>JAWWES010000171.1:32081288-32092328 GCA_035583135.1 Lophotriccus pileatus
AGAGAGAGACCACGCAGTACACAGGGAGTGCAGCAGCGAAGAAAGAGAGAGAGCGTTTATTCAAATCTCCCGCAGCTCATATAGGCAAGCTGGGGGAAGGATGTGATTGGCCACTCAGCTGGCCAATGCAATGAGACAATATAATAACCATGACAACACAGAAACCAATGATAGGCGAGTTAACAAACTTCCAAACCCCGACAATAAATAACCTGAATGAACCCAGTTATTTACAGTACATATGCAAACTTGTTCCACACTATTTACTTTTCCAAAGAACAGAATATTAAGTCATAACCTTATCAGAAGTAAAATAAATCATTTCAAAAGCAGAGCACCACATTTATTGATGAAGCTTATTGTTATATCTGAAATAAAGCACCAGAGAGCAATTATTGAGATGTAGAGAATAGATTGCTCATGCCTATTGAAGTAATATCAGCTTAAAAATGACTGGTATGCAGTGCATGGCTTCAGTTGTTGTGTCCCCAACATGGTGAGTGTTGGTGTTTATTGCACACTGACTAAGCTGAGGAGCCAAAAGAGCTGGACCAGTGACCTACACACTGGTTTCCACCATTACCATGTGTGCTGAAGTCCATGTAGCTGCACTCAGGTGGAAGTGCCATCCTCTGCTTCTGGACCATGTCTGAAATGAGGCAAATTAAGATCTTCCCTTCTCTTGCTGCTGAAGATCTTCAGTGGGATACACTTGTCTTGTAACTAGTCACGTGAAGAGCAAAATGCATATTCAAAGTAAAATTTCTGTAAGAGTGCAGGAAAACTTGCCTGTTGCTTCCTGAAAATCTGGAGGCAAAAGTCTCGAACAGTAGGGAACAATTTTTTTTTTTTTTTTTAATTTTTTTTTTTTTGTAAATACTGCAGTGTTAGAGCACCTGGAAATATTGTAGGACTAGACTCAGCAATGGATGAGCACTCAAAGCAAGTATGAATGTTAGACTTGGAATATGGGGCTAATTGTGGGAGAAGGCAGGGCAGGGGGCAATTACTCTCTTTTAATGTCCTGGTGGTAAATGGAAGAGCAATGGTCTGCAGTTTTCTGCTTTTTGTATTTGTTTTTTGATTTGTTTTGGTTTTTTTTCTGGTGGATTTTCTAATCTGGAAAAGCATCTGTCTAAACACCTGATGTAATTTGCTCAATCCTACTTTCATGTCATGCAGGCTTTCCTCTGGACAGCTGTTGCTTTTCTTTTGGGATTGCAGGAGTTGCATACCTGCAACACAGCTTATGTTGAAGAATACTAATGTTGGAAGTGGTGATTGTCTTAGTGGTATGAAGACCCCTTTGTTCACAATAGGTTTTGCTGCAGAGCTTATTTTCAGTGGTTAGACACAACATCCCTGTAGATTACATTTTTCAGTATTAACATTTGAGTGGAATTTTACAAGTAAATTGCCTCTCTTTCAAGTCTTCCTCTCAATTTGGCATGTCACATTAAGCCTTGCTGAGAAATACGATGCTTTTCTCTTGAGGAATTATTTTAGCCTAAAGAACTCTGTTCTGCTATGGAAATGTTCTGTAATAAGGTAACTCTCCCTTTTTTTTTTTTTTGGAATAATCCTCAGGATCATAGAAAAACTGTTAGCAAGTCTGGATTGCTTCTTCAGGAAATACTAAAATACGTGCAGAGCTTGAGGATGGCTGAGTGGTGTATGTGGCTCTCCTCTAGTAGAGCAGGATCACAAAATGGAGACATTTAAGGGAATATCTGTGAAAAGGGGGTGCCCACCAGGTTACATGTAATTGTCTTTCAGGGTTTTTTCGCCAGTGAGGTGATGTCTTTGTCAGAAACACTTTGCTCTTTAGTGATGAACACAAATGCTTTCAGCAATGTTCGGTGAGCTGTTGGAGATTTTCACATGGCTTATTTCATATGCTCTGGGGAAATAATGGTCCTGCCTATTTCTGCAATGTTGCCCTTCTCCATAATTGGTTTGGGTGAATTTTTTGCTGTCACACAGTTTAAGATCTTGGACTTAATACTAGAGGTACAGATTATCAAGCTCACAAAATTAAGAAAAACATATTTCATCTGGGGACCAGAACCTAATAAGCAAAACCAGCCTTACTATTGACTGAGATTACCTTTTAATTTGTTAACCTGTGTTTTTTTTCTTTTTTTTTTCTTTGTTTTTTTTGTAATTCAGAAAGCGATGGAACATTCTTGTGATATCAATAAAACATGAGTTCTTCTGTGTCCTAATATTTGTGACATCTTAAACTTCTCAAAGGCACTAGTTTTAAAAGACTTCCAAATAATTGGCTTTTACCAAAATAAAGAGAACAGTTTTAAAAGTAAAACTTGAACCCTTTCAGAAGTCGGCTTTTAACCTTTAATATCCATCAATATTCATAATAAAGTCTCACTATTGGGTGAATTCCTGGCTGAGTGAATGTGGTTTGGGTTTAGCTTCAGTAAACAGTTTATCTTCTGCAGAAAGACCCATTACAGTCTGAATCAAGGTGTGGATTGCCTTGTTATTTCAAGGTAGGTTTCAGAAATCTCCTGGACTACTTTAAAAGGAATGACAATCTTGTGGCAGAGATTGCTTTGGAAAAAGACTCTATTTTTGTATCCATTTCAACAAGTAACTAAGCTTTTCTGTTCCTGTTGCCTGTTGTGCAGAGATGATAATTCTTCCTTTCTTCCTCCCTATTTCGAGGTAGCTCTTTGAAGAAAAGAACAGGAGAGCATTATGTGAAGTGAATAGTATATAAGATAAGTGTTTGCAATACAGTAATACAGACACTACACAAATCTAGCTTGTGGTGTGCTTGTACATAGTAATAAATTACATCCACTTGATGTGCCCAAGTGTAAATCTTGCAAGATGAAAGAAATGCAACACTGTGCCTTCTCCCAGTCCAAAACTCATGTTATGACTGTGTTCTGGAGGCTTACCTTATGAACATCACATGTTGCAACAGATTAGTTATTTAAATACTATATAGAAAATTATCATTTAAGATTTAGGGCTCTGCAGGAAAATATTTTAACTTACTCATAAATCAGCTAAATCTTTAGTTGTGATTTATAGCTGCTTAAATAACTTGTTCAAATCTCATTAAGATGAACTTGTAGTACAAAAGAAAGGTTGTTGGAAAAAAAATAGACATGGTTTTATGAGACTATATTAAGTGAAAATTACTTGCTACCTTTACACCTGAAAGCCAGCGATTCTGGAATTTGTTTTTCTGTATAAAGAGCTCTTGTAACTAAAACCCTAAAGTTTTTTATTAGATTTGGGCCTATGGTCATCCTGAAAACTGCAGTCCAGTTATGGTATGTGGAGTTATCGGTAGAGCTAATTTTATAACACGCAAGGGGAAAAGCGTCTTAAGTTTTGAGGAGCTGGCTTTGGATCCACTTTACAACAAGTAACATGTGCTGTAGTCATGAGCTGGTGAGGATGAAGGGATGCAGTCTGTTGGGTTGAGTGGGGTACAGAGCACAGCTGAGGTTACAAACCAGACCAGTTTTCAAAAGAGAAGTAGAAAGGTTACTCTTTTCACATCTCTCTGTTGCATTTTTCAGCAGAGGGAATAACTGCCTGAACTCAGAAAGAACCACATAAAACCAAACCCTGCTGTAAACCCCTCATCATCAGTGATGATTAATTATTTCTCTCTTCAAATACACCCTGTAAAACACATTTGTTTGATTTTCTGCGAGCTGTAATCTCTGTAAGTAGCTGCACTTGCAGAGTCTTTACTCATTGAGCAATAAAATACATCATGGAAATAAACCTGCTCGTGCTGCTGGGTAGAGCAGGAAGCCTGTCTGCTTCTTCCTTGAGCTATCCCAATTCCAGAGAGACTTGGACACTGCTGGCTGGCTTTATTCTGGCCTCTGTTTTAATAGTTTGATCCACAACAGAGTTTTTAGATGCTTAATGATTTAGTATGTCACGTTACATATTCAGTCTTCAGCTTCTGTGATTGTATGAAAAATTTCAGCCTGATTTTTTTTTTTTTTTTATTAGGAATACTTGAAAGTTGGACAGAATATGGTGCTTTACATAGGAAATGTATTGTCCTTACAAATTCTATAGCTTTCTTTCAAAATTTATTTAGCTATAAATAAACCTTTAATTTTTGTGCATTGGTTCTGAATGTAAGTTATTAAGCACTGATTATTTTGAGCTTCCTAAGTTATCTTAATAACTGTCTTTGAATGCACCATGATGTTTATAGAGAAGTCTCTGAAGTAATTTCTTTGTAACTGTGGATTCTTTGCAATCAGGATTGGTTATGCTTGGTTAGATTTCCTTATTGGAATAAGAAGGATAAAGAATTGGACTCCTCAGTTTCCTGTTTTGGTTGGCATCATGCTGTTCAAGAAGAATATGCTTATCACTTAATCTTATTTGTTTCATAAACTTGTCAGTTTAGTACTATTGCAGCAATAGTCTCAAATGGCACATGCAAATGCCCCTTCAGAAATGTGTTTTCCATATTTATTAATTAAAATGCAATTTATGTACCTGTATTGGACAGAATGTGAACTTCTCCAACAACAGTTTTTGTGTACTTTGGGATCACACTTTCAACAAAATCTATCATCTCAATCTGGCCGGAGATCTGAAGTACCCTCCTAATCAAGAATTCTCAGAAGAGGTAATTCCAACATCATCAAATTTGTGTTCTGTAGTAGGTCTCCAGACTGGGTAGTGTGCCCTAGTTTAACGAAATATTATATCAATAGGTAAACTTTTAACCCATCTTTACAATTAAGTACACTAAAAACATTTTGCAGCAAGCTTCTCTTGAACAGATGATGATTGTTTTCTTTACAAAATAGACTTATTTTTAGATTGAGAGCTTGTAAATTCAAATTCTGTTTCTTCAGAAATATAACTTGTGCTACAGGCCAGACTTTGAGTGCGACAATGCAGTGATTAGCACTCTAAAAGCCTCTTAATGTTCGGTCCAACAAACTCCAGAAGTACCAGCTGTACTGACCAACAGCCCACTTGAGAATAACATTGTGCTTTGCTTGTTGACAACTCCAGCCCATGTGAAAGAGGAAATTTCTGCTCTCGAAGTTTTGACATAAGCTGATGAAAATCTTGGGGATCCCTTTCAGCTCAGGCTACTGGGGAAAACATTTGAAAACCCCAGAAACTTGAGGACTATAATTGTATTGCGCAAAATGCTATTACAGTGATCTTTCCATGTCTTTTTTTCCTGTTTAAGCACCTCCACGCTGGTTTCAAGAGAGCTCTTTGGAAATGAAATTACTTTTTCTCCTCTATACTGTGTATCGTGCTGTGGTGCTGATAGTTACTGTCAAGCATCTTGATTTTAAATGTCATGGATCGTTGGAAGGTAGTTTGCTCTCATTTGAATTATATATAATCAAGATGTTGTATTGATGGTAGCCCACTTCTCAGGTAGGCATTGTTTGGTTGTGACATTTATTCCTGAGAAAGAATTAGTAAAGGTTTCCCTGTTTGTAGCAACTAATGCATTATTTGTCACACAACAGCTCTGCTTTTAACGACTGGATACCTGTCTTCCTAGAGTATTGGCTAGTGTCATTAAGAATTGAGAGTAAAAACTTCAAAAGTGATTTCTGACTGGTTGGCTTTACTGTTTATTTAGTGTTAACATGATATTTCTGCATTTCAGTTGCTCTTGGTGCATGTAGACCAGAGGCAAGCTTAGGGAAAAGCACTCATTAAACCTTTTTGAGATACAATTTTCAATATTTATGAGAAAGAATAAGAAACCTAAGCTTTTAGTGTTTGTTTTCAGTTGAGACATGCTTTGAGGGTACTAGTTTGTATTCACAAAGGAAGTTTTTTATTGTGTGCATCACAGAGCAAGTTTATTTCAGTCTGCCCTTGACAAATTAATGTTTGTTTTAAAGGAAAGATTCTTGCAGGAAGTGAGTGGCTCTACAAATAATGATTCTGGAAACAAATGAAGCCTCTCTAGACTTAAGGTATTATTAGATTTTTAGACTCAAAGAGGAGGGAAAAGGGTCTAGGAAGCCTAACCTTTCCTTGGCTTTGAAGGTAGCTAAATAATCACCTGGTATTATGTGTAAATCAAAAGCTGCTCAGTAATTTCTAGATAATGTTTTAAATGTAACCTGACGTTAGAAATTCCAATAACTGCATTAATCATTGCTGCCTCTTTTTTTTTTTTTACCAATTTTTTTAAGCCCCAAACATTAGTTTATCATTTAATAATACAAACTTATGGATTTAATAAAACTTCTGACTTGGCCCTCTAGTGATCAGAGAAGGATCTTTTGGTTAGGCCTAATTAGGGCTTTACTTGACGTATGCAGAGCTTGAAATTAAAACACTTAACAAAACTGTTCAAGTGAAACCATGATTCCTTCTGCTGGTTTTAGGAGCATATTCTTCTTCCTATTACACCTTTGAGATGTATATGTTCCATATGTATGATGCAATTTCTTGTGTATGTTATGTATAGTTTACTTTAAGACATACACAATAATGCAGTGGAGATGAAAGCTCTGTACCTGACACTATTTTCAGTTCTTTAAGCTCTATTACAATTTCCTCATGGCTTTCTAAAAGCCCTAAAAATAGCTACATTGTTTCTGTGCCCAGTGATGCTAAAACACGATGAATTATCCATTTGTAATCCTGAGACAGGCAGGACGTATTGAAATAACAGATGAATGTTCAGTAAAAACATTTTTGAAAGAAATGCAGGAAATATTATTTATCTAAATCTGTGTTTGTTTCTCGGTGTTTGGGTTGGTTGGTTGGTTGTTTTATTTCCTCCTTTTTATATAAAAGTATCCTGTTTGGTCAGCAGTGTGTTTTTCAAGTTACATGTTCAAATCCCTGTATGCAAGTCTGTGCCTTTGGGGTAATGAACAAGGCATGACTAATTTCTAGCAATTTGGTCTCTGGGCCACATCCTGGAGGGCCAAAATAGTCAGATGAAAATGTTGATTTTAATCAGCCTGTCTGTTGCCTGATGTTGCCTTCCATTGCAGCAAGACTTTGGCTTAGCACTCTCACTCCTGTCACACTTCATCTGTATTATTTTGGAAGCTTGCCAACCATTTCCAGTTCTGCTCATTCTTAAAAACCCCAGCTAACAACAGCACAGCCCAAAACACAAACCTATGCAGGCCTTGCTACAAAACCAGTGGAAAAAAACTGATTATAGCTGACTCTTTGTTCATCTCTGCTCAGTGTGATTCGGCAGAATAAAAAACCTCTGTGCATGTGGGCATGCTGGAAACGACTGACTTTTGTCACTCTGTATCTGTCATTTATTGTAGCATTTCCTCAAATCAAATTACAAGTGCCTGTGGAGCAGAAATATAGCTCAGTTTATTATATACATATTAATACTAAAAATAAAAATTATGTTATGCTAAGTTTTAAATTATATTGCCTCTTGAGAATTAGAAATTCCACTGTGGAATTCGCTGGATTGAAAGCCCTTGGGTGTTGTCAGACTTCTCCTGAAATGTATCTTGTCAAGGGGGGAAGGATTACACTGTGGTTCTACCGGGGAATTGTTTTCCAGATGAATTTATCAGAAGCTCTGGGCTTTCATGAAAGGTAAAAATGGTCATTTTTAATGACTCAAAGCTGCAGCAAATATGTGAGAAACCAAGGTAAAACCGTGGAAAAAAGATATATAGGAATGCCAATAGTATGGCAAATAGATCGTGCCTTTAAAATGAGCGATCTCTGTCAGATATTATTCACTGTTTACTGATAATACCAGTTGCTATTACATCTGAAGGAACAGTTTGGAAAGCACATCTCTTAGGTGGGAGTTGTGGCAGAATTTCTAGAAGATTTAGATAAAACCTCTTAGAATAATTAAGTCGCTCAGTCTTTTTCCCATCTGCCACGTACGATTAAGCTGCAGACCATTGCCTGGCATTTTTTTGTTAGAGCTTAAAGTATTCTAAATCACTCTACATTCTTAGTTCCCCATCCCCCAGTATAATTATACTTATTTTTCCTCTTAAATGTTGGAGGGGGTTTTTTTTGTATTTTTATAGAGAGAGATGAACACAGACAACAATTTCTATTCTCTTGTTTTAGCTTGGTCACTTCTCTACATACTGACAAGCTGTCGATCTTCAGTTGTCCTTATATTAATTACTTTAGTCTGATTTTGTGTTTCTCAGCTCCTTCAGAAATGTGTTCCCATGTGAGAGCTAAGGAGTGATTTCCATGCCAAGTAACTCACACTTCAGGGGCAGCATTTCCTTGGATGGTATTCACTGTTCTGGGGAGTCAGGAGAAAGGGGGATTACAATGAAGTCCAGTGGGCAGGATCAGAGTAGTGCGGCAACAGAGGGATCCCACGTTGTGATATTTCTTGGCATTTATAGATGGAAGAAAATACTGTAACTGCTTGTCACCTCTGCAGGCTGGCTGTCTTGTTATGATTCCTGTAGTGACTAATTCCATCTAATTTTATCAGAGTTCTCCCTGTCCTTAACTGTTTAAACTGATCTTCCAGCTCCAGCTTGTACTTATGAAAGTTTCTAGGATTATTTACGTTTTTATACTTATCCTATAACTCCCAAATATAGACTCTCCTTCAAAGTACGCTGACATTTTTGTATATCTACATTTAATCTAAACAGAGGTTTTCCTTGTTAGTACTAGAGACTGTGACGAAAAAACCAAGTTCACAAGCAGGACTAGAGCATTTTCTGCAGCCCTGTCAGAACCTGTCTGCAGAACTAGAGATGGTGCCCTGATCAGCATGCAGGGACTTAGAAGTGCTCCTGAGATTCCTCCTTGGTTACAGGTGACTGAAGGGACTGCCACCCACCTGTTCTTGACACTTAATATCTCTCCAGACGAATCCTTCATCACTTTTCTGATGGCAGGAACAATCTTATCGAAGGAAATAACTACAAAAATCAAGATTTTGGGGGCGATGTGGCACTTCTCCCTCTCCAACACATTTTTATCATTTTCTTTACTGTCCCTTTGCTTTTTGCCATTTTTCTCTCACTTTCTCCAAGTGTTTCACCTCCTCTTTTAGGACAGGAATGGAAGTTTTATTATTCTCAGAGGAGAAAGTGAGCTAATGAGTCATTAAAAGAGAAATATGCTTTTTTTGCCAGGCCTCAGGTGCAGTTATCTTCCACAGATGGTTCTCAGAGTAAATTGTTCTTAATGCTGGCAGACAAATGGCTTTCTGAATCATCCAAAAGAAATCTTATATCTGGAATTATTTCTTATTCTTCCTCAGTCTTTAGTCTCTCACTGTCTGCCAGTGAAAACATTTGTGGTAATGAATACTGTGACAATGTCATGCAGCCTTTAGTAGGCCTGTGTTCTCATTTCTCCTTTCAGGATGGAGAGGGAAGAGTCAAGAAAATTATTTTTCCCCTGATGAGCTTCCTTTTGGTTTACTGTTTCGTGTTTACCGTTTTGTGTATCAGCTCTACCTGATATGTCATTCTGGCACCAATTTGTGTCTTGTGTCAGTGTGGTCTGTTTTACACTCATCCAGTTCAGATCATTAATCCAGGTCATTCAGTGGGTTTTCTCTTAAAATATATTGTTTAAATATCACATTTTTACACTTCTTTATAGTCAACATACACTTCTTTACACAGAAGAAACCTCTGTTGGCTTTGGAAAATGTAGTAAGGAGTCTTCAAGTTCGAAGTCACCAGACCAGATTAGTACTTTTGTGAAACAGAGTATTTGGAACTTGAGCTTTCTACTGTATGCCATATTTCTGTACTTATTGTGTATGTTTATTTCTGGTAGTGGGAGCATTTTCTTTCTTTATTTTTTTTTTCCCCTGAAAAACTTATGAAAGATTGCATAAAGCTGTTTTGAAGACATTCATCCCTTGAATGAAGTTTGACTTGGTCAAAGTTTTTACCAGAAATTGAAACCTCTCGATAGATGTGTGAGGGGAGAATGGGGTTGGAATACAAGTGTTCTGGCAAAAGAGCCATTCTGCAGCGGTAGAATAACATTTCTCTATCTAGCGGTTTAATAATTTTGCATGGAATCACTGGATGTATGATTAGGCTTTTATTATTAATGCGATTTAGTATTGCGAAAATCAAAGGAAATGTCATAAAATGTGGGCTGTGTTTTTATCATGACAATTAAACTTGTTACACCTAAATTAAGAAAAAAATCCCAATACATGTTTGCTTAGTCTTTATGTCTCTACATGCTCACCTGCAAGAGCTGATCTCCAGTTTTTCTTGAAGCACTTTGAGATTGCTTTATTTGTTAGAAACTGGCAATATGCTAAAGCAGCCCTTTCTGTTAAGTGTGCCATTAATTACCAACTTACATTAATTAAAGTAAATGCAATCATGAGGGCATGCTGGCAGTGTTAAAGTTAATGACCCAAAACATTATTACTTAGCCAAACTTCAAAGTTCATTCAAGTGATTTCAAACTGTAGGAATTAGGTTGAGGTATGTGGTCATAAAATTCCAGAAGCCATGATTTTGGCCCCTGTGCGAGAGCCCTGATGGATTTCATGTCAGCTTGAATAAATTAAGTGTGTAGATAACTGCCCAATACTGATGTTTTTGCAAAAACTCGAATTTGCGAAGATATACATGCTCAGACTTTAAATGAACTTGCAACATTTACATGTGTTGATAAGGTCAAAAGCCCAAGTTGCACGGAAGTGCCCATCGTGCTGCATCAGCTTATGAAGACAGTCTCCTTGCCTGATATGTCACCAGCAAAGTTAAGATCAAGGACATGAGCTAATACCAAAAAGACGGGAGAGAAAGAGGGAACAAAGCTGCAGTTGTAGATCATGACAGGCCTGAATTAAAGCTTATTGGACTACTGTGTTCTAAACCTTAATTTGCTTAAAGCGTCGGAACTTCACTCAGTTTTACAAGTCTGAGTTCCACTTCTACATCTAAATTTATATTTTCTAGGTGGTTTGTCTGATTGCAGATGCCTTACTAGAGAATGGCCTGCCTTCGCGAACGAAGAGCCGGGGAAGGTCCTTACCCGCATATGCAGACAAGGCCTTCGAGCCTGCGCAGTGGATTT
>JAWWES010000171.1:32099883-32116413 GCA_035583135.1 Lophotriccus pileatus
ATATTATATAAATATATATATATATATATATATATATATATATATATATATATATACCTCGCAACTAAGTAATTAAAATTCAGATAAATGAATTCAAATGAAGACCTGTTGACATTCCCACAATAACAGCATGTTTGCTTATTTGTTTTGCTTAAGATTACTGTACTACTTGTCAGATTTGGAAAGCACAGTTCAGTTTTGAAGATATATTTCCATATAAGTGATACTCAAAGTGCATATAAATCCTTGTAAAACAAGATGGCAGAAGCATATTTTGCCTCAGCTTGTGCAGGCTGCTCTGAACCAAGAAATAATTGTATATTATAACTTACTACTTTGCAGTAAAGAGAAAAGAATATGAACTTTCCAGTCAGACTCTCGTGATACCTACAAATATAAAGCTATTTTACAAGAGGAGTTTTTTGTTGCTGAGGCTCTCTCTGAAGCAATTTAATATGAGTTGCATAGTTTAATTTCTGCTTGGTGGGGTTAACCCTTTCCCTCTTCCTCAGCACAATGAGCAAACAAATTTCTTCCCTTGGCTTTAAATTTAGCAAGGGAGACAGATCAAAGCAGCATTACAAGATTTCCACGTGTTGTGTAGCATCATCATCACATTGCTACCAAACGGGAAAGCAAGAGGCGAAGGCAAGGAGAGAGATTGGTACAAATTATTTATTTATCCCTGGGATTACTCATACTTGTTTGTCTAGACTACTATAGACTATAAACTGCTTTTTTCCAGGGCATGTGGCAGGCAATTTTAAAATCAATAAAAGGATACAGAAGCTTCAGCAGCTGAAAGTGCCACCATACCTTGGGTTACTGTGTAGCACTGAAGGCAAGCAGTATTTCTGTCTAATGAGCCTAAGCTGTATTTATAACGTTTCACACAAGTAGCACAGTCTTAATACCCGTTTTGTTGTTCCTGAGCTATTTAAGCCTGTCTGTTAGGGAGTTCCTCTGTGTCCTATTATTTCAAGACTATTTGCATACGGGAGTCATCAGTGCAGTGATAGCTGTGGTTGACACTGGCATTACACCAGCAACAATTGTGCTTTGGCTCATTTTAGACAAGGTTCTTAGGTGTAATAATCCATCTAACCTTTGCAGGAGCCTGGGGAACCTCTGAGCAGTCAAATCTGAGGATCTAGTTTAATTCTTAGTGGTTGCAGTATCTTGAAAACTTGATACCTGGAGCTTCATCCTCTTTATTCGTTCTGTCAAGGCCAACTTCTCGGGGTTCTTTGGGGAACAATCCCTATGGAACAAAATGAGATGGCAGCACTTGTGAGGGTGGCAGAATCAAAGACCGTTTGCCAAGGGTGGCTGTTACACTGCACTGCCAGTGATCCTGTCACCTGCCAGTGCTCTGCTTCGTTCTTTCCAAGGCTGGTGCCTGCGCTGGTGGGTTGAGGATTTATTTAGGACCACAGGTTTCTTGCTCTTTGGGATTGGACAGATAATTGGTACATGCCATTTCTGAGCTCAGAAGTCAGAATGTAATAACACACTTTCGATTTTATGTGGAGGAATGATATGGAAATACCGAAGCACCTGTAAATGTTGCTGCTTTGGATCTTGAGCCACTGACCTAGATTGTGTGACAGAAGGCGACAAAAATGTTCAGTTTCCTGCCAGCCACACCACAGTGCATGAAACTGAGCTGGTTCACTAAAATGAAAAAGTCTTGAAGTAAAAGGAGGGAGAAAGTCTGGCTATAAAACTGCAATTAACAAAGGTGTGACTATTAAAAAAAAAAAAGGAAAATGTAAGTAGAGCAATTTAATTTTTTCCTTTCAACTGTATCAGTTGATGTTTCTATCTAGGATTGTTCAGAAGATCCTATGTAAACCGTCTAAATGCTTAAATACAGAAATACATTTGCACTATATGTTTACCGATTATGATCTCAATACACAACATTTTTAATGTATTTTTTGGTATGGAATTCTTTGCCTTTTTTGTCTCCTCGGTCATTCTATATCTGCATTTCTCTAAAGTTTATTTTTCCCACTTTTTCTGAGTCAGCAAAAATCTTCCAAAGACTCCACTAATGCACAGCTGAAATTTGCTGGGGTTTAAAGACACCAGCAAGCTCATTTCATGTTACATCACAATAGTGATGAATATAGATTTAAAATCTGGCAACCAGGCAAGATTTCTTCAACAGTTAGTTCAGGTCATGAACTGCCCTATAAACACCCGTGATCCCCTGAAAAGCCCTTGATGTAACCAAATTAGATTTTTCTACTGTCTTAGATGAATGTATCTGAGAGAGATCATTCCATGGTCTTTGCATTTGCCTAAAGTTCACATAGAAAACATGTCCATGTTACTCAAATATCAAGCTGCTCATTTGTTCGTCGCCATGCAGGCTACATTTTACCTCAGTTGTTATTAAGGTACTTATTATTAAGCAGTTAATTAGGTGTTGGTTAAAAGGTAGAGTTGATGCAGCCCATTAAAAATGAGAATAGAAAGGCCTGCACAGAGACAGTGATAGGCAGGTTTTCTTTACAGAACAGCAGTTTGGAATAAAACATGTCTCCCAGGATTGCTGTTTTTCTTCGCAGGAATGGCAATGAAGATGTGAGAGCTGCTGGGCTGCAGTCTGTACCAGGTGCATTCTGGGGAAAAATGGGACGTGGAGAGAGAGGTGAAGCAAGCTTATAATTGCTGGGCTATTATTCTAGTAAAGAGCAAAGTGCCTCCTGACTCTTGTGATTGACTTATGGCAAGGAGAACAGAGGGCTGCGCTCTGGGTGTTTATCAGCAGTAATAAGCAGTGGAATTAGTCCTCGGGGTTGGCTGTGGTCCTGCTGTCTTCTCAGCAGCTGGCAGACACAGGGAAATCAATCTTGCATCTTTCACAGGTTCTGGATTCAATTTAGGAAATAAATACAAAAATAATCAGCATTTCCCTAGCAGATGAAGACTGAAATGAATTGTTATCATTAAGCAACTTTAATAATGGACAAGGGGAAATACAGGGCAAATATAACACAAGTCTATTAATGCTACTCTTTGCTCAGCATTTACTGCAGAGGTAACCTGAATGCTCTTTTTAATCTTCAATGCAGAAGGGCTTCCTCCAGGAGATCCCTGTGCCTATTCCATTTTGGCCCTGAAGATGATGTCTTTTTCAATACATAGAGTGGTTGAACTCACTGAGCGGTTCAGGGAGTGGAGTTTGTAGTGTTCTGACTCTTATCTTGGTTCCTAATGAATTTTGCAGTTTCAGGGGAAAGTAATTCTCTGCCTGATGGGCATACTGAGCTGCTCCATTTTGATAGCCCTGGGGGGTAGGCTGGAAAGTTGGATTTGCATCTCTCTTCTCTACCATTATCTTGTTTTGCAGCACTATTTACTACGTAGAATGTTAAGGGGTTGGAATGGACCTTAAAGATCGTCTAGACCCAAACCCCTATTGTGGGCAGGGACACTCCCACTAGACCCTATCCAACCTGGCTTTGAACACTGCCAGGATTAGGGCATCCAAAACCTACCCAGGTGACCTATGCCAGTGTCTCACTACCCTCAAAATAAAAAATTTCTTCCTAATATCTAACCCAAATTTACTCTCTTTCTATTTGTGCCCATTACTCCTTGTCCTATCAGTACAGTTCCTGAGAAAGAGTCCTTCTCCAGCTTCCCTGTAGATACTGGAAGGTTGCTGTGAGGTGTCCACGCAACCTGCTCTTTTCCAGGCTGAGCAGCCCCAGTTATCTCAGCCTGTCTTTGTGGGAGAGGTCCTCCAGTCCTCTGATCAATTTTGTGGCCCTCCTCTGGACTTGTTCCAACAGTTCCATCTCCTTTTTATGTTGGGGAAACCAGAACTGTATGCAGTACTCCACATGGTGTCTTACAAAAGCAGAGTAGAGGGGATCACAGAGAGACTGATAGCTCCCAAATCTTCTGGTCCAGGTTGGATGTCACTTTAAAGACTTCTTCATGAGACCAGACATCTATTTGATGTGTTGGCAGACAGAATAATCCAGCCTGTTAGCTATTACATTTTCTACTGTGATATTGCCCAGTTTCTACTTCGTGCTGTCACACCACTGCAATATTGGTGTTGAGTAGTGCTGCACCCTTGGGACTGCCTGCCAGGGCCTCCTTCCTGAGGCAGTCTCAGTCTGTTACTGTAAATTTTTATTCCAGGAAACATTGTGCTATGCTCTAGCTGCTTCATATCAAGGTCAAATATCTTCTTTCCTAACTGAAGTTGTAAAAAATAGCTATAGCATTGGTCTGAGAGAAGGAATACTGTAACTGGTGTTTTTTGTCACCCAGATCTTTTCTGTCTGTTCTGCTGCTGTATCTTTTTATTGCCCTTCTGTTGTCTGACCACATTATGTTCCATCTTGTCTCAGGTTGACGTGATTTTTTTTTTTTTCAGCTAAGCAAAACTTTAATGAGTGTAGGACAGAGATATCATTTATCTAAAGAGAAATGAAAATCCATATCTCCTGTGTGGCTTTTAAGAAGTTGACTATACAGCCTAGTTTTATCAAATTAGTCTGCCTAAAACTGCTTTCACCCCAAGTCTTTTATGTGGATTAGAGATTATTGATGCTTCACTTCCTGTGTGAGCACATGTAATGGGATATTCTGTCGATAAGATTTAGGTGGTCTTTGTAGAGTATACCCTCTTATGCCCTTGAGCTTTATCAAGCTTCTTCTCTGGAGTATCTGACGTGACAGGAATGCTTTGGCAATTCAAGTGACTCATGCAGTTTGTGCCTCAGTTTCCTGTGCTGCTCTCTTTAATTACAGAATCAAACCTGCAGGCAATACTTCGACATTTCCCACTTTTTGGTTCTCTTGTTCTGTTCACCACCTTGGTTTGTCTACACAGTAACACCCGTGTCACAAAAACAGATATTCATTCCCAAGTCAACCATTTTTTTTTTAACTGCACTCAGTAGTTTTATGTTTTCTAAATAGTCTGGTTCACTTCAGAGGTAAACAGGATGCAGGGAAGCACCGGAAGTTTTTAGCTGCTTGTCCTTGCTACCTCGTTTGCATCCACAGCAGTAGCAGTATTGTCATCGCTGCGACAAAGGAGCAAATGCAAAGCAATCATGTCACATTATTTCCTGCAATGCAAACCCGCCAGGAAGTGATTGTGCCAGTCCCAGCCTTTGCAGGAATGTCACTGCGAGGCAAAGGACCAGCAGTTCCTTGGTGACACTGCAGAATACGAATGTTCTCCCCTGTCCCAGTTATAAGCTTATGGAACAGTGTTTTAAGTGACTTAAGTGATTGTTAACTCAGTTGCTAGGAGATGGAACGTGTTAGATCACTCCAAGAAATCTTTTTAATGAAATCCAAAGAGACTATGGAATAACGTAACCCTTACGTTACCAGTGACTGTCAAGAGGAAGTGGCAAAAACATGAACCAGTCCTGTAGTATAAAGGCAGTCAATGAAAAGCAAAGGTTCTCGTTAAAGGGCATTAATGTTATGAAGGTTCCAGACTAAACTCCTTTAGTGTTACAGGCCTGCTTACTCTGAGCAATTTATTCTGATTTTGGCTCCAACCAGAAGCAGCTTACTGCTTTTACTTACTGCTTTTTCTTAATGCCTTTTTTTTTACTTTCCAGTGGAACTTACTGCCTTTGTAAAATGTTGTTATATTTAGTTGTGGACAAAAAGTAGTAAAGATAAACAGTTGCAACTGATTGAACCTTTACTAGCTTCACGCTGCCTAGAGGTTTCACCAGTTGAAAGGAAAGCACTTCATGAAAAATTCTGGCTTCACTGACCTCAGTGAGGATGTAGTTTTATCCCCTGACCTTAGAGGAAGTCTCTTTGACAAGAGTGAGGAGTAAGGATCAAATCCAAGATCAACCTTAGCGAGTAGTTTCTGTGCTCTCTCTGTTAGACAAATAGAAACTTACTGTTCCTCTCTAGACTGCCAATTTGGCACCAGTTGGAGCCTGGAATTAATCTTAATTACACAGTGTAAATTTAGGTAGTGCTACTGAGATCAGTTAAGTAATTGTGAACGAAAGGTGAATTGGAGCTTAGATTTTGAATACCTCTTAATAAGGATTTACATTTCTTTGAATGTTTAATTAATAGCTGTTCTCAAACCAGTAAAAGGCAATGTTATGGTAGAATTGACTTTGAATCATGCTGTAAAGGATGATGATGTACAAGACTCCCTGTTTTTAAAAGAAGTTTTGAACATTAATATTGTGCAATAAGCTTGGGTATGTTCCAGTGTTTATGACTCCAAACTGAAGTTCTATGATTTCTATTGATAGACTAGTTCTCTCAAACACATACTGAATTGGATTTCTTTTGATATTTAAAAACAAATTAATTGGTTTTAAGGTTATAGATTTCAGTGCTATCTATCAATCTAGTCAATAAATTCCTATGCCTTTTATTCAAGCCTGAGAGTTTAGCCACCAAAATCCTTTTTAAAATCTGTGATTTGTTTTCAGATACAGCATTAAACTGTGATGATTAAGCTTTCCTTACTTTTTTGCTATCAACTCTTCCTTTTTGAAATGGATGGATCTTTAAAGACTGGAAAAAATAGTCAATGTTCTCATGCAGATTATCTATCTCAGTTGCAAGCCCAAAGTGCTGGAAGAGAAAGTTTCCAGATTTTAACTGGAAGAATTGCCTGCTCTTAACTGTTATGAACATGCATAACAACTGCTCTTTTTGCTTAGCACTCTGGGGGAGAAGACATCAAGGTATGATTTTGCTTTATATATAAAGTCTGCATTTTCATGATTAAATAGATAAAATATTCACTTAATTATACACTGTACATTTGCACAGCATCAGTACATTATTCCTACTGGACAGCTCTGTGGGAATGAAATAGCTCTTTGAATCCAATATTTTGGTTTTATGGTTATTATCATTGTATCACCACATCTTCTCTTACCTATGACAAGAATAATAAGGCTGCTACAAAAAGGATACTAATCAATATGTGATACCTGCAGTAAGAATGTGCCTTCTAGTAGGCAATGAATGCATTTTGCTGATCTCCAAGAAGGGCTGAGGGTGCAGGACCCTGTTCAGACAGCCCATCATGACCCCTCCTCCCCCAGCAGTGCCAAGGCTGAGGTGATACTGCCTCACTCCCTGTCTCTGACATTTGCCTACACTTTGGAATGAGCCTTATCTCAGTTCTGCAGCTGATTGAATGCTCCTCGAAGTCACTGATCTGTTCCTTTTGAATTCACTGGACATTAGATTGGGATAGAGAAAGAAGATTAAATAATGAAATAAGTCTGATGATACATTACAATCTTCAGTCTCTGGGTTACTGAGGACTCGATGAGTCACTGGGCAAACTGCAATAGCACTGAGTGCATGTTACTCCTCATCTTGCTCTAAAGGTAGAACCAATTTATGACCTATAAATTCAACATCTGACAAACAAAGTTGACTAGATTTGTAAGGAGGTTTGGATTTATTTTTTTTTTTACTCAAGCCTGGCTTTGTGACTGCGTCAAGCATTTCAAATTTTGCTTTGGTTTTTGTAACTGTAAAATGAGGAGATACTTTGCTAGCATGTTCTTGTTGTGGTTACCTCAGAAACTCCTGTAGGACCCTTTTACATAGGTACATACAAGCTACCAAAAACAGTAATATGGAATAAATTAAACAAAGTGCAGTTAGTCAATCTTATTAGTATTAGATGCCTATGTTGAGTATGTGAATAATTGAGATTACTGGCAAAGGATCTTTGGATCTCATGTCGGGGTGAAGAAAGTGAAATTAAGTACTTAAAATCAAATAGTACATGCAAATACATTGGCAAGATGTACACAACAATATTTGTCTTAGCATTCTGAGAGGAAAATCTGATATTCAATCCCATGAAATGGTGTGATATACCAATACCATATTAAGATAGTTTAATTTGAAATTCTCCTGGCATCAGCTCTTTTAAGTATGTGCATTTCTATGTCATGCAAATAGTTTTCCTTTAGAGCACAAATTGGAGTACTATCTGCTGCTCAAATTAATAACCATATGCTATTAACAATATTGAACTGAGTTTCCATAACACTTTCACACTGAAGAGCTCCAATAGTATTGCTGGGTTGTTCTCCAGACTTATCAGTCACATTCTTGAACCTTTTGAAGGCATATTAAAATAGCATTGTAGGTAGAAGAAACTGGTTAGTGAGTTGATAGATTTTCAGTTATATTAGATTAGAAGGACTTCAGGTTGAGCATATTCTTAATAAAACAAGAACTTTCAGAATTCCAAAATGCAAGTGTTTTTATTTGCCAATGGCAAGAAAGGATAAGTGAATCCACTCCAAATATCTGCCTTAAACAGAGACTCCTAAACAGAGTTTTCCCAGTCTGGAAATGCCGGTACCTGTCTCTAGCCCTGCAACTCTATGGGGTAAGGCTGTGTAAGGATAGTTGTCTCTCTGGGTACTTTTGTTGTGTGTCTTTTGCATCAAAATTTAAAGGATTGGCATAAGCTGGGTGCTCAGACCCTTGTCTTCACTTGTGACCACCTGCCCCAAAGTGGTTGTCACACACAAGTGAGTCTGGGGTTGTATCTTAGCAGTGTGATCTCTCCCAGCCCCTTCCAAATGATATTGTATGGTTACTCCAAATATGAACCCAAAGAAAATACTGGTGTATACAGATGAATTCTGCATGTGCAAATACTTTTAAAGTGTATGCTACAGCTATTTTGGTAGCAAAGAATTGTTTTACTGTTTTGACTGCTTAATAATTAACACCAAAAACGTATTAAATGACCATTAAGGCTTTGAGATTTCTAAGGAGTTTAGATATGTTCATGTGATAGGGGACTGCTGTGTATGGACAGCGCCTCTCTGGGATCCAACTGCATAGATGGCATGACCAATCCATGGAAAGCTTAAATTCAAAGCTATCTGTAAAACCCTTTGCAATAACTGTCAAACAATGATTAGGTAGAAACTACAATTTCGGTAGTCTATAGAGCTTTAAATGATAGTCTTCTGTCCAGTAATAAACATTGACAGTGTTTTGTGATGCAAGTTATGTCTAAAAAGAGATGAATATACCCTCCAGGACAGCCTTGCAAATACCTGTCATTTAGAGGGTAGATGAAATTGGAATTTTCCCCTGATTTCTTGCTAGTATTTTCCCATCCCACAAGTAATTTTCAGCCATTCATGTGTTCAATGTATAGGTTGGCACTAGAATCCGGTGTCAGACATGATTAAAGTGGCAAACTAACAATAGGTATCAGAAGAACGTTTTTTAGAGTGTCATGTCTCTTATTTAGGGTGATGTTTTTGTGTAGGCTGGAGGGATGTGGAGAGCCAGGGCTGAAGGGTGGGAGAAGGTATAGTTTCATAAAAGCATTGCACAGTTAAGATACACAGTTGTGTTTTAGTAAGTGATATTCTGGAAGAAGGATTTTGCCCTGTTTTCATATACACTGTGTGTACATGACCGTGCTTGCATATGAATTTCATTTTTATTTAATTTAGGGATAATTTCATTTCACTCGAAGCACAGGTGAATTCTAAACCCAATTTAAGCTGTGTTTATTTCAGGCTACAATTGTTTGTTTAAAGCAGACTTTTGGGGGGGGAAAAGCCTGTATATTAGAACTGTAAAAAAGTCATGTGGTAAAATGTGAAGGTTTTAAACAATCAGCTTGTGAAAGAGATTAGGGGGTTTTTTAAGTATAAATTGTAAGTCCACATCATGAATGATTCTTAACTTTTCAAAATGTAAACCAAAACACAAAGAGAGCAGTCAAATAGCGAATTATGAGAGAGAGATGTCCAAAAACATTAGAAATTTAGTGCAGCACAGCAAAAAAAATTGTAATATTCAAGCAGTGTTTTCATGATACCTGTTTCCCACAAACTATTTCTGATGAGGAGGACTAACATTCAAGTAGCTGACCTTGAATTTCCCTATATTATACAATTTCCCTCAATTATACAATTAAGTCTGTCTTACAAATGTGTTGTCATATAGATCCCTTCCAGTCTAACAGCGTTATTTTTGGTTTTGTGACAGTAAATTAAGTGAAATATTAAGGCTGTTTTTCACTAACCCTTTATCTTGTTTTGTAACGACAAAATTTTGGATGAATGACTGTTATGTGCACATCACTGCAGAAAATACTCAAGCCTCAAATATCAAAAAAGTACAAGGATTTTAACATTTTCTTTCAAAAAAAAAACACACCCAAGCTAACTCTGTGGAATCTTATTCACTTTATAGATGTCTTGGGTTTTCAATAATATTTGTCTGTTATTTTTCCCTGACTTTCCCCATAGCACACTCATTTTTCATTACAAGATTGGACTGTTGTAAGATCTGGTTGACTGGTATATTGCTAGCAGTGTTTAATAACACTTGTGTGAACGACTAAATGTTGACTGAAAATATTTCCCTGCACTAGAACTGCAGCGAAATTGCTGTGCTGAGAAAATTGCTCTTGGATCAGAATGCTGTTCAAGTAAATAGAATAATTTGTTTCATTCATAAGGGTCACTAGGCAAATTAGCTGCAGCTTTTCCTTCACACTGTCACTACCATAATAAATGTGGAACAGTGGAAAATGCAGAAAAGTGCTGATGGAACAAGGAAATGATTTGAAATATTAATTCAAGCCTATGTCAATATCCTGTGCAGATGAAACTGTCATAGTGCACCCTTGACAAATGCTCAGCTGTAATAAATACCACCAGTCTCTTATTTATGTCTGCACACTTCTATCTTTCTTGAGTCTTTCCAGTTCTTCTGAAACTCAACAAGGAGCTAAAATAGAATACCCTCTTACCTGAATAATTTTAACCGTGGGTGTTTGAATCTGGCCATTAATTTGCATGCTCACACTCGTCCCCACTGATCTCTACCATTCTAGTGCAGAACAGGAATCTGCTCTTAGAGAGAGCTTTCTGAGACTACTTATTTCTGTTTCTCTTTTCTGTTTCTCTTCTTTAAATAAAGGAATCATGTGATTCTGGTCCAGATCATATTAGTGGAGTCTATGATTTTACTTGTTCATTACTTTTTTTTTTCCTTTCTTCATCTCAAAACCTACTTTTTTCATTTGGATGATCTACAGATAGGCTATAGATTATTCAATAATAATAAATAATATAATTAAATAAACCCCACCTTTAAATGCTGAAATGCATCTCCAGTAAGAAACCCTTCACCTGCAAATGAGCATATTCATCAAACTGGTGGTACAATGTGCTCATTTGATAATGTCTGCATGGAAGTTTTCAGAACATGCTGTGAGAATACTTTTCCCATAAGTTGGCAAAATTCTGAGAAGGGTCCTTTGTTTTTTATTCTGTTACAAGGCTACAAACTAGATGTAATCAGAACATTTCTTTATGGAAACCTCTAAATATAAGTCCATCCAGATTTAAGTGATCTCAGCAGGCTGACTTAAGGCATTTCGATGTGCAATAGGTAAGGGGAGCAAACATATTCAATGGCTATCTCTGTGTGCCTTGTACTCTCTTATAACCCAGCACAGATTCATCTGTTTTAGGGGGTGGCAGGTTTTGCCTGAATGTACAAAGATGTGCAGTTAGCATGGCATTGTCTCGGCGCACAGAGCTGTGTACAAAAAGGGGAAGCACAGACATTCCTTCCCAAATGTCTTCCCAGCGTTCTGCAAATGAGAGCCCTCCCCAGCCTCCCCCCACCAAAGGCTCTTTTGTTGAAGTCCTAGGTAGATTTTTTACTTCTGTCAATATTTCTACTCCTATTCTAAAGCCACAACACTTTTTAGCCCACTTGAAATTTACCCTATAAAAACATATTTACTCAGCTTTAAATTTCGTAACTAAACCTTTGTTGTTCTTTTTGTTTTTAATAATCTGGAAACCTCTGAGCATTGGTTATTTTTATCTCCACACCTTTTGTAGGTTAGCATATAACGAGTCAATTGTTTTTTTTACACTTCACCACTGCAGTGTACCACTAATGAGCAATAAGACTTCACTTACCTACGAGCAAGCTTTTAACCTTCAGCTTCCCCTCTGTTACGTGAACATGATGCAAGTTCTGTTTTCAGCAGTAACAGCTGTTTAGGGTTGCCAGAAACAGATTGGTTTGAGTAATAATTCGATGCACTTTGAAACATTGGAAACACATGGACTTTTATCTACTAGAAACATCCACTTGGTGTTTTCTTGCTTTTTCAACAGCCAAACTGGAGGCAAGACAGTTCCACCAACTGTTTTACCAGGACCAGTGTTTTATCCATTTCTGCCTCTGAAGCAGATCAGTTTTGTAGGATAGATCCAGTTCAGGTATGTAACATGTCACTGCCCAAAAATAATAAATTCTTTTTATCTGAAACACAATTTTGTAGCAAAATATTTTGGTGCAAGAAGTATGGCTGGCTTTTTTCTAATATGTGATAAACTTCTGTAATGTATGTTGCATTTTGTAGCGTATCTGTAAGCAGGTTCAGATGAGCACTTGGGGGTCAAGGCTTTTTGTTCAGTGCAAAGAGCAAAACAAAGAGCCCCTCAGCATTTGACAAATGTAGAAATCAGATTTGATCCTTTAAAAGTCAGTTGGTTATGCTCTTGGTTATGTTTTGACTGCAGAAGTGAGGTAGAAGAGAATTCATCAGGAAACTTTCATGCCAGGGAAATATCTATCAGTGTGGTATCCTATTTTTGAATCGTTTCCCTTTCCTCGTTGTATTTGGTAATGAAGAGAAAAAGACGGACTGAGCCAACATCTGAAAACATTCTGTTAACAGAGTAAGTTAGAAGAATTACTGTAATGATATATTTAAATTATTTGATGATATGTTAGCATATGCTCCTGAGTTTTTATCTGGCTATAATAAAGGTGTCTGAAGCAAAACACACATATTAATCCACAATTCCCAAGTTAGTTTTGTTCACTTCAGTTTAGACTCCATGAGAAAACCCAGTAGGGACTCACAAGGCAATATACTATTAACAGTTTTAGTATAATCTTTTATTTGCAGATTGATTTTATTTCAAAAGGAGATATTTTTTGAAATAAGTGTGGTGGACAGAAGTAAAGCAGGAATGGCTCCAGGGATTCATAACGGGACAGTCAATACGGATTTAAGTGCTACCAGAACAGATGTCGTCCCCACTAACAACATGTCAGTGCAACACGACAACTGGCTGGTTGGTTATGTGGATTCTCTTGCTGAAGGATTCAACTTTATTCTGGTTTTTCATTCCCTGGATATGTCTTTGCTAGGGAGCTCAGGTGGAGTGATTTTCTTTCGTGATCTCACACCTGTGATAAGAAATGGAAAGCCCTCAGTGCTGGGGGTTGGTGACTTGCTCAGTGTTGAGTCCTGTAAGTTACTCCTCGGGACAGTACTATGTAATGAAAGATTTCAGCTCTGATTCTCTTGGACTGAATTCTCTATGGGTCTGCACCTCAGCAGGAGCTCCTGAACCACTCAGCTATTGGGGAAAAGAAGTAGCTGCTGCTACTCCTTCTGGTGACTTTGCAAACCCAACCCTGATTTTCTTTTTTCAACTAAAACAATTCAGAGAAAATACTTCTAAGCTCTTTCAGTTGTCTCTAATTATTCACTCTTTAGCCTTTTTAGTCTGTTGCAGCACAGCCTGCTTTCTATTTGTTCCCAAACCTGAGTATCCTCCTCCTCAAAATGCTCTACTGGAAAAAAATGGAATCGTGTGGAATCACTTACTTTTCAACACGCTTAATGGATCAAAATATGTTCTTGTCCTATGAACTGCAGGGCTATTTTACCTGACTAAGCAATAATTTTCAGCTTCATTTAGTCACCCTGAGTTCAGCTGGCATCTTTCATTTATAGAAAGTCATACTATCAGCTGGTGTTTAAAAGCTCTTTCTTATGATTAGGCTTAGTTACCCTGAACCAGGCAAGAACTGTTTATGGTTCAGGTAATATTTGCTGCGTTTGGTGCAAATGTTCAGGTTCCTTTACCAGATGGTAGCCTGGCAACTCAGACTGAGATTCCTGATATAGTCAGTTTGGAAAGTATTCCTTCACTTCCCTGGTTTCCTCAGAGAAGGGGAAACATTAAACCATATCCTTAAGTTCTGTGCCTGAATCTGTTTCCTAATCTTCTATCAGGAAGTATTTAAAATACAATTCCCTCACCTGGCCAGGTCACTTAAGGAAATATTTTCAATCAGAGAATCAAAATCAATTTTTTTGGGGTAATAAATATACTAAATGGACAATTGGCATCCCTACTGCTCTTCAGTCAAAAATACATTTTATACTGTCATTGCTTTCAGTGGCAATTTAGGATTGAACTGTTGCCATTTAGGCTGTGCTATGACACTTATGGAGCCAAAACACAAATCAGGTGACTCAACTGACTCACTTGAGTTGTCCTCAGTGCCACTGTGACTGAGACTGAGAATTAAGAAATGCTTGAGTCTGATACAAATGTTGTTTTATCTATTCTGCTGATGTGTGTTAGCCAGAGGAGAAGTAACCCTTGCAGAATTAAGCAGAGTGAGTAATCTTTGGGTTCTCTGATTAGAGAAGTGCTGATATCAGTAGCAATATCAAGCTAACAAAGTTGAATGGTTCATTGTTTTTAATGCTTATACATGTGACTGCAAACTTGGATTAGTTGTCCAGCTAATCCACCTGGCATCCTGTGCACTCCCCTTCACCATATCACATGAATGTCTGTTATTAGTCTCTTCTTTTCACTTTAATGCTTTGAATGTGGGGAGGTCACACACTCCTGATTTTTCTTTCTGGTTTTCACAGAACAGCTTTTGAAGGGTTGGTAGAATTGTGTAGCTGTGCTCATGTCTTCATCTACTGATGCTTGAAAGAGCCTAATAAAGTAACTAAGCTCTGAAATAGTGCTGGCTGCTCTCAAGAACGCGTGATAGGGACTTCACAAGGACAGGGAGGGAGCAGTATCTCAGGACCATTTCAAATGAAGTCAAGGTATTCCCCTTGTATTTTCATATCAGATCAATTACAGGGACATGCTTCTTGATTGCAGTGAACAATGATTTAACTTTTAGCTACAAAGTGAGGAGTTTATTTAAAAAAAGAAGAATAATCCCCAAAACTGATGATCGACGATAGACCTGAAGCAATGCCCCATTTAAAATGGTTATTTACTTCAGATATTTAGAGACATAATTAAGTCTTCTGTGGAGGCAGACAACAGCAAGTTAAGTGTTAGCATTTATCAGCTGAATTTGTACTGTTATCCCAGCAGTTAATGTGTATGGAGAGCTGCTTTTGTCATTACCACTGCTCTAAAAGCCTTTCAGGGAGACTAACTGTTAGGGAAAATCTGGTATCAATAAGCAGCCCATAGGAATTTCTCCATTTGTGTGATTTTCTTTTAGGACAGCAGATGCATCTTCAGTAGGGGCTTAAAATCCCATTGTATAAAGGTCGTGATCTTACTCTGAAACCTTCTCTGGAAAAAAATCTCACTACCTCTCTGACATTACTGCCTTGTGTGCTCTAGGACATTATTGAACTCATGTGCCCCATCCATTCCACCTTAAGCACCCCATTGTGTCGAAGGAACAGAAGCAATGAACTGTGCCCTAGGCCACTTACAGATTTTTTTTCCCCTAGAAAATAGCCAGAGCCCTATCTTTTCTCTGTTCAGAGAGGTCTTTGGTGACTGATTTCAGATATTCAAACAGTTACTATGGTAAAAATGGGTAGTGCGTGTTCAGCAAGAGATAATGGGGGAGAGAGCAGGGAATAGTCACTACTCTGAACTTTGCTGCTCCAGCTAAGATCAGTGGTTATATTCCATGCTCTGCTTGCTGTTCTGTCAAATGTCTAGTGCTTTGTACAGGAATATGTATGAGAGAGTCAAATATGCTGTCATTTAGCAGGATGGAATTCCTGGGGGTTTCCTCTATTCCTGTCCGTTGCAGGGCCAGCTATTCTGAGATTTAGATTTTCTTTCTTTCATGTGTTTTAGCAGAGATGTTTGGCTTTTTTCCCTTCTTTTGCTTTATAGATGACTTATCTTGTTCTGATGCTCATTGCCATACCAGGCAAGATGGATCTCTATTTTTGCTCATGTGTAGCTAAATGTAATTGAGAGTAAAGATGAGAACTGTGAATGGATCTTAATTTTAATTTCTAGTTATATTGTTAATTACTTTTTTAAATTAATTTAGGTGCTTATTTAGTATTGATAGGGGGAGGGATCGAGAAACTCCTGAAATTATACTCACTTAAAAGTTTTGTGAATAGCTTGAACTGTCAAAGTAAGGTTTTGGATAGTCTTGTGAGGTGGTGTCAGACCTTATTTTGTGTTATGTTTACCTGTGGTATTGTTTCAGCCTTGCTAAATATGGAAACTTTTCTTTTGTTTTCTGTGGCAATGAGGCCACCACACACAGGATGGAAAGAGTCCTGTCAAAGATGGACTGGGGAAGAAGGAGAAAAGAACAACCAGAGAGTTATAGAAATAGAAGTTTTTAATGTTGTTTACACATGTTTCAAGGATGGCTTTTTTGTACTTGACACAATCCCTGTTCCTTTGCCCCAAACCC
>JAWWES010000171.1:32125788-32148865 GCA_035583135.1 Lophotriccus pileatus
GATGTTGAGTCGCCGGGAGATGTCGAACCTGTAGTTCCTGAAGTCGGTCAGTGGAGGGCGCTGTTGGATTACCGAGGATGTTGAGGCTGTAGTTCCTAAAACCTGTCGGCAGATGGCGCTGTTGGATTGCTGAGAGTGTCGAGGTTGTAGTTATCGGAATTAGTCACCGGGGGCGCCGTCGGGTCAATGTCAATCAACACGTGTTGGTCTCCACGCTCTGAGGCAGGCCGAACAAAGGCCCCCTCCCCAGAGGGAGGGAGAAAAAGGGGAAAGGGAAAAAACCTCGCCCCTGGTGCCAGCACACTTACTCCTCCTCCGATGGTCTCAATTGTGTAGCGATGTCTCATCCTGTCCCTTGCTCCGAGGAAAGATCCACAATGAGAGGAGCTCTAAACAACTGACGTCCGTTCAGACCGCCCGGCAGCTCCTGCCATCTCCTTCTGAGATGAAAATCTAAGAGAAGCCGCTTCAAGAATCAATGCCCGGCCAGCAGAGCAGCAGCAGCTCACACAGCCAGCCCAGCCGGTTCTTAGCTCTCCCGCTCCCGCAGCCGAAGTGAAACTGTTTCTTCCCTCCCCAGCACGCACACACACCCCCCCAACCCCCAATGAGGCACCTCCCAGCTCTTCCCTGTTATCTTAACAGACAAAACCAGGTGATTAGCATATTAATTGAAGTAGCTCGGGTCGTTAGGAGGGCTATTAGTTGCTTGGGAACAAGCCGGTCCAACCAGTCTGTCCTCCCCCAAACCCAGGCAGGGAAAAAGGAACAAATTTTAACATTCTAACAGCACAAAGAAAAACCATGACAGGCATTCATTCTAAAATCAGAGAAATCCAGCCTGACCCATATCAACTCAGACTTGCGTGTTCATGTCATATTTGTCGTTTAATTATTTAGATTATTATTCAGCTTATTATGTCAGCAATAAACAGACTCCAAAAGTGGGCAGATATAGTCTAGTATGTCTAAAACTAAAGCAAGCAGGCTGCAGTATGAGCTGAAAGCATCTGCCATTTCCTGTGAGCAAACCTTAGAGATTCAGGTTCTGTATTTTCATGATCTGATGCTGGCTTCTCACTTCAACTCTCTCCAAGAGTCTGCACCTAAGAGGAGTCTTGGAATTGTGAAAATATTAAGCCTAGGGCAGCTGGCACTTGGAAGAGAAGCACTGCCTGGAGTGTGTCAGAAAAGCATTGGACAGGTCCCTGCTCAGGAACTGAGAATCCTTGGGGGACAGGTCTTTTATAGAAGCAGAGAGTTGCTTTCTCACAGGTTAAGCAGTGATGTCAGGAGTCCTTGTCTGGTTTTCTACCCTCTTTCTTTTCCAGCCTTCCCCCCACGCCATTTCACTCCGTTGATTGTATTTAACCTTTTTTGTATCTTCCGCAATTTCTCAGACAGTCTTGTCTCTCTAGGATGAATAGGCCCTCGTTATCCTAGCACCTGCTATCAGTGGAGTTCTTTAAATTAAGCAAAAGCATAATTTAGCTGGAAGACTGATGTAGCAGCAGACAGGGAGAGTAGTTCACTTAAATTGCAATAAGTAGTAGCTATAGGTAGAAGTAGGACAGGAAATTTCTTATATGACAATTATCAACTTGGACACTTAGTGATAATGGCCCTTTTCCACGAGATGAAAGGATGATGGGTTTGGTGATATCAGCATTTACTAACTGCAGGGAGTTGGTTTGTATTCCTCATCACATTTGAGCTGGCAAATCAGTGGAGTAATGCAAGTGTTTGCTGTTGGGTCAGAGACGAGCAAGGCAAGAGATCTTACCTACGAGTTTTTACTGGCTTAAGGGGACAACATCTACCACGATTTAAAAAATCTGGGTGCTATTAGCTCTGCAAAGTTGTTTTTCTATATATCAAAAGCTGTTATCAGTATATGACAGGAAATTTTGTAGTATTTGGGTCATCAACTGATCAAACAGATATAACAAAATAAGGTCAGAGAACTACAGTGTTTACAGCTCATGATGGGCATCCCAGGAGAGGTTTTGCAGGAGTTCTGCATCCCTGGGAAATATTCAGCCCTACAATCTACCTTCACAGATTCAAAAAGGATTGTTCTAGCTAGTCCTCCTTGTGAGAATCTGATCTAGGTTTACATGTGGGCAATTCCCAAAAAAGTGGGATATGGGATCCTGTTTTTTCAGGTTCCTTGAAACTATCCCATTATACCTAACAGGAACCTTGCTGTTGCATGCAACAGAATGAATTCACAACTGTGATGAAAATTGTATCAAATTCAAGATTTGGTCTATATTTTAGCACCTTCCAGATTTTTCTGGGGAGGAAAAAGGGTAATGGGGGTGGTATATAGTTATGGTTATCTTAGTGTTTTAGTTTGTGGAGGTTTATTTTCAGTTTCATATATCGATTAGCCTGCATAGGCTGTACACATAGAAATTCTGAAGTAAAATGAGACATTTTTATCGTTTGATTCCAAGTCAGCTAGTTGTCAAATTTGGACCTACTTCCCCAGTCATAGTTATAAATGCAGAGGGCACAGAGAAACTACTTAAATGACAGTGAAACTTACAGAATATGTATGTTTTTTTTCCATTGAGTTTGAAAACCTCTGTTGTCAGCATTTCATCTCATATTGGTCCTTCTATACACTGAAGAGGATTTCTATTTCAGCTTCTATTCCAGGTAGAGAAATATGTCACAGCTGTTCATAAGTGATGTTGTTTGGATTTGCACTGTTTTGGTTGCCAAGAATCTTTATTGGAAAAAACCAGAAGAGCTGTGAAGATAATGGCTTATTTGGTTAGGTTTATTTATGCTGATCCCTTGGGAGATTTCCTACTTTCATAGCCAAATGCATTTTGTCAGAGGTCTATGCACTGACCCTATTCTGTCTCAAGCCTGGTTTAAAATTCAGTGAGCTTTCCTCCAGGTTTATACTATGTCTTCCTTGCCGACATAGAGCAGTTCTCTGTGTAGACTAATCCAAATGTCTCATGCAGTTGAAATCAAGGGTTCTTGTAATCATGTAATGATTTTTTCTATAAGGAGTTAAGAATGTGGACAAGACAGGGCTTATCTGTTCCAGGATGTGGTCCTATGGAGTTATGATTCTCTGACAACTCTGCAAAAGCGATTTGAAATGAGAAATATCTGAGCAATATGTGTTTTCTGACTTACTGCTTGCTTAGGGACTCCTGGGAAAATCCTGTTCACAAGTATTACTTGAGTAAGTGCAACCTCTAATATTCATCTGTCTGAGAGATTGTCTATTGCAAAGAAATGCTAAACAACCTAATTTTTCTTTCTTGTCAATAGAAACCTGCTTATCCTTTTTCTAATATTTTATGTTAAAGGAATATGTCACAAAATGATTTTAAAAAGCTGGTCTTTGTATGTCAGAGAAACAAAGATTTAGCCTTCAGAAAATTTTGAAGGAACTCAGTCTAGGCATTAGCAAAAGAGGTTGTTTGTTTGTTTGTTTTTTATTTCTCCTAAGGACATTTAATAGTTTGCAACCTGAAATTGGTTCCTAATTTTTAAGATTTTGAAGTTTCCTACTTTAAAAAGAAACTTCTATCGTAGCCTGAAAATATCTCCCCCATTTAACTTGTATGCTTTGAAAATTACTTGATTCAGTGAATCCATATTTTCTGATAAAGGCAGAGAATTCCCAGGAAACTTTATCTTTTATGATCCTGAAGATTTTTGTGGGAGATTCCATTACAGTAGGTGGGCAGAATTTGTAGGCTGAGGCAACAAGCAAGGAGATGTCATTGTGGTTTAAATGAGAGAGTGGCTTAATGTAAGGAACAGCTGGAAAAAGGTGGATGAGTCCAATGGGCTGGCCAGTTGTGAGGCTTGCCACAACAGGGGGAGGAAAACCTCTAACTAGCCAATAAAAGGCTAATGATGAAATACACTGGTGTACTGCACTTCTGCACGGCAATGTAGAGATGTAAAATACTGTGTAATTGCTATGATTTATTAATGCATTTGTATACTTTTGTAATAGCTCCAGTATTTCCTAATAACAACCAGTACATTTATAAATGCATTGTTGGCAAAGCTGTTCTAGTCAACCAACTCCTTCTAAATTTACATAATTTTTGAGACATTATTTTAGCATGCACTTTAGAGTTTTCTGCATACAAAAAGCTCCTAATTTCCTTTAAATGGGACCTTGAGGAATTCAAGCCCGGGAACAAGTTTATTTAATGGCTTTCTGAGTTTCTAACACACACTATTTTATAGCTACTTGAAAGTAGCAGAGGATTTGTCTTCTCCTTTATGGGATGGATTACAATTGTTTGTTTTTGTTTTTTTTTTTTTTGTGGAACTCAAGGTTTAGCAACGACAGCTATGAACAGGGAACTTTCCCAAGGAACTGTAACAGCAGAAAGTGATAAAATCTATAGTCTGTCTGGACTAACCCAACTTGTTTTACCCAGTTTTCTCAATGGAACTGAGCAGACTTGAAGTCTGATTTCCACTTCTGAAGCCTGGCACGTTTACCTCAGCACCACACCCTGCTGTGCCAACTGGAGGGTTTGCTCTGAATTCCCCAACAGCTCATGATAAACCTGCTCTAATCAAAACTATGGGCACAGCACAAAGAAGGGAGATAAATCTTCAGTGTCTTCTTTACCAGTGTGTTAAATTTAAGTAAAATTAATAACAAAATGTTTTAAAATTAAGAAATCAAAACAAAATAATGTTTCTATTTTCAGCACTGGCCATATTTGGCAGAAGTCATGTGAACATATCTGCCGGGTGTTTCTGGTCATTTTGGTTTTCCTGTTTATTTTTGGGAATTCTGGTGCCTCATTTTTGTAACATTTCAAGTTTTGTTTTTCCTTTGCAGTATTTACTGTGAAACATGGCCCTACATTTCTAAATTTAATCTCATTGCTATCTCATCCTGGGGTAGGGAAGAACTCCCCCTTCCCTGACAGATCTCTTATAGTAGAATTTATACACACTTCTGGTTTTCTCTTGAAAAATAGATTGATGTTTACTAAAGCAAATTTACAAATCAGCTCTTCTTTGGTCTGTGTTTTATGTGTTTTTTTCTGTGGAGTAGGTAGTGGACAAAGCTTAAATACTATCTCCAAATGCACTTTAACCTAAAGATTTAAATTGATGCACATTTATCTGTAGCTTTAAAAGGTGTATTGGAACTGTGGTTTGGCTCTTAGCTTGGCAAATACGTAAGAGGCTTATCAGAGTTGAATCCAGGAAAAAAAGTCAAGAGGTTCGTGTCTCTCTCTTTAAATGTTTTAAAATGAGCCCTATTTCTATTCACATAAAGGTTGAAATGGGAATAGAATTGAGTGTAGATGGAAAACTAGATTTTGACCATAAATTGAGATTTATTTTTTGTTCTTCCCACTCTGTTCAAGACTTTGAATATTCAGCTACATCTGCTATATGATACTTTGATTGCTCTGTTTCAGAACAGGTTAAAAAGAATGGTGGGGAGAATGGGATGTGAAGTGTATTGCTAACTATTTTAGATGTGAAAAGTAGAAACCATTAGAAAATTCAGCCCAACTTGTCAGCTGGCCTGTTAGAGGAAAGAAGGCTGGTGAAGGGATTGGAGCACAAGTGCTGTGAGGAGAGGCTGAGGGAGGTGGGGTTGTTTAGCCTGGAGAAGAGAAGGCTCCGGGGTGACCTCATCACTGTCTACAACTGCCCGAGAGGAGGTTGTAGCCAGGTGGGGGTTGGTTTCTTCTCCCAGGAAGCAGCAGTAGGACAAGAGGGCATGGGCTTAAACTCTGCCAGGGGAGGTTTAGGTTGCACATTAGAAGGAAATTTTTCACAGAGAGAGTGATCAGACACTGGAATGGGGTGCCCAGGGAAGTGGTGGGTTCTCTGTCCCTGGAGGTTTTTTAAGATGAGACTGGATGTGGCATCAGTGTCATGCGCTGTGAACCATGGTGGTGTTGGATCAAGGGTTGTACTTGATGGTCTCAGAGGTCTTTTCCAACACAGTTGATTCTATGATTCTGTGATTCTAAACAAGGCTAAGAAATTTTTTGGGTTGTATTTTTGTTTTTTTTTTCTTAATTCTGAAGCTGGTTTCCAAAACTGAGAATGGTTTGGGATTGATGGGCATGGCAGATGTAGGGGGATCTACTCAGCAGCAATATGCCATTATAAGTTGATACAGATTAGTCTAAAGGAACAAAAGGGCTGTGAAGTGCTAATTACGCTCAAGGACACCTGCTCACACTCTCAGATAACTTCAGTGTGTTACCATTGAGGTGATGAGTCTGTTTCTATCATTTCAGTTGCTGCTATGCAAGTGTGGTGAAATAGTGTCAGATACTATTCAATTGCTATTTAATGTTATCTGACATTATGCCATCTGACAGGATCACCTTTTGCAAATGGGAATTTTCACTGTTGCTCTTAGCTTCAAAATAAAAATTCATCTTGTGTATGTTCTGTACCTGCCAAATTCCCTCTTTAATCTGAGTTAATAGTCCCTTCAGATATAGCATACTAGCCATTCCATTTCAGAGACACTGAAGTTATAGCCAAGAGTTAATGCATCTAAATTACATAATGATAATTTTACAGTATACAAAAACGACCTTACTGAAATAGGATGAGTAACAAGCCTCCCTAACACAATCTGTTCAGCCTGTGTGTTGCATAGTGTCTGGTGGAGGGCATGGCACCTCAAGGTGGAGTCCCAAGGGGCCAGGTATCTGCCCAGAGAAGGCTCCTTGGATCTGTCTGTGCAAGGATACAGAGGAGTTTGAAAGTTGGTGCCCCTCTGAGATTTCAGCTCCTCTCCGGTGTAAGAAAACAGCCTCCAGATTCTCTTACTTAAGAAGGCTTATCTCTTTTCTCCCAAAGAAGATATTTTTGACCTCTTTGCTGTTAAAGAAGATGCTGTTGGAGACCTGGCTCCTATACCTGCTGGTGGTGTTCAAACCAGCATTTCCTGGCCTCTGGTGAGCGTGATAAGCACAAAGGTCTACGAGTTCTACCTCAGTGCTCAGCTGGGATAAAGGAGGTGCTGTTTGCTTTCTTTATGCATTGATATCTTAGGAACATTTCTCTCATCTGTATTACTTTAGAAATTGCTTACAAAAATAGGCTGAAGACAGCCTGAAGGCACTTGGCAGAACCTCAGCTTCATAATAAATAATTTTTAAGGCAAGAGGTGATATTGCAGGTTATTTTAATAAATGTCAGTGAGGGGACAGCATTGTGACAGAGGGGCTTTCAAGCTCTTGGGGAAACTGCTTCACCCTATGGAAATGTTGCTGTAGAGTTCCTGGTGATTGTCTACACTGGGGAGGAATTATTTAGGTACTATTTTTGCAGATCCAATAGTTTTATGTATTTCAGGGTCAAGAATGTTTAGCTTCTGACTTTCTGGCTCTTTAGCTTTTTGTCCAGTGCCTTGTGGAATGGTGTGATGGGTATCATGAAATGATAAAAAGCAGTGGCCATTTCGGAGGCTCAGACTCGCTTCATAAAAGGAACTGTGAATAATTAGAGCTTTACAAATGGTTTCTCGAGAAAAACAATTGTCAAAAGAACAAATGCACAAAAGAGCAGGAGAATGTTCAAGCACATGTTTTTCATTTCTTTAGAAGTTTTGATTAATAGAGTTAGCCCACAGAACCTCTTACATCTCTCCCTGGCCCGCAAAGAGCACAAGGCTGGTGCCTTGTCTGTGGCCATTTGAATTATGAGAACTGAACTTTGCATTGTACGAGACAAATGAACTTTACTTTTTAAATTGCTTTCAGCCTGAACTTGTTTTGGTGTTTAGCCACTGGCTGCAGGGAAAGCAGATATAGAGTTTGATTCTAGAGTGACACCATGAATTTAGTAGAATAAGGCAGAAATTTGATTTGCTATTTTGATATTAATCAAAAAGGTACAGCTCCTGGTGGTTTTCTCCCCTTGTTTTGGAATGCTGAGTAGTTCCTATTGACAGAAATTTGAGTTTCATTTGCTTTTTTTTCACATAATGTTTCACTATTAATGGATAAAAATTAAAAAAAATCTTTTAAAATATTTTGTCTAATTTTTATCTATTCCTGAAAAGCTGAAGGTGTTGCCCGAAAGATGAAAACACAAACCAACAGTGTGTCAGTTTATGCCGGTGCTTTATTTTTAGGGCCCGGGAATCTGGGGGCTCGCGCCCAAAGACAGATTCCAACCACCCTTAGCCTTCAGTGAGCTTTTATACTATTACACAAACGAAACTACATGCAGTATTACACAAGTTCATATATCATATATGTAACAATGGGTTTCTATTCAGTGGTCAAATTCTAAATACCCCTCACCATCAATCTGTTTTGGTTGTCTAACTTCAAGCTACTTCCCACCACCTGCAGTACCACCTGGGCCTTTGTCTATTATTACAAATTATTTTACGCATGTGCTTGACTAAGCCTTTTGATTATTGTTTCATTAGATCAGGACATCTTATTCCCACGAACACAGTTGCTAATACAGCAGTTAACCCATACTTATGCTTTTACTTAGGCCCACTACACATTAAACTATTACAAAACTATAAAATTAAAATCACATGCAACAAAGGGATTTAATTTAAACTTAAAAAAAGCAACATTAGGCCAAAAACTTCCGTGTTCAAAAATGAGGTGTAGTTTAGAGACAAGTAATATACAGTATAAGCTCCCACACAAATTGAGCAGGAGCTTATTTATTTCTCTTTATTAAAGTCAAGGAGATGCTGTGTTTATGGTCTTACACTTGATTCAGAGACTGAACTTCCTTCCTGATTAAATCACTGGGATTTGGCAAGTGTTTGCAAATTTTTACCCAGCTCTGTAATATTCAGAGCTGTATCAAAGTAATTAAAAATAAAGATGTATCAGAGGCTTACGTGCTGATGTGTGTACCTGAGTGCACGCACACATCCAGTGAAAAACAGGGCACAAAAATGCATTCTTAACAGAAAACTGTTGTTTAGCTTGTACCAGGGATGGTTTTGTAAATCTTATTATTTCTCTAACTTCAGTGAGAACATGGAGCATTCCACCATCAGAATGTATTAATCACTTACTCTACGCACAGATGTTTTCCTCAACACTCCAAAGAAAACCAATCCTAATAGCTGGAAGCCCATTATTCTCAGCGGCAGAAAACCTAAAATATAATAAGATTGATTCCTGATTGATTTCACTCTACAGTTTTCTGATTTTTGTAAAATAAATGTGCACTTTGGGAAATTTGCTGAGTGTTTCAGGTATTTGGGAAAAAAATATGAATCACAGCTTATTTCCTACAAGAAATAGTCTGTGTTCAGATTAGAGGGGTCCTAAACCCAAGAGTTTCCAGTTAGGGAGTTTACAGAGTTCTTTTTCCAGTTTTGGTTTCCAAGCATTGTTTTAATTTGTCATTCCCTCAAAGCCCATGTGAGTTATGAATCCTGAAAAGAAAACAACTCATCAGATATCCAATAAATTCATAAATTCTGTTTCTCCCTATATTCCTCCAGGATCATTTCTCTCCTACACCTAATTTTCTGTTTTCATTTTGGCTGACTTATTCCTTGTGTTCCTAATTCATTTGACCAAACAAACCCCCAAACATTGCCTAGCTCTGGCAAAAAGTGCTGAACTTGATTACCTCAAAGCTGTCTTTAGCTGACAGAGAGCCCACATGGCTGAGCAGGCAAGTTCTGTGGCCCTGCAAACACGGACAGTAAAGGGGCTGTGAGAGTTAAGGGGCTTCAAGGATAAGACTGAGCGTCTGCCCTCTTCTACATCCATGAAAAGCAAAGCAGTTCTTGTCTTTGGCACCACCCTACTGGCCACACCACTTGTTTCCCTCACACTAGGATTTCACACGTTTTCCAAATGCCCAGATTTTTGTTTACCTGTCTCCCCGCAGCATTTAGTCATGACACCAGTATTTTTAGCACAGCAGAATCACAACCAGGTATAACTTCTGGCTGCCATAATAGTCCTAGAAAACAGCCTAGAAAATGACCAGGAGGTAGATGAAGGAAGCAGCTCCTGCCTCAGAGATACCCAACATGGAGAGGCTGCATCCTTTGCTCTGCAACGCCTTGCCCTAGTCCAGGGAGCTGAGTCACCACTTTCAATTGTTTCTGCTTTTTATTTACATTTGTTTCCTTTGTGCTGCTGCTTGAGTTCTTCTCTATTCCCCAAGGGGTTTTGAGACAGTTTGAAAATTGCTGCTTACTCCAGCTGTTTGGCACTGTGGGAGCAGAAGTGTCCACCCTGGGGCTCGATGTGCTCATCTGTCATGGACCTCCGAAACCATGACACTGAAAATATCCTTGAGCAGACTCTTGGGAGAGGAATGCCCACATCAAGAACAGGAAAGAAATCGTGGGGGAAAAAATTATTTTGTCCTAATGGTCTCTGCTTATGTGGAAGAAAAAAGGCCAATATTTGTTAAGGACGCAAGCTCACAAGTGTCTGGTAAATGGCAAAAAGCTTCTTATGTTTAGAGCATTTCTACTTCTCTTGATCCTACCCACAAGAGTTTTCTAAACCTTTATATCTGCTTGTTTACTCCCTCTGAATAAAATGGAATTGATTTCATTTCCAGTGCCTCCAGACACTCCCAGGGCTGATTTTGCATTAACAATATGGATGTAGTGTACAGAAAAATCTTTGGAACAAATACAGATGCATGAAACACTTCCTGTAATATAGGATCCCCTTGTGCCAAACTAACACTCCTTTAAAATTCTAAAAAAGTCACTTAAATAACCTAATTCTATCTAGTTTCTGTCTCAGCCTTGTGTTGAAACAGAAATGTCATTGGACTGGCTTTTCTCAAGATACTTGACATTCCAGTTTAGTGGACTCATGAAACTTGGCAATGGGTATCCAAACTGAACCTTAATTCATTATCTTTAAGTTATGGAAAACAGTTCAAAAAATTTTCAAAAATTTTTTTTAATTATTATTTAATTATTATTTATTTTTTATTATTCAAGAAGTCTTTGTCTTCCTTCCTTCACCAGAAATGATTATTTTAAAGAGAAATATTCCTCTTTGTGGTGTATTTTTCTGCACATTGATATGCATGCAAAGTTGATAAAAATTGTATGATGGGAGTCTCTAGTACTGAATAGCCAACATTTCTCTGGTTGACTAAAATGTACGAGTCTGTGAGCTGTTTCTTGGTGTCTGTTGTGTGCTGAATGTGTGTCCTAATAGGCTTGTTTCCAGTTTCTTGCTTTCTGGAGCAGATAACATTGTCTTTGTTGTTCCTGTAAAACAAACTTACTTATGGTGCACATGTGTAAGTCCTGTAATGTGCATCTTAAGTTTTTCATGATATAGGATTCTTAATGTATATCAGACAGGTGAAAGCTATCAGTAATTTTCAGTTTTAAAGGACTTGGAATTGTTGTCCTTCATAGTCTTTTGATATGAAGAAAAGTAGAAACAGTAACTGATTTTTTTCTTGACGTGTCTGAAGCAAGCATGAATTCTGGGGGGAGCTCTCTCTTGAGCTAGCAGGACTGTGCTGCCCTTCTCTTCAAAATGCTGAAGGTGTTCTGGTATATTCTACTCTGTCATGAGGAACATTAAATCCAGTTGTTCACTTTGAGGCTTAAGAAATACTACAAATATTTCTTGGTTCAGTGTTTACGGTGGCAGATGTACTCAGGGGTAGTTCGTAGGACAGATGCACTTCCAAATAAACAAATCTATGATTTTATCAACAGCTGGATAAAACTCCACTGGAGTCAATGAAATTCTTCTGTATAAGTCAGTGGGACAGCAAGGTCAGGCCTTCACAGAATCATCTGAGTGTCTTGCATGCCCAGAAAAGCTCAGAGGGACCTTGTTCTGCTCAGTTAGGCTTAATGGGTAATGACTAGCTCTCTTGTTTTGCAGCCAGATGTTTGCAAAGGGCACGGATTGCAGCAGTTTAGTGCTGTGGTGGGACATAAGTGTTGCTCTGCAGCACATGATCCTTTCCAGGACATCATAATATGCAGAGATATAATTTATGCTTTTCTATAGATCTGACAATTGTGACATTGCAAGATAGAGACTGAAGGTGTCTCTGCTTCTGACCTTGCAGAATATGCCCACAGCAGAGGGAGGGAAGCGCCAGGGTCAGGGCCCAAGGGAACCCTCTGTGGAAGAGTTGCTGAGGCGCAGTTTTGTCAGCTGGGGAAGGGGAAGCGATGGAGCAGCAAGCGCTGGAAGTAAAGCAAAGGCACTGGAGACTGTAGTATTGTAATCCTTCAGTGCCTGACAGCATCTGGACATACCTCACACTCAGGACAGAAAACACTTCCAAAGATAGGCTCCTTAGAAAAGGTTTGATATCAATATAGATAACTTATCCTGACATCACTTTTGACATGAATTGGTGTTGGCTTTTTTTTTTTTCTCTATTCAAGCAGCTTTGCTTTTTTTTTTTTCCTATTGTTTAAAAGCAAAATGCTGGTTTGGGGGATTCAGTTAATGCTGGCACTATGAGCTCACCATATGGCAGTTCCATCACAGTTTACATTCCCTACTCCAGTGCTCTCACAAGAGGTACTTTAAAATTCAGTATTATGCTGTTATTTGTCCTGAACAGCATTTTATTGTATTGGCATGGTAGTTCAAAACAAGATATGTGCTGTTTTTAATTAATGAAGAGTCAAATGAATTTTTTAGCAGCACAACAGTAAGAATCCTTCCACAAGCTGCATTGTCTCAAGCCATTCCTCATTTCAGTACTAATTAATGCTACTAGTTTTGCTGTACTAAACCTAATGAGTAACAAGCAACGAAGAATTGAGACTTTTATAAGCAAGTAGATCTAACCCATCTGCTTCCTCAGCCTGGAAGAAAATGAATGTAGAAGTTTCCTGAAAATTACTTGTCCTCAAAGGACAAGTTTTTCACAGGAGGCAGGAAAGATAGTCTAAAGGTTTTATGATGAAAAACAATAAATAAGGCTTCTATGTACACTAAATTATTTCAAGACTGTTTACACATAAATAAATCTTTGTGAATGCATTGTTTGCTTGAAATCTCCTTGATGGAAATCCTGATATCTTGAGGCCTAAATGGCCACTGTTGTGCTGCAGCCTTATCGTTCACAGGGAAGAATCATGGAACCCAAACCCCAACCTTTTATTTAAGGAAGCCAGAATGCAGTTATCACAAGGCAGCAGAAAACAGAACCTTTACCCAGCAGAACAACTTGCTCTTCATTAGTCACATGCAGAGAAATATCCCCTATAGTATGTTTCCTTAATCTAACAGAACAGTTTTCAAAGACATGAAGTTGTAGACCTTTATTGACCATAAAGCTCAGTGTCTGTATCTTAAAAGCATAAATCATTGATTTATTTTTATTTTTATGTCACTTGGTTCCCACGTTGTTCTTTTATGTACATTGTTCTTTTATGGCTGTTTCATTTCTTCCTGAACATCACTGTTGGATATAACACATAGGCAAAAGAATATCTAAATTAAAGCAGAATGGGTTCTAAGTTACATATGGCTTTATGCATCCCTCTGAAATTGGGAATATATGCTTGGAAACTCTGTGCTAGGTTTGAAATGAAATATGAATGCTGTAGAGAAACTAGGAATAGCTACTTTATGTAAAAATTAGAAATGCCACAAGAAAGCTTAAATTTCAAGAAAGATGTCAAATATAGTAGTTAATTAAAACAAAAAAAATAAAGCAAATATGTGGGTAGAAATCAAATCATAATGGGTGATCACATTTGCTCGCTGCCACTTAGAAAGCTATTTTCTCTGATTCTCATGTCTTGTATACCTTCTTATTTGCAAAAAAACCCCCACCTCTCTCTTCATTCAAATTCTTTTACTGAGAACAGTATTTCTGCAAGGTCTTGCACAATGCAAATGGATGGGTTATGTAAACTGGCAAGGGAGAAAAGATGGGGTTTGGAATTTAGTTCCTCAAAGAGAGAAGAAAACCCAAAGCATAACCTGCCTTTATTCCATAGGTTTTCGTTAGAATTCCACTTAGAGTGTTAATTCATCACTGAAGCCTGGATCCTTAATTTTATAACGATTGGATGAGAGGGGGAGGACAGAACTGGATGATAAACAGAATTGGGAGTATTTCTTTTGACAGCTGCGTACTTACATCTTGAAGTCTTTTCAAGTAAGCTTTCAATTCTCCTGCTTCTGATCTTGAATCTAAATCTGAATAATAGAGCATTAATACATAGTATTAGCAATAGTTATGTCCAAACTTTTATATCAAATAACCTTCATGTTAGTATTGTTCATTTATGTATCTGCCCTCGAGGCTATATTGTAAGAAGTTTGTATGAATCAGTGAAGTCATTCCTGTCAAAGTATTTTTCAGAATAATGTTGAAATTAATTATGAGTTAGTAACGAAATCTTATTTTGGAGATTTCAAACAACAGGGGAAAAAAGGATTATAGACAATAGAGGAAAGATTTAAAAATTTGGAAAGACTGAAACCCCTTGGTTTCCACAGAAACGTGGCAGTGGTTGGAATACAGCAATCTAGAAAGTAAGGACTATAAAAGACTGTAAAAAAACCAAATAAAAATGGAAAAAACCCCACAGAATGTAAAGCTGATAGTGAAATAATTATATAGAGTTTAAGTGTAACTTTATCCCACAAGGGTCAGTACAAAATTTAGCAATGAAATATTTGCTTAAACAGGAAAAAATACAGACAGCAGAATAATAATAAACCAATACACTGATTCATGTTATGCTTGTAAGCAGTAATTAAATTTGTGTGAACAGCCTCTTTGGGTATCATTATGTAATAAATCAGGAATTTGGCTTGTTGAGATAACATGATGATTTCTAGATACAACAGAATCCTGCCTTGTGTTCAGGGAAAATAAAGTCCTCCAGGAGCCTCAGATCCAAACCAGCATTCTTAATTGCGTGAGTCTGAGACCAAACAGAATGAGAGGCATCACTTAATAATTAAAAGTTTACCTTGGAGTGTAAGGATACAATTAATGAAAACAAATTATGTTCCTCTGTTTTAGAAATGACTTGGGTAGGAATGTTATAAAATAAGGGATATATAAAGGAATGAAATGAGTTATATTTGACGTAACCACTAAATTTCTTCACAGCTCTCAGAGGACTGTAACATCCCTTTATCTTTAGATTAGCAAAAGTTGTCTAAACATTCAAAACAATATTGGGTTTTAAATTCTCAATCTGAGAGCATTGGTTTTATCCATGGCCAAGAGGGACTGTGAGAACCTTGTTCAAACCTCCTAATTTGGATAATTTAGTAGGTACACTAAATCTTATTCCTGAGGATTTGGGTATGACTTGGCAAACTGCTCATGTCTCCATCCACCAAGGATAGTTCACAGAATTTTGTTCACTTTCAGTGGAAAACAGCAAAGCTGGAGAACACACTCTCTTGGTTTTCCTGGTTTATCTCACTTTTTAAAAAGTGGCAGTGTAGCATATTGCTGAGATAACTCCTGAACTCTGGAGGTGCACCCAGAGAGCAGGAGAGGGAATTATCAGATATGCCCAGCTCCGGGAAATAATCCTTTGCACTCCCCAGCCTCTAGTGGGATTAGGAGAGAGAATTAAAAACAAACAAACAAAACCAATTCACAAACAAACAAGCCAAAAATCCTAAATCTGGAGGTAAAGTTCAAAGTATACCTCAAAACTGTAAATTCCCCTGTCAGTCATAATTTAGTAAAACAAAATCAAGAAAGAGGTCATTAGATATACTTTAAATATAAGGATTCTAGAGGAGCAACACCACAAAAATAAAATTCTGTTCTTCCTGAATAGAATAACATGTGTTTGTCTGAGGAGCATAGTAGTGATTAACCACTAAGATCTCTTTAGGAAGGGAGGTTTTACTGCCCAACTTAACAGAAGGAAAATAAAATACTCTAGTGGAAGAGTGCACTAATCCTTTCCTAGTTCCAAAAGACCAAGACCAATTCCAAGACCGTTTTTTTTCAGTAGGTACCAAAACTTGGAGGCTGAAAATCCTTATATATGGTCCACGCTTTCTCTGTAAGCTATAAATACATTCCTTTTTTTAAAATGATGGTGTTACTCCTTAGCATAACATGAGGAAGACACACAACTGACAGCATGCTTCAGATGAAATTAAAGTCTAAAAGTTTATTGAAATTTTTCTGTCCTGCACTTATTCAGTGTAAATCCTAGAGAAGCTTCAGAGCATAGACCTTTAAATGGAAGACAATTCCAACTCACAGGCATTTTTTGTGTGAAGTGATTGTGTGTGTTCATGCTGCAACCTCCTTGATTAGGCATGGCTTTAGAAAGATTAAAAAAAAAACTTCCCAAAATATCTAATACGAGTATTTCAGTAGAACTGTTGCCAAAAACAGACAGCAAAGCTGTCAAGTGTGAAATGAAAATTAGGAAGTCATTGGACATTTATTTGAATTAACTCATAATGACCTGGTTTATGTTTCTGGCCTCTGGAAAGATGATTAGAACATAAAAAACAACTTTCTGTGAAGGACATAGGAACTAGTCATTAATGAACTAGTCATCCGAATGGAAGCAGTCAATGTCTTTAGTCAAGGTCCTTGGAAAACAATCCTCCTGCTAAAATGTTGAAGTAGACACTGAAATTGGATGAAAAGACCAGAAGAGTCTAAAAGGGAAGTAGATCTTGAATTTGAGAAGCAAGAAGAGTGGCTTAACTATATCAAAATCTTTATCAGCTTTTAGAAATGTAGCAACTATAAATTAGGAGAGAAAGCAGCATGTGGTATTGTGTAGTACATGATTTTGGCAGCTCTGCACATCAACTGAAGGTCAGGCTGCAGGAGACAGGCAATGAAATTCAGTGTTTTTCCATTTTAAAGGTCTTTGGTGCTCCCCATGAACAGTTGTGTTGTCAGTGGAGCTGGAACAGTTGGTGTCTGCTGAAAATCTGTTCATGTGATTCTGGTCGACAGAATGGTGGAAATAGATGGCAGGAAGTAAAACCCAAAAGTAATTCTGTGCTCCTGGAAATATCCTCGAGACTTAACGAGGAAACTGCTGTTTATTTATGGGCTGCACCATTGCATTTCTTCAGTCATTATCTTTGCACTTTTTTAATGAATGTAATGACAATTTAACTCCAAGGTAAATGTGTCTAAACTGCATTCCCCCATTTTCCTAATGTTCTTTGAGATGATAATGCTCTCAAGAAATGAAGAAACAGCAGAGAACTCAAATGTTGCAATAAGCATGTAATGCTGAGGGGTTTAGTGGTTTCAAGTTTAGCTGCTTAAGAACACCATCAGTTTTTTTCACAGCCCCTGTCTGGGGGATGTTACCTATTCATTCTTCAAATTATTTCAGGAAATAAGATTTTATATAGGCCATATACAAGCATTTTTAGAATTCCTTACATAAGAATGCTTAATTCTGTATTTTCAGGGGATTTTAATGTAGTTTTTACAGTTTTTTTCATAAAATCTATACATTCCAGGAAAAAAAGAAAACAAATAAATGTTAAAAAAACTGTTAAAATACTTTTTAAAAAGAGCCCATGATATTTTAAAGAAAAGGTGTGATGTGATCTGAGCTGCAGTATATTGTAAAGAGAAAAAAAAAGCTTTCAAAAGCAAGGCAAACCTTACATTATAGGATTTTTCTATTTAGATATTGAAAATGCTGTCACCAGGAAGGTCTTTATTTGATAGCAAAAAAAAGGTTTGAAACAGATAGGCAAAACCTCTCTAATTGACCCCTGTTCATCATAATATTGATTTAACATCTTTGTCATTCTACTCTTGTTTTATTCACGAGTTTTATAGCGGGGAAAAAATCTTCAGCATAAACTTCTTAACTGTTGAAGATTTTACAGAACATCATATTAAATAAATTTAATAGTGGGGAAGTTTTTACCTCCAACTTTATTAGGTCTGGGCATCCAATTAAATGGGGGTAGAATGGAGGGGAAGAGGTAATTTGTAAGTGAAAAGGTGATTAGACAAACATCCAAAATCTGGATTTAGATTGTTTTTGTCTTATGCTTTTCTTCTCTGGGTTCAGATTATAGCTCAGGATCTCTAGCAGGGATTGAAAAATTCGTTTTACAGGTGGTAGATGTGACTTAGCTGTACATAAGGTCAGTGAGCTTAGTTTAAACTGCTGATGTGCATTAAATTAATTAATCCAGAAGGATTTTTGCATCTATTGTGGTGCCCTTGGGTTTTCCACTCCATGTCTCATCTGTGGATGTTGTCAGATCAAGGGGAAAGTAAGTGATGTGCAAGTAACTTCTGGCTTTTCCATCTAAATAAAGCATTTACAGGTTCTAAGATACCTAAGACTGTTTTGGGAATATCTTTCCTAAGAAACAAATGTCTTTTGAAGAGGGACTTCTGTTTTAAAGTTTGTTACTTTTGTGCAAGCCTACTGGAAAACAGCATTCCTCTCCAATTAATACAAAAATTAGAAATAAATATATTAGAAAATATATTGAAATATACACAGGTATGTATATATGTGCAAGTACATGATGAGGATGATTTTATGTGGTGGGCCATGGGATTCTCAGTATGCCATTCTAAAACTAAATCTCATAAGAGCATTATTGGTAAAAAAGAACTCTAAAAATATAGAAAATTGTGACGGGGATTGTACAAAGACCAAAAGTTTTGAAGGGAGGTATTCCTCTTTCCTCCTATAGACCTTCTGGGCATTTCTCTTCCTACAGGTTTTTCTGATTAGCAACCTTTTAATTGCTTCCTGTATAACAGCAAACCTTTGACTTCCCTCTGAGGCCCTGGGAGGAATTTCACTGCTTTTTGCTTGTCTCAGAATTTGAGGGATCAATCTGTGCTGCTGCAGGGACCTTGAACTTGGCTGTGGAATCCTCCTTGCCTGCTTTTCCCTGTTGTAGTATTCTCAGGGATGGACTTGGCTGAGCAGAGGACATTAACCACCAGTTACCCAGCCCAGGCTGTATCTGGAAATCCATTAAATGTATCTCCATGGATTTTTGAAAAATCTCATTAATTTAATTGTAAGATTCTTGGAGGAATGGAAGCTAAATTAAAATACAAATGTATTTTATAAAGATTAAAAAGAACAAGAAATCACAGACTTTTTTTTTATTACAGACTATACGTGGATGATATTTCCATATATAAAAATTGCTCCAGAATTTCTCTAATCTGAGGCTTGCTGTTAACTGTTTTATGAGACTTATTTTCAAATGTGGAAGATTTTAGGAAGCAACTTTTACAATTCAATTTTACATTCAAGACCAGACAGGAGTTCATTTTTTTTTTTTTTCTGATAAACAGGAGAAGGGCACCCTGGAATTCTCTGTCTAACACAATTTCTAAATATTGTTGGGGCTGAAATTAGAAAGTGAGTGGCAAGGAGAGGGACTGAACAGGTGCAGGGGACTTGGAGCTGTGAGAGGCTGGCAGGAGGGTGCCAACGTTGCAGGCATTCTGCCTAGCTGGAGGATCTTTGTTAATAACGGCCAAAAGCTTAAAGAGATTCTGATCCCTCAGAACAGAAATTTGCAAGAGTCTGGAAATCTCTGCTGTGTAATTCCCCTCTTCTCTTCCTCTTGGCCTTTTTCTCTCTTTAAAGATCATATAATAATGGCAGGTTGAACTCTGTTTCGAATTAGTTTTACTTTCAGATGTTCGTTTCGCAACACAGGATTGGAAACTATAAGAAACACAGGTAATTTTATCTCTGATGGGTTATTTCCATCTGATTTCCCAGGGTGAAAATCCTCAGTGAAGGCATCTCTGCTTGCATCTGAAGTTAGAAAGATTTATTATGGCAAAAATCGAAATACAAGACAAAGCACTAACAATGTACCTTGAAGAGAAGTGTTTCAGAAAGGTGTGATCTGAAAAGCAGGTTTCTCTGTTAGAGCAGTGAGAAGAGTGGCAGGGGAGTGGAAGGAGGATGCAGTGTTGGACTTTGGTTTGAGACCAGTAGAACTGACAATTCCTAGGGGGTCATTGTTCAACGTGATGGATGTTTAGAGAGATTCACAGAGTCTTCCTGTATTCGATATGATATTTATTTAGGACATGCCCTTGGATATTTCTTTAGGTAGTTTCCTTTGCTATTTATTTTAAAAATGTATGGGAAATATTTCTTTACTGGTGCAGAATTGTACGTAAGTCACAAGCATAAAGTTAAAAATAGAAATGGAAGAAACAAAAAACAAAACAAAACCCAAACCAACAAAGAACACCTTTTCCCCTGCTGTGCTGGTCAATGTTTCCTACTTGGACAAAACTAGAATAAATACTGAAGATCAGCTATGAAATGAGATCTAAGACCTAAAGGTACTTGCAGTAAAATCTAAATTCAGTGCAATCTAAATCATGCTCACAAAAACTCTCTATCCCAGAGCTTCTCGCAGGGAAATATCTTGTGCATCCTAACTTATTTTGTCTTGGGAATTCAATCAAGCAACAAAGCCATTAGAAAGACCATCAGCTCAAACCGAAATGTTACCTTCTGTGCTGCAGCAAAGGCTGATTCAGTTTAAGGATAAACTGCCTGTGACAGTGAAATAGCTGCAAGATACCTGGAGGGAGCAAGACACAGGATTTCAGCTGGAAAAAACAGTCGGCCACAGCATCAGGTGCCCGATATTTCAGAGTTATTGGCCCCTTATAGGAAGGAGAGAGGCACTATTTCAGTCTGAAACAACAGAGATGTAGCTATGAAGAGGCAGCATCAATAACACATTTTGCATTGTGTTCCAAAAGGGAGTGGGAGGGTTCCCCTGAAGGGAAAAGCTGCTGTCTCAGAAAGGATATAAAGGAAATTACAAGCAGCTCACAGAGAAAGGTGTGTGTTCCAGAAAGCTGCATCTTAAAGGTGAGGGACCGTCAGACTTAAGCAATAATTGTCAAAAGGCAAACACAGTTATATTTTAGGTGGGAAATTAAAGCTGATAAAAGTGGTATTTTCGTCATAAGATAAAATGGTGTGCTCGTGCTTTGCCAACAAGGATGAGATTGGAGCTGATTAAGATACTGCACCTGAACTAAAGAAATGCATTAACTCAGTTTTCAGTAAGGATGATAACATGGAGCACGAGGATGGAGGCAGGATAACAGCTGGAAATGAAAATAAGCATATCTGAGAAAAACGGAAATTAATTGTCATAATAAGGCTGAAGGGGAGATAGACAATTTCCACTCCAGAATACCAAAACTGCCATGAAACTGCTCTTTGAAAAAAGCACTTTAATAAATCTATCAAACTGAATGTAGTATTAGATAACGGGTAACTAAAAAATATACTGAGGTAGGAGGCTGTTTATCTGTTGTTTTGACTTAGAAACTTTTAATCCTATAACAAGTATTTCAAGAAAAAAAAAAAACAAAAAAGACTGAGGTAAAGGATGAAAAGAGGATTACTGGAAGCTGATGATGCAAGACTGTGTATATTGTATATTGGACAGAAAAACAGAAAATATGAAACTCATGCCAAAAAAACTGATCTGCATTTTCCAGGTGAGATTGGCTCTTGAATCTAATAACATCAGCATACAAATTTCTAGAAAGGAATTCATGACCTAAATAATGCGTTATTTCATTCATACATTCTCCTTTAGGCAGTTACTTCCATGTTTTTTACACTATTTGGGGCTAAAAAAGAAATAGGGAATTAATACAGTTACATTTATGGCTTGATTTTATGGCTCACAACTGTAGGACATAACTTAGTTCTATATTTTATCGTTGTCACTAATTATTAAAATAATTTTAATTTTTGAAGGTCCTACTCATATATTTTTCCTTAGCACAGAGGGAATTGTAGTTCTGACAGCTGTGCTTGCGTAGAACTTTCTGCAATTATTAGTTACTGTAATATACATTTTGGATCCCTGTATCAATTTGAATTATAAGTATCAACAATAGGAATAGTTTGCTGGAGATTTTTAGAACAACTGTAGTACAAAACATGCAAAAGCTATTTTGCTTTATTTTAATCAACAAAGCAGTTCCACTTCCAAACGGAACAACAAAGTTGCAATACAGAGTCAAGAGCAAATCAGTCAGTCCTTTAAAACCAAATGCTGCTGGATGCTATGCAAAAGTTATTATAATAAGTACTTTTCTATTTTCTTCCCCTTATTTTATGATTAGATCTCTCACCCTGTGTAGGAAGCTTTACTTTCCTTCAGAAAGAGGAAACCAAGGGAATACCTTTTCCCTGAACATATTTCTTTATTACACTCAAGTTTACAAACACTGACGTTCCTTCAGTTATGCATTACAGCTTTCCTGTTTCAGATGGACTTTGAGTGTTCTGTTTTTCTCAGGATTAAGAATTTTCTGGTTAGAACAAATCAAAGGGTCTTCAGCTGTCTGATAATACATAATTGCCTACTTACAGATTTTCATGGTATCCTAGTTCCTTGACATGTGTGCTATCTCGGCATATTGTTGTGCTTGGACTTATGAAACATATGGAGAGTGTTGTCTCCAGCACATTAATACTTCACTCAGGTTCTGACATAGATCTCATTCCAAAGCTGTTCATTTAACCATTATATTTGCTTTGAGCTGTCGCTTGTTTATCTGAGAAGCTTAAACATGTGCTACTGCAATGAAACATGTCCAGCTGACCTTCAACTGCATTGATATTTATAATCTGGCTTTCTAAAGATGACACATTTTATCTCTGATTGTGCACTGTGGTAATACAGTTTAAAGATAACCCAAATCTGCAAACTCTAGGACTTCTACAAGCGTTGTGCTGCACAGTGCACAGCTCAGACTGGGATGGGGCCACCACCACGGCACATTAATGACCCCGTGGTATTGCTTCAGAAGGGTTAGTTTGCTGAAGGGTGGGCTCACAAGGGAATATTTAATCCCAACGAATAGCTGATGATTTCTGCAGAGCGGTGTTTGTGGAGCAGACTCATTGCAGACAGAACTGCCAGATGCTTCCTATATATCCCCAGAACTTGTATTCACTTCAGCTCTTGCACAATTTTTATCACCCTTTGTCACCCGCTGTTTTTCAAATGATAATAATTATTGGTAAGTAATTCCAATCTTCCCAAGAACCATCTCTCTCTCTTCTTCCCTCTCCACAACTACACAACTTCTCACTTTTTTT
>JAWWES010000171.1:32148965-32169026 GCA_035583135.1 Lophotriccus pileatus
TGCTATATCATCAATTTGTGGTTCAGAGAGGTATATAAATGTTCAGTCATATATTTGTGTTCTCTGTGAATTACTGTCATGCATTACTTTCTGATTAATGACTCTGCAGTTATTTAAATTTGAAACATCAGGTTCGTGGTTGTTTGATAGAAGGATGTTAACTGCAAGAAAAAAAATCAGTACATAAACAAGTATATCAGCCTGCTGACAAAAATAAAGTGGCAGATGGTAGTTGTGTTGATTAGCAGTGATCACAAACCATGACTGCAGAATGTGTGTGAAAAGGATGAATATACCCTCTACAGGGCAGATGACCTAACAATTAATACAGGTTTTATTTATTTCTTTCGGTCAGAAAGAAACCCAGATTACCACTGATCTGATATCTGTTCAACAGAGATGGAAAAAGGAAGAAACAGTTTATCCTTTGTTTTGTGCCACTGATACACAGAGGGACAGCTAACCAGCAGCATGAGGTATTCACAGTATCCTTATGAAAAGTGGTCTGTTAAATCATGTTTTCGCCCGGTCATTTACGTGAGATTAATATTTCCAGTGTCTGAACAGCAAGAGGGTATCACAGACACTTCCAAGTAACACAGAAAAATATAGACCAACTTATAAACAGTCAACTTGTAGATGGTGTTATTGATGAATTCTAGGAAAAGGTTTGTTTTGCATTTCCGTAGTTCCAATTCCCCCTCCCAAGTGTCAGTCTTTTGCTGCTACATCAGTGCACCCCCATGAATCTTAGCCTCACGTGGAAGGTTGCCACAGTCCTCATGCCTATTCAGTTTTAGTGGAAACTACATATAAATATAACTCAAATATCAGTATTGTTTTTCTGCAACTGATGAGAAATAGGAAAAAATATTAATCTATAAATGTTAATACATGTAATATAGCTCTTCTTTCTGAAAAAAGATTAGATGAAAACCAAACATACCATGAAACTGCAATTGTCTCTTCAACTACCATGAAAATGTGTGTGAAGTGAAGAGACTTTGCTGTCTTGTTGTCAGGAGCTATTAGCCCTTGCAGAGAGACTGTGGCACCTGCCTAATGTGTTAGGGCTCCAGTTATAAAACAATATGCTGAAAAGGTAAAGATTTACCTTCATACTGTGAAGAATAAATCGCTGGAGTGTTCTTATAGTGTTTATTTTTCTTGCTACACTTGTTGTAGTTGCATATGAAAAAGGCCGTGTACTGTTTGGAGGGAGTGGATGTCAGTTCTACGTGTGTAACACTCAAATTTATCTGTGCCACACAGAGCATGTTGGACCATGTATAGGCTGAAATTTTTGGTTTGCAGCTTTATAGAATTAAAATCCATTTGATTTTCTAATACTGAATAGTTTTTGGAGCTATATTCAAGCTATAATATAACACAAGGACCCTAAAGAAAATGAGTAAATGTGGAAGCAGGAGAATTTGATTTTGGTTTGTTGCACACTGTTAAAGAAAACCAACTCATTTAAGAATTTGCATATTGTTAGAATAGCTCTTTCCTCTAAGCAATAGCCTGATTTTTTCATGCATTAATAGCCCATGAAGTCTTTGCTCTTGTATGGATGTCCCAAGCAGCACAAGTTGGATGAAGTGTTGGTCACATGCACGGTTGTAAATTAGTCCCCAAAAATCTTCAATTTAAAATATCTAAGTTAGCTTTCAATTTAAGCAATATATTGTATTTTTAGAGAGTTTGTTAGAATTTAGAAAAAGAAATAACATGATGCAGTCCAACAATGTACTGTGCATCCCAAGTGGAAGTGCACAAGAAATTAAAATGTGCATGAAGCCAATGTGATGAATTGCTTAGGTGCCTTTGCTCCATCTCTCTGCAACTGTGTGGATTAGTTGGCAATTTCTTTCTTCTGATTCAGCTTCTGATTCCTGTGGCTTGAAGTGTGAATTTAGTTACAGCTTTTCTCAAGTGGATCAGCATGAATCACCAGCATGAGTAAATTAACACTTGCAGCAGAAATACTCCAATTATCTACTATGTGAGCTAAATATTTAATAATATCACCTGTCAGTAAAGGAATGGTGTATCATCACTGAGAATTAACAAAAGGAAAGTGAATATATGGTATGTTGAGTTAGTGAGTACATTCACAGAAATACCTTTGTTTCTTAGCATCATATCTAAGCACAAAGGGGAAACAATTACTTTTCAAGAAAATACAATTAGTCCAGTAAACCTAAAGACTTAATTAATTGCAGATATTTGGTATATTGATTTGCTGGAATAAATGTCAATATGCTTATTCCTTTCTCTGTGCCAGAATTACCCATATCACCTCAATGTCTATTGAAAGAAACAGAGAATAGGAAATTTGCTTAGATTATAACCAGTGAGATTTAATGATCTTATTCACTGGTCCTGTGCTTATACCAACTGCAGTGAAAATGTCACATGTTGAACACCACTGAAAATCAGTCTGAAAGCATTAAACCTTGCTTGGGAACTTTTTGTTTCCAAGGTATTCTGTGTGCTCTGAGCATGAGAAATAAATCTTTAGGACCATAAAGAAAGTACCATAAAGTAGGAATGGTTATATGCAAGGCCATAGATCTTAAATATTTAAATGTTTAAAATAAAGTTTCAAAATTCCAAACAAGGTAATTTACAGACAGTTTACTATTACTTTAACATAACTAGTGAATACTAAGATGTTACAGAATTTTTTAGCTATGTCATGAAGAGCTAGAATGTATCTTTTGACAAATGAAAAATTACTCTGACCTGTTCTCATAATAAATTTTATAGTTTTGCTGTGTTCTTGCTGTAGCTCAGCTATAAAAGCCTTCAACCTACCTTAAGCTATTAAAAAATGGTACTGTCTTCTAGGCTTGGCGATCACCTCTGAGATTTGGTACAACTTGGGAACATATCACACAGGGTGGAGATTTTATAGAACCTCTTTGCTCATGTCCCACGTGGTGTTTGCCAATTCTCCAGGTACTGCACGATGAACAGCAGAAAGGGAATGGACACGTGCAGTGAGGCCACGCAGAAAGGGGCTCCCGGTTGCCTTTCAGGCAACAAACATTTTTGTTTTGTTCATCGTGGGAGGATATCCCCCCCAGTGTCCCCTTGCTGTCATGTAGCACTTGACATGAAATTGCAGTTCAAGATTAGCCTGAAAATACAAACTCTGAGCAGACTGGGTCTGTTTGTGCGTTGGGCTTGGATTGGTCCCACATCCCTCTTGTTGCTGAGTTTATGTGGTTGCTGTGCCAGGAAGCGGCAATAATGCAGTTAGACTGCCTGAGAAATTGAAATTGTTAATTCTGTTTACAGCACAGTACTGCTGTGCAATGAAAAGCAACATCTTGCCCTTGGTAGTGCTCTGAGCTCCCTGCAAAAAGGAGTGATGGTTTTGGAGGAAGGTTGAATGTCTGAACACGGGTGGGGGGCTGCCTAGACAATCTTTTCAAGGAATATCTCTTCTTCAGTCCAAAGTGGACTCTAAGTAGAGATTTGGATACTTTGATTCAGAGGAATTTTTAGCTTGTTCTTTCAGTGTAGCTATTTGTTTGGAATGTGACTGCACATACATTAAATATGATACCTGACAGTTTGGGGGCCCTGATGATTTTTAACAGAGGCTTGGAGTGATGGGGTAGGTACTGAAGTGAGAGCTGTGTATTATTTCATTCTGAGGCACTCCTGCTGCAGTGTGATGACAAGAACATTAAATTAAATTCTCCTCTCACTTTCAGTTTCCCGAGCTGTTTGTGAAACCTCAGATATTGTTCAGAAAATGGGCACGGAGCAGACAAGGAGCTGGTATAACAGAGGGGCATGCCAGCAGGTCATTTGAGAGGGAGGCTGGGACAGAGGGTTTTGTTGTTATGGACTATTTGCCTAGGAGATTTTCTCAGCTCTCAAGGTTGCAGAAAAAGGGGCTTATGTTTGAGTTCATCTAAGGTAAAAAGGGACAATTTTATGTATTTTATTCACAAATAGTCCCATTTTGAAGCTTGGTTAATAACTGCCGTACTTTTTTTATTGTACCCACTTTATACTTTTACCCATACTTCTGTTTAAAATGCTATGTAGAAAGACTGATATTTATCTGGAGAACTGCATGGGATATAATCATAGTATTCCAAGCTGAAAGGATGGTTTTAAACTGATGAAAACATTTATTTGTGAATGAGTTCAGATGGGCTTCACAATATCTGGCACAGTGAGCCCCAGAATTTACAGGAAGCATATTGCACTGGTGTCACAAACTGCAGTTGAACACAGGCATCTAAAATTTCCAAAACACAAAAACTCTTCCTTAAACTTATGCTCTAGAGCAAAAACCTTTTAATCTATTACAAGCATACAACTGTTATGACTTTCTGGGAAAGCTGCTAACACATATCTGGGAGAAAAATCTGCTCTTTAAAACTGAGGCAAAAAATTGCAGAGGATTTTGAAAGCTTAAGTGCAACAATATATCATCCAACTCGCCTGCATGGTCCTATTTAGTTAGGAAATTGAGGGGAAACCAGACCCATATAAAGAGAAAGATTGGAATTCTCATTTATTTCATGCAGAAAGATAGGAGGATCATTTCCGAAAGCAATGTGGGTATAATCCTATCTAGCTTTTGCTGCCAAATAAACAGAAAGACTTACTTCAGTGAGAGATTTCCATGCAGAGAGCACAGGGCTGAATCTGCAATCATACAATTTGAATTTGAAAAACAGATATTTTAGTCTTGGTATATAAATGGTTCAAGTTTTTTTCAAAATGCAAACAAGACAAAATGCATTATTTTCCAGGTTAACTTAAAAAATCAACAATTAAAATAACAATAATAGATTTTATGGGAGGAAAAAAGCAGTGTTGTCCCACAGGGCCAATATTTTTGGACTGAAAGGGTCATTTCAACAGGGATTCTGGAATTTGATTTGGTGTGTATGTTTGGTTTGGACATTTACAATACATTTACAACAGCCTCTGTTTCTTATATGCAACCATATTTTCCAGTTTAGGTGCTGGGAGGTGAAAAACAAAAGCTGAAATAATGCAGGTTTTTTCATCCTAAACTATCTCTTCTAAATCAGAAGTTGCCTTTCTGTATCATAGCAGTTCTATATACTTCAAATAGCACGTTTTCTGTGCGTAGCTCTTTGCATAGGTTTTGTACGTAAAAAAATCCAATTATTTGCATTTTATCACTCAGTTTATGTTTGAATTCATGTGCAAATCCTAATCTTAGAGACCCATGTGTGGTTCTGCATGCTTAGGCTAGACTTGGACATATGCTCTCATTAGCTCTTTGGAAAAAGTTGAGCTCAAGAAGTGAGTTCTGGCTCACACATCAGGCCTTGCCCTGCAGACAGACAGTGAGACAACCTTTGCAACTGCCTGAAAAGGTTGTTTGCATAATCACAAGAGAGAAGGAAGACAGCACGTTGGAGTATTTTTGTTATAGTTTACTTGTCCAATTTCCACGTTGGCTGACAGAAGTTTCCCCTTTTTTATTTGATAGATTTTTTTTGTTTCCTTTCAGATCTGTTTTCTCTTGTTAATAGTGTGTGAGTATTGCTCTCTGACTCTTGACTTAAGAGGTGTTACATTTCTGTTTTAACTCAGGGACCACTCTCAGAAAACTGGAATGAATCTGCCTATGGTTGAACAAACATAATTAAGAATATCACAGGCTGATACATTTTCAGAAATAAATCTAAGCATGGGTGAATTGGTTGCACTTTTATTCTAACCAGCAGTCTACCTTTTTTCATAGAACCAGAGAGTGGCCTGGACTTGAAGGGACTTTAAAGATCATTTCCTTCCAACCCTCCTGCCTGGAAGGGACACCTTCCTCTAGACCAGGTTGCTCTGAGTCCCATCCAACCTGGCCTTGAGCACTTCCAGAGATAGGAACAGCTTCTATGGACAACCTGTTTCCTTCTCTTTCTGAACATTTCTCAGGGGTCTGACCTACTTCAGTAATAGGAACTGGCCTGTTGTTGAAGAGCTTTTTGTGTCAAGGGAAGTGTGGGGATGTTGTGTGTTTTGTCAGCAGTTCAAACTGATGTAATATCTCTGCATAGTGTGTAAGGCATTTACATTTTCAAAAATTTTGAAGTTCTTATGGCAGAGTAGGAACAAGTTTCCTCTGAAATGGCACAGACTACAATATAACCAGGCAGACTTATAGAGTAAACCTGTGGCTGCCCCAAAATAAGCAAAGCTGCAAAATGGGGAAGTTCATGACTGTGACGACGAGCCAGTTCAGGGCAGCGTTTGGTAGTTGTGTGTTGTTGATGAATGTGATGATTTCAGGTGTTTCTCAGGCTTGAAGCTTTTTAGTTCTCTGCCGCTTTTTCCAGTAGCTCAGGCCAATGCAGGTAGTTTGCAGAAACAAATCCTTATAAATACTGGTATAAAATACTTCTCTGAGCCCTCAGAACGGGACAGTTATTGAAATCGCACATACCAGTTTCCACCAGACTCTGGACCAGCTATGCTGCTTTGCTGGGCCTCAGCTTGAACTCAGTGTCAGAAAAAAAAAGCGTATTCCTGAGTGTTTCTTTTGCAGTGCTGGAGTTTAATCTTCATGGTCTGTCAGCAATATTGTTCAGTCTTACTGTACACAGTGTATGTCCCTTTGAGAAACGATCTGCAGATGTTTCACCACAGGTTCTCATCAGCTCTTGTGGAAGCTGTTCTTTCAGGGTTTTGGTTATGAGACTTCTGTCTTTCATTGAAGTTGAATGACTGCTAAAATCCATTTTTATAATCTTTTGGTTTTCTCTAGAGCCAAATCCCAGAGTTTTCCTATCTGACCTCTTCGTAGGTTGTTGTCTGGATAATATAACAGTAGTCAGTATTTGGGCTTTCTTTTCATGGCTTTTACAAGGGAGTATCAGCCATTCAGCTTCCTGTTTACAAAAAATCCATTTTTACCCTTGTTCAGCTTTAAATTAGGTCTAAACTTGTTAGAGCAACTGCTCAAAGGTAAACTCAGGTTTCTGTATTTATTCATCCTATTCTGCCTGTGTCATTGCTTGTTCCACCCTGGGTGTTGTTGGTAAACACTGTCTTGTCTTTTCTCAGTCTGTTTGGATGCCAAGCCCATTGCCTGAGTTAAGTTCTGTCAATTGACAAGGAAATATTGGGGTTTCTTAAGAGGTTGTGGTTTTGGGTTTTTTTTTACATTTCCTTTGCATCTCTCACCTTAAAGTCTGAACTGGTGTTGGGATCACCCCAAGCACAGACTGCTCTAGGAGTGTTATTGCAGCTCTTGGTCCAAGCCACCAGCCAGTGTGTCACCTGAGGCCACTTCTGGGCTAGTGTGGTCACCTGGTTTTATCTCAGAGAGCTCATGTGCACCTACTTGAGGCTGCAAGTTGTGTTTTAGGGACTAGTGAGGAAATAAAAGTTAATTCTTATTATCATAACAGAAATTAGGCCACCAGTTTGTTGTCTTAGTCTCTGCGTTGTTTTTTTTAGGAATCTGGAAAATGTTCTACGTTTGTACTTTGTCTGGTTTCAGTAATACAGCCATGATTCAGGGCTCAATAATGTTATTAAAAATCTGAGACCTCAGAAAAAGGTAAAGAAAGTGTGATATGATTACTGTGCATCTAATCAGTTGTGCAGTTCTGTATATACTGGACTGAAATTAAAAATGGAACACATATCTCTTTATGTACAGGGACATTCTGCAGAACACTTGCAAAACATCCCAAGCATTAGAACCTAAAACTAGCAAAACCAGAGACTCCAAATAGAGTGAACGTATCAGCCTACAAGTAAAATGCATGATTTAATGCAGTTATTTACAAATATATACAAATAATTATCCCGATCAAAGTGTTTTAATGATTTTTAATGAAATTATTTGCCTTTACCTTCACAATTTTTTTTAAGTAACCATCTGGTTCTTGTTCTGTGCCCTCAGTCTGTGGCACTTTGTTTCTATTTTTATTTTTTCTGCTTGTAGTAGCTGGGTTTGTGTGTGTATGGAGAGCTGTTACTGGAGAATTGCTTTCCTTGGCATGAATAAATCACAAATTGACAGGGATGGTTCTCTTGCTTCTCCACACACTATGATGTTGGTGCAGGAGAAAAGGTTTTTGAATTTCAGCAATTTCTACAAAGTTTTGTAAGGTTTCTTAAGAGGACAACGCTAACTTCTGAAGTTTAAACTAGTCTGTGGAGAACACAGAGAACTAGGCAATGCAAAAGTGAAGTCCAGGTTTACATTTTTGGTCCTGCTCCCTGCAAATGCTCTTGGGCAAGATCCAAGGAGAAGATGTCTTCCTAATGCTTCCTAGGTCCCAGTGCAGCCATTCCTCAGGGATGGCATCTTTGGGCACATCTGGTGTAATACAGTTCTGAGCTGTCAGGTGGCAATTGTTATTTACATTGTCCATTTCCCTTCCACACCAGTTATTGCCTGTTTGTAATATTTGTAGTTCAGTGCTCTCAAGAAACGGATGTGGAGTTAAAAAGTAACATGTGTACTTCAATGAATCATTCAACAGAGTTTTAAAATTTGTTTTTATTTATTATTTCTTTTTATAAACCTCTGTTTGAGTTGAAAGAAGAATATGTGAAGAAAGAGAAAGTTAGTACATGAAAGACTTTTATCATAAAGGCTTCAGAGTCCAATTGGCTGAAGTAGGACAAAAAAAGCTATTTCCCTGGAAGTTATTTTGCAAGGTCTATGCTGACTACAGCTCTGCTTCTTTAGGAGCCAGTCCTCATCAATCATATTTATTGTTAGCAATCTAAGCTGTGTGTGTAGTAAATTAACCTCTTTTCAATCCTCTTTCACTAATCTTTCACCACGCTATCTCAGTGTATAAACTGGGTATTAAGTGAAATATATTTTAATTCTCAGGCTGAATCCTTGCAAGATGCTGATGTCTTAAATTATATTTCTTCTAACACCTTGCCAAAAAATACATTATTGTTGAAAAGTACTAGAAAACAAGTTTGTTCCAATTTCCCCTTCCATGTCACAGGAACAGACAGCGACCAACTCTCTTTGGAGAGCACTGTCAGATTGCATTGACATCTGAGCACACCAGATGTCTTTTTGGGTAGCCAGTGACAATAAAAATGAGCTATTCACTTACTTTGAAAGACAAAAATTAAAAAAAAAAGGGGCTCTCAAGTAGTCAGTTTCAATATATTTTAAAAATAATTCTGTGTATCCCAGACCTTTTGTTATTTTCTCCAAGTTCAGGAGACACCCTGGTGTGGGTATTCCACGAGATTCCTACCCCCTCTCAGGTCAGTGAAATATGATTATTGCTAAGATAAATTATTACAATAGCACTTGAAACCAAGTGAGCTCTCTCACGGAAAGCTCTCCCATTCAACAAGTAGGCAACTGTGCATAAAGTGCTGTCAACAGTTTGAGTGGAGCTTATCTGCCTGGAATTAGATACAGCTGGAAGTGAGTCAGTGGAGTGGATTTACGACAAGAAAATACACATAAACCAGTCATACCTTGAAGTGGCAAAAGTGTGGCCAGGCCTGAGCTACCCTGATGTGCTAATGCTCCCTGAAGCTGCCTTTTCACATTGGCTCTGGGTACAGAAAAGGTGAAGGAACCTTAAAGTGGAGATTATTTGAAGCTCCCTCACAAACCTCTCTTTCGCTGCGTGACTCAGATTTTGCCTCTCTCTCCCTCTCTCTCTCTCTGCACATAAAAGACTGAAAAGCACAAGAAACCGTTCCCTTTATTCTAGGAAATGTGACAAAAATTTATCTTCTACCCTACCAAAACCAGCTGAGATTGCCTGAAAACACTGAAGGAGCTTTGCCTCTCCTCAGCACAGCCCTGCTCTTGGGAGCTACCAAAGGGAATGGCCTTCTCTCCAAATTGCAAACCTCTGTTCTCATTATCACAGACAGAAAAGCTTGGCTTACAGAAATCAGCTGTGACATGAGGTAACCTTAGCAATGAGGTACTGCAACTTTTCCTCAGCTGTGAATTTGTCTAAATGTTCCTCTATGTATTTCATGGTCAAGGTCATGCCTGTAGGGGGATGAATAAGCAGAAATACTGAGGAACAGCACCCACAGGTTTAAATTAATTTTTAAATTAATTTTAATTACTCCTGAACATCACATGTATTTTATTTTTTTTAGCAAAAGAAGTAGGAAAAGGTGAACAGGAAACAACTCTTACTTTCCTTTCAGATGCAAAAGCCCCAAGGCGCAAAATGAAACTTTCTAAAGGGAGATCCAGAACAAATGGAATCTGATGGTCTTTAACAACTCAGATCATTATCTGGGGAGGTCCCTCTGGTTTTGGAGCTAGTATTGAGCTAGCAGGACTCCTAATTTACTATGCCTGTTCTTGTCTGTGCCATAAGATACCAACTTTTAAAGAAAATTCCATTATTACTTATTAGACCCTTTGCAGCCCAGAAGCTACTATCAAAGGCTCTCTTTCTCCCCATTTTTGTTTTCAAAGTATAATTATATGTGGGATTGATCAATTCCAGTCTCTGAGTAACTAGCACTTAACTTCTTTTGTGTCTTTTGAACAGGGATCAATGGAGCATTCAGCTCTGACAAATGTACCTCTTCAGACAGAGGAAGTTCTGCAATTTTGAACTCTATCAAATATTTTAGACAGCTTGATTTTTAATAAGAACATTCTGCTTAGATGTTTTCTGGTCTTTAAGGGGAAAAAAATGGAATAGCTGTAAAGAAAGAAACTTTAGAGCGCATGGAAGAATCATAGTTTCGTTAGTTTGATAAGTTCTTTGAAAGGAGGGAAGATATTCTGTGACTTTTATATTTTAATTCAAATAAGGAGAGACCAAGGTCTATCCTCTCTCTTGATTCTTCTGCCAGCTCTTGATTTTTGTGAGGCCAGTGAAGTTAACCCTTTCCCAGAGAGTCAACCACAGCATTTTGTGTGTGTCTGTGTTCAGTCTTCCTGACTTATTACAGCGAACAGCTGGGGGCAATGAGTCACAATTTGCTTGAACTGCAGAGTTTGCAGCTCACGTAAAAGTTTTTCTACAAGTGTCCCTAAAGCAAATGTATTGGAAAAATACAAAATAGAGAGGCAGAAGTGCTCACAAAGGACATCTGCCCTAGCAGAACCCAAACATGTCACGGATCTGCTGTGCAGTAGCACTGCTGCTGCCAACCATAAATGAGCACCGTGAAAAATGTCTGACACAGGGCACATAATTACACTCTGCAGGCCCAGATTTATTCACAGAAGAAAATCATGCCTCAAAGAATGCCAGCTACAAGGACACCATGTCTGGCTGGGAATGATTGAGCTAAACTTTGTCGAAGGCAGGAAATATCTTTTGACACCTACTGTATCAAAAATGCCATCTACTGAATATCATGTCACTGTTCAAAGCAGTGCATTACTTACTTTGTTGCACTGAGACCACCTATTGTTTTTCATCATAAAGGAATAATAACACATGACAAGTTTTTATGCCTCATTATCATGCCTGAGGCAGGCAGTGATCTCACTCACACGAGTCTCTGCACAAGTCAATAGGACACCATTCCTCACCAGCGTAACCCCACTTGTGTCCTGGAACAAATTCATACCCACTTTCTCCCTAAACACACTTAACTGCAAAGTTTCATCACTTGTCCCTGATAGGTAGGTAGCTTCATATCACCACTTCTTTTAAAACCTGGTAAGCTGAAGAGGTACAGATTGATCACAATTTTATCACTGGTTATGTCAGTCAATAACATTTCATCTGATAAATCTGCTTCAAACAGAGTGAGACCTCTAATCTTATTTCCTAAAGCAGTGTTTCATACATATAACCACTGAAACCTGGTTTTCCAGTTGATTCTTTAGCCATCAAACATTTATTCACAGATGCTCTCATTTTCTCCAAAGCTTGAATCACACTAATTAAAAATCTTCAGTTTTCCATAAACAGTTAACAAGGGTAGGTGAACTTGCAAGAAGCCTTTACAATAATCCTTTGTTTCTATTCATTCACAGTATGCTTTTTTTTCTCTCATCAATCTTTGTTTAGCTTTGTTTTTCCCTCACCTGAATTTTGGGAATACCTCAACACCGCTTAAGCTAAAAGTAAATGAAAAGAAAACATAACCAAGCATGGCAGAAGTCAGACACTCATCTGAAAAATGAACATCGGAAATGTTAAAACAGATCACTGTAGATCCAGGGGCCTCATTAACACATATATATACATATATATATGTATATATACACACATGTATATGATCTGTATATGTATATACATATTATATCCATGTATATTATACACACACACATATATGTAACTTGTGCCTGGAAAATGCCTGTAAGATTTTGATGTAGTAATCTGTATTTGCAGTATTTGTATCAGAACTTTAAAATGTGAGATATTTTATATATTTTGTGTCCAGATAGTGCTACAAATAGGAATAAAGAGTTTGGAAAGCTAAATAAGTTAAAAAAAAACAAGGGGACACTCTGATCAAATAGAGGAGGGAACTGTGTGTTCAGTTCTGGGAGATTTTATACCCTTATTTAGAGAAAATCAGTGTAAATTAGACATAACCAAATTCAAAGGGAATCCAGCAAATCCTAGAAATAGAGATAATTTTTCAGTATAAATGCATGATTTAAAGTTAAAGTTAAATATAAACCTCAAATCACTTAGTAGTTATAGATGCAGTCCTAATGCAATACAAAAAATTATGCTGAAGTCCAGAGGTAAATGTAATTTTAACATATAAATCCCACGCTTGGAGAAATTGCACTTTTTAATTGTAGCTATGCTTGCTTCAAATGAACAGTGGGCAACTGATGCTGAGTTTTGTCTTCATATGACACCAATTAAAAGAGAATGGCTTTGGTGACCTAACAACTATTACTCCCCTGAGACAAAACATACATTTGTTTATGCTGGTTGGAAAAAAAACAATTTATTTTAGTTTAGTAAACACAATTCTCTGGTGGTCCTTTTCTTCTTTACTAGAGGATAAAATGGTGAGAGAGGCAATTACTTCTGTACATTCTGTACACACAGTTTAAGGGATATGAATTTAAATAATCTAAGTGATACTTTGGTAAAGACAGGCCCTTGAAAAACCATAGCAAATGAATTAGCAGAAACAGTAGAGTCAAGGGATACCTAACCAAAAGCAAAGCTGTAACAAGAGATGTTAAATTTCAGGCTGCCACAAATGCCTTCATCATCTACAGGTTTCCGTTAGAAATTTAGGAACAAGAACACTGTTTAGGAAGAGAAATTAAAAAGCACAGGAGCAAAGATTTGCCTGTGCTGTGATATCAGACTCTTTCCAAGAGCCACCCAACATTTCAAGTTCCTTGATTATAACAACTAGATGGTTGTCATCCCACAGGGTTCATGTCTTTCACCAGTACCTTCACATCAAAGCCACTGTTTGAGTAGGCAAAAAACCTCCTACTGTGCACAGTTTAGATCCCTTACAAGAAGTGATCTGATGATGTCTGTCTCTGCGAAAATTTGTCTTGATTTCCTACACGAACTCCCTTGTATTTCAAGATATTTTTGGTATATGAATTCAAATGTCCTTACCGAATTTTCAGGGATTTTATTATTGCTTAATTTTGCTCTCCAGAAAAGTGTTGAGAGATCAGTGGGAAGTTTTGGCTTGTTCTCCAGTTATTGTGGTTTTGCTTGATCCTTATGCAAAGTAGTAATCTTAGGTTTGATGCCAGTGATGCTGATGTAGATCTGAAATTACTTGGATTCAAACCATGGCTACCACACATTTCCTGGGTGATTCTAGTTAAGATTTTTAACTCTATATCTCGACTAATAGTCCTAGTGCTGCCTCACTAACTTTTGAGGGATTGTTGATCAGAATCAGATCTTTCTCTAGTCTACTCTAAAGCAGCTTCATTGGAGTAAAAACAGTCTTTAGTGTGTGAGGATATGGCTGGATCTGGCTGGTTCTGAGTCAGTAAGTCTGTGCTGGGGCAATGATAAAAATACATGCCTGGCTTTGAAGAGGTAGTAAGATACCATCCTGCAACATATAAATGCATCTAAAATTATTCTAAGTGCTATCACCTTTCTTTTCCCTTTTTTTTTTTCTTTTTTTGTTCTTTGCACACAAATTTGAGAATGTGCTGATGAGAAACCATGTGTTAAAGTTGCTTTGTACTATTTCATAGTGAAGTTCCAATCTTATAAAAAGCTTTCCTAAATGAAAGTGCTTGGTTTTGCTGATAGCTCTGGCGATGTGGAAATTAGAGCTGGTTTATGCTCTCTCTCACCCCTTCAGCATTCTAGTTATACAACAGTAAATTTGTGTGGAAATGAAAGAAATGATATTCTAGCCAGCTCATTAGGTGCAATTAAAAGAAAACCATCCCTCAGGGTCAATGAAAATCACTACCAGAGAAATAATTGTTCGTGTTAGAGGGTTGGCTTCCCTTAAGCATAATAATGTTGTATTGGTGTTCATTTTTTTATAGGCTTCTTATGGTTCTATTAGAAATAACACATAAGGAAATAACACTTGCTTGAAAGGAATGTTTGAAGCTGGACTTTTGTCTTTTCTTTTTAATGGCAGTTAACTACCACGGATTGTAAAGCTACAATTAAAATGTTGATTTTCCAGGGTCACTTCAGTATTTTTGTAATTCAAGATTACTTTTTTTTTTAATGTTTTCTTTTTAATGTAAATTTCTATTGCAGAAAACAGAACATTAAAGAGTACAGCAGAATAGCTGGGTTAAGTTAATGACTGCATATACTGAAGGATAAAATTCTGCAATGTAGACAGCATTACAAAACAGCCAATGTAACAATTGTTGAAGACATTTGCCTGAAATGATTCTTCAAAACAAAATTCTGAAATTTACGCTGAGATCAACTCTTTTGAGACTTGCTTGTCTTCAAGCACAGGTGTCTTTTGGAGCCCACCAGTGTCTGTGTCCGGGTATGCAGCTCAGTTCACTCCATCCACCCTCCAAGCTCTGATGTGCGCCACAAGTGAGTGTTTTTTCCTCCTTTTTTTCTCAGATATTTGAAAATAGACACAGATTTTCATTGTTACATTCAATATTGACTTGTTTGTTATGCTATTTTATCAAGTTGTTGATATGCAATCAGTTTCTATTTAATGGGCTGCAGCCATTTCCTTGGGGAGGTTATTCAGAATTCAGCAGATCTCAACATCAGCTGAGCTCAACAGTCCTAGTGTTCATCCCAAATGTTTCATTTTCACCCTATTGCTTCAAAATTGTCTTCTTGGTCCTCTGTAAGTGATGTCCAGTGCTCTTTGGCATAAAAAAAAAAAAAGTCTTTTTGCCTTTTTTTTTTTAAATCATGAAAGATGGTAATATTCTTTACTGATTAAAAATGATAACAAAGAATATGCTTTAATTTAAAATTCTCTCCTCCTTCGTGTTGTAATGCAGTATTTACAGAAAAATGACAGGTAACTTTGAGGAGCAGAAAATAATTGCTGTGATACATTAAATATACTTAAGTATAATTATTATCTGAGAGCTGCAAGAAAACTATTTTTCAGTTACTTCTTTGCAATGAAAGGCCCACACCTTCCAGGACAGCAAGGTGACTTAATTCAGTGTATGATGAAGAAAAACAGTTGTAAATGACAGATTTAACTTTTTTCCTATTGATCAAAGTTGCAATTACTGGAGCAATTAACTTTTTGATCTCCATTAGGGTGCAAGTGAAATCTTCAGAAGTTAAAAATTATACAGTGGGATTTTTTTCTGCCCTGGAATTGATTAGCAGTAGCTGTCAGGGAGTTTAGCAGTGAATCATGCTCTGATACACATACAGAAATCATTCTGTCCTTCCAAATGTGTGCAGGACAAGTACAGGAAAGAACATCTGAAGATACTCTGTTAGTATTTATGGTGTTCATTTATTAAAACTGAATCAGTTCTTCTTTACATTCTTAATTTTTTATTCAGGTAAATCAGTTGACAGAATTTTACACAGTTGGAGTGTGGTCACATTTGACCTCAGTTTGCAGTAATCAGTATCACTTTGCAAAAGCTAAATTCTATGATTCATTTTTTATAAGGCCAAGTATGTATTGTACACAAGAGCTACATAACTTTACAACAGATTTCTCTAAATAAATAGCCTTAAAGGATCAGTGTAATTAAAAAGAGAATGCTTTGCCCTATGTTATCCAAGGCAAAGTTATTTGAATTTATTATCTTACTTTTGCTTGTGAGCATGAGGTTTAGTTTCACTGCCTCAGCCTATCACAGATTTTCTACTTCTGAATCTGAACATGGAAACACGGAAACTAAAAAATGAGAAAAAAACTTCCTAACATAAATATGAATTATGCCAGGAATGTCCATTAACATAATTATCTTAAATAGCTCTGAATCAGTGATTTTCAAGATGAGGAAGAAGTGTCAGCAGAATACCTCATTCTCTTCCTTACATTTAATTATAGGTTAAGAGCAACAAGGACTGTTCATTATTGTTAACCTGTGCATAAGAATATTAAACTTCAGTTAATAGAATTTTAAAAAATAAAGAAATAAATCAAGGGTTAATGACACAAATTCTTTTTTGAAGATCTTGGGGAAAAAAAGAAGGAGCCAAGCATTATAAAAATCATGAGGATTTTTTTTTTGAGCCAAGCATCTTTACCTCCCAGCACCTGGGGAAATTTGCTAGTCAGAATCCCTAAAAAATAAAAATTTCTGTCTGATTGTCACTTACTTGGAAATATAATATTGGCAACATTTCCGAGACACTGATCACTGATCATAGACCTTATCTATAACTCAGATGAATCTCATAATGAAACCAATAAACCAGCACTTTGTGATAAGGTTTTTTAAAAGTTTGAGACAAGAAATGAGGACCATGATATTCTAATACATATATAGAATGTATCCAGAGAGGCAAAATAATGATTGAGGCTGGAATGTGATATTGTATACTGGATCACTGAGCTGATTTAGCCTTTTAAGTGTTTCTCTATAATTCCATCTTTTTATTTGTGACCAAGTCCAGTTCATGTCACAGATACAAACCCAATATTTTGGTCCAATGGCAGAGCAGTTGGGAGCCAAACAGATGACTGAGACAAATGAGAGGGAAAATTGGAATTCATTTAAAGGATTTTTTTTTTCTCTTGAGTCAAATTATTACAGTACTAGAGCGTAAGCTGGAAGCTTTATAGCTTTGAGAACTCAGATTACAACACATTAAAAGACTTTGTAGTGTGAAATAGATGAGAATGAGAAAGAGGGAAAAAGCAGCAGTAAAAGTGAAAGCAATTTAGCTGCAACCATTCAATAAATTAGTGGCAAAGTGGAAGATACAGATCTCACAACCACTAATGAGCCATTCATTAAACCAAACTGTATTTCAATTTATTTTTTTTTAAGAAAACTCTAACCTGAGCTGCTTGTTGATGTCAAACACGTGCCTGTGCTCATTCCCAACGTTATTTTGGTTGAGTAGTCTCGGCTTTATCTGTATGGAGTTTGTGAAATGAATACAATACTTCACAAATAGGAATATCCAAAGCAACTAAAGCACACATTCCTTGAGCTGCTGGTGTCGATAGACAAAGGAATGGGACTGTTTCTGTCCTGCTAAGATTTGTATATTTTAGTGAAGTAACAATGATAAACAGTAGAATAATAGCAGTCAGAAGATTATGTATTTCTATGATATCCTTTATATTTCCTCTTCGTGATATTTTTGTGTGTTTGGGGTTAAAACACAACAAGGTATTATCAGAATTACCATTCTTAAAATGTTTTCAGGTGTTCAGTTCTCAAGAGATGAATGAACCAGCACCAAGGGAAAATGCTGAGACAGACCAAGGAAAATCCAAGTGGGAAGGATTGCTGAAGGGTCAGCGAGGCTTTGGCAAGTGGTGGTTTGATTTGGTACCGAGTGTGTTACTGCCAGTTAGAGGAATTTGTTGCACTCATGTAATGAGGGGTCAGTGGGAGAACAGGTTTAATAACTGAGGCATAAAAGATGAAAGCAGGAAACAAACAAACAAACCAACCCTGTTGCATTTTGTTTGATTTGTGACTTTCAAGTGACTGCCTCAGAAGTCACTGCTTTCTCCTTTCATGGTCTGAAACAGTTTCTCAGAGATAAATCATATTGCTTTTCATGTTTTTGCATAACATCAAATAATATGAGATCTTTGGTGATCTCTGTTTGGATTGGGTTCTGTACAAATATGGACACTTGAAAAGTCTTTGAAAAGGAAGAAAGGTTGTGGTTTTTTTGTTTTTTTTTTCTCTTCTGATAATATCACTCATGTCTTGTTGAAATAGACTTTGCATGGCAACAAGTGTTTGGTAAATCTGACTTTTTTTCCTCACACTGATCTAAAAAACGTCTATAGTTTGTTATTCTGACTGGCCATTCCTACTCAGTATGGAGTAGAGGACCACTTCAATCAGTTCACAACTAGTGGTCAAAACTAGCTTTTACTACCTATTCCATTAGAAGAACACTGAATTTTTTATGTTTTCTTTTATTCCTTATGGAGAGCAAATTTAGAAACTAGGAGTTATTTATCATTTATAATTACAGTACATATTATTTTTGCACCAGACTTTCACTGTGTAGGGCATAATTTTATTTTGTTTGTTTCCTGCCCTTACTTTGGTTATAGTTTTTGTCTTATTGTCAAAACTGTTCAACTCTAAGTGGAGAAGTCCCAGAAATTGCAAGCTCTGTTGAAGAGAACTTGCTGTTCTTTAATAGAGCAGTGCTTGACCTGCCTATACATGGTGCAAGTTGGGGAGCAAAGCAGGAGCAAGAAACACAAATTCTTGATCTTTCATCTGTTCCTTTTTCTTTTTATTAATACATTAATCTCCAGAAAGAGACATATTGTGGTAGTACTTTACTGAAGGAAAATTACTTTTAAAAAATGAAACTCTCTGGTTTGGGTCAGTGTTTGGGTCGTTTTGTTTTTAATTAGTCCTTCCCAACAAGGATAGGGAGTAGGTGGTTATGTCAATGGCAAACGCTACAAAATCTGCTGCTCCTCAGTCCTTGCACCAGGATCAGTGATTGCTGATACTGTCAAGAGGCCCAGGAAAATATTTACCCTGGAAGGAGTTTAACAGAAAATATTAAGGTCAACTTTAGTCAGTGAAGAAACTACTGAAAACTCCAAAGTTAGCCTTAATAGAGCTGGGGCCATCATAAGAATTAATCTGGTTTTTAAGCTTACTTCCACAAACCTTTACCTGATAACATGCTTCACTTCTCTTCCCTGCTGCCCCCAACTTTAGTTCTGTCACAGAACACAGGTGCAAGCTCTAATAAACAGAGACACTTAATAGGTAGATATATTTGCTTTCTTATGAAGCCTGACTCTCATGTAATGCTTTTTATGACTGCTTTGGTCCTTTTTTAGTCCACCCACTTTTTGTTCTGTGTAACTGTCCTCCCTTCTAGATGCAAATAAGCCAGATGAGATTTAATACACAGTAAAATATTTTGTGTTTATTGAAAGTATTTCAACCAACACACAACCAACTGAAATTTTCAAGCTTAGGAACGGATGAGCAAAAAGTCTTTATGCTACTTATTGGACAAGGAGTAGGAACTGCCCTTGAGAAGTTACAATATGATTTCATGGAAGATTAGGAAAAGTCTCTCTCTTAAGGTAGCCACATAGCTGAATTCATCACACCCTCTATAAATTTAATGCAGATATAACAGTTATAATAATGTTATTATTATCACTTTGTAGTGATGGTGATCATTTACTTAACAGAATATTCAATTTAATTATCCTAACAATGCAGTACAAAAATAGAAAATTTACACAAAATAACCGTGATCTCAGTTAATAAATCTGTGATGTCATCTTGAGTACCACAGTAATGATTTACTCACTGAATTATCTGTCATCTTGAAAGGGTGTTGGGATTTGGGTTTGCAGTATATGAGACAAAATGGCTTTTTGTAGTTTTCTTGCTAAACTCCCTTCTTTTTCCCAGAACCCCCACGGGCAAATGTTATCTCTGGAATGTCCGAGGAAGATATCCTCAAGCCTTCCTATTGGTTTTTAACCCCTTCATATTATTGGTGTCTCTGT
>JAWWES010000173.1:0-29435 GCA_035583135.1 Lophotriccus pileatus
CTGAGACTTGTAATTGGTCACTTTGTAATCCATCCAAAACCTATTTAAACCTTCACCCAAACAATAAACGGTCTCTTGCCTCCCCTTCACACGTCCCAGCGTGTGCTGTCTCTGCCGGCAGCCATGGGAACACGTGGCGAGGGGGATGGGGGAGCACTCTCCCCTCCGGAACCCCGGGACTAAGAGCCCCTGGGAATGGAGTCCCCCTTTCCCATCCAAATCCACCGCCGGAATGTATCTACAGTTTGAGTCCACAAAAATACCCCTCCCCGCTTTGAATCAGTCCAGGAGGAGAAGCAAGCAAATTCTTCTAAGTCACTCTGCAGCACTTTTAAGATTCTTCTCTGTTATCTCTTGGACAACTCCTCTAACTCGTTGCAGCTGGAAGAGTTTCTTTCTGACATTTTTCTCCTCTGTGTCGACCAACAGGGCTGGGTCTACCTCCCTCCTGGGCTAAGGCCGAAGGCTGGGGTTATCCAGAGTCCTGTAAGGTCTCCCATGGACACTTGCAAGGGGGCACTTGCTCTCCATGGTCTTCTCCACAGGGTCACAGGGAATAATGGCTTTTGAGTCCACCCCTGTTTCCTGTGGGGTCCCTTCCCACGGGAATAGTCCATGATAGACCTCTTCGACGTGGGTCTACCCTTGGACAACGGTTCTTCCATTCTCTGCTGTCCTTTGGGTCACAAATGCAGCTGCACCAGCATCAATTCCCCACTGGAATTACACCAAGCCTTACCTGAGCCAATTTGTTCCAGCATAGATCTCGGACATGGGTAGCTGCACAAGTACAGATCCCCTTGTGGGATCTCAAGGTCTTACCCGGCCTCCTCACACCGGCGTAAGCCTCTTCTCTGTGGGCCACAGTCCAGCAAAAAACTTCCACAGAGTTACATCTTTTGCATCTGTTCCATCATGGGCTCCTTTGTGAGCTGCAGATGGGAGTTGTCTCTGCTCCCCAACAATCTTCCACAGGTGGCAGGGATGATTTAAATTTCATTCTTTTCCCTGCTGAAGGGAGAGAGAGGGAGAGAGGGGAAGAAGGAGCTGTCTCTCCCCACCCCCTTCGGACTTTCTCTCTCCGCTTGCTGCAGCTGTGACCTTGAAGGCTCTGGTATCTCTCTGGCTGCAGTTTCTATGTTTCTTTTGCAAAGTCCTTTTAAGACTTTTTTTTTTTCTCCTTCACTCTGTTGCATGTCTGGATAAGGGGGGCTTCAGTGGTTGCTCCTGCCCCTGGCCAGAGCCAAGGGAGGAGGGAGGCCTGGTACGTCTCCCTCACATGGCTCCTCAATTTCCAATAGCGCAACTAACTTCCTCTTCCGATTTCTTAAAGATGTAATTGGCAAAAGGCGTTACCAAAACTTCTGATTGGTTTTGTCCTGGAAATTTACCTGGACAAACAACTCACAGTCCCCCAGGGAGGGGGAACCCTTGCAAACCCACGACATCAGGCATAGGGAAGAAAGCCATGACAATACAGCTTTTCTTTCCATGGTGGTTGAGGATTTTATATGAGAGATATTTCTCTTTTCCTCCATGAGAAAAAAGTTACCAACACATTTTAATTTCACTCAGGCACAGATATTCTCATAGAGAATTGCTCTAACTGATGTTGTGAATTACCAGTCAGGGATTACCTCACGTGTTTGGCCAACGAGGACAGTTTACTAAATTGCCAATCCTCTGTCCAACAAAGTTTTTCCCTTGCCTAGTTCAGGCTACAGCCTTGAGACGCCTATTGCATCTTCCCTCCTTACTCTGAAGAGTCTGTGCTGGCTCTTTAGAGACACACTGGATGCCTTGAGTCAAGGCTGCCATCCTTATTAAAAGTACCGCCACAGTAACTGCAGGGATTGTTCGGCTTTCCTGGCTGCAGCTGCCAATCATCCCAGGAGTAGGGACTTATTACAACATTGCTTATTTCTCTTCCTCTGCAAAGATAAAGCAGTAGGACACATATCACTGTGCTGTAATTATCCCAGTGCTGGAGTGAGGGAGGTCTATACCACCTGAAATTACGCAACAGAAGAGGAACAAACTTACATATGTTGACAAGGGCCATGTCAGATACAAAAACCAAGAACCGGCCAACTGTTGTGAAAAAAGAAATAATCCAATATGCAGATAAACCCTCTCGCTTTCATAGGAACTTCTGGTGAGGTAGGTGAGCAGAGGGCCATCTTACACTGCCTAATATAATACAAGCTGTCTCTGGGTTTGTTGCCTGTATCAAAGAGTTGAAAGACTGAGGAATTAGGCTCTTTGAATAATACAGTATTTCTCTTCATCTCATGTCTAGCAATTGTATATTGGCTGAGATAGCAGTTTTACATGACTGTATTTACCAGCTTTCAGAATATTGTAAGATTTATGGGATAACAGTATTCTCTACATTCCAAAACAAGTATATCAAAGCAACTCAGGCAAGGTCAAGTAGCAACTATTTCTTGCTAACCTAAAGACACCAGTGACACAGATAAGTTTATTCCACATGTGTTTTAGTATACTAAGTCAACATCACGTCCAACTGCTGTGGATAAAAAGTTCCTGTATGAACAACACTGTGCAACACATTTAGCCTGGCAAGATGCAGTGGGCATCAGTGTACATATGAACTGGACATTTTCCACCTATTTTATAGCAGCAGCCAGGCTCTTTCTCAGAAATTGACTTTTTGTATGTCATTTGCTCAGGAGGAATGGGACTTGCTAAACACAAAACTCACTGTTCAAAACTGAAAAATTCAACAACTTTCTAAAACTCTGTTGTCAGTTTGGTCTTCATGCTTCTGTGCAATAATAGCATTTACACAAATCTGGGAAGGGTAAGTGAGGACACATTCTGTTTTGATTAAAACTGTGAAAAGGTACTATATTGTTTATAATACACCTATCATAGTGGTATCTGAATACTAAGAACTTTAGCAGACAGGCTTTAAAAGCAAATAAACAGAAAGGGTAATTTACATTCCTTTCTTAGGCATGCCATTTGGATGTATTACTTTTTTCCCCTCTCCTACAGATGTTAAGAAAGCAACTGCAGAGAAATCTCAAGTCCAATTATTGCAATACTCCAGGATAATAAGCTTTCTGCAAGGTTTATTCTGCTCAAATGCAATTCTCACTGATCATAGTGGTTTATGTGTAATGAGCTCCAGATCATTCACCCCCACATTGGGAAACAGGGAAAGACAGCTATTTCTGATCTCAGTATTTAGGTCATTCTCTTCCTTGTAGATAGGAAATAAAATGTGAACTACAGAATTTAAATTTAGTTTATGTTAAATTTCTTGGGGTTGTGGCTTTGAGAGAGAAAAACTATTGTTTAGTAAGTGATGCAGCCAACAAAAACAAAAACTGTATTATATTTTGGCTAACATTTAAAAAAATTAATGAAATCCTGTCTGTTCTGAACAGGATCCATTTCTCTTCTAAGCTAGAATAGCATTTTGGAAGTCAAACTACTTTCTGATCAACATACCACACCAAATGCAGTCAAAGTACAGAGATGGGCTATTTAATCTGAAATCTTGTCCATCAATGGCTAGCATCAAAAAATCACCAGAAGACAATAGAAATCTCTCTGGGCAATATTTCAGTAAAATTTGGACCTAACAGTAAAAATCAGCAAAACCCTTGTATATATAGACACAGATCTCTGATTACTCTATGTCCTAAATAGATCATCACTATGTCAGAAAAATTAAAAATGTACCTTCAGAAGTACATTCACAGCTGTACAAGTGTAACGCAGCTGCTATGTAGAGTAAGAATATATTTTATTTATTTCTGCCTGATAAAAGGGAAGGACTACTGAAAACAACCTTCTATTATGTCATTCCATAAGTCTGACAGCAAACACGATTATTGTCCCCAAAGTAATATATTGCTGTAATAACTTCCCCTTAGTTTCTGTGAGCATACTTAAAAAAAACCCATCTCCATCTACATGGCTGTGTTACACTCAGTATTAAGATGGCTAATATCTTAGCATGACTAGTTTTGGTTTTATTAGTTGGAAGTGTCAAACAGTGTGTCCGTCTTTGGAAATTACACAAGGGATAACATCTGCTAGTATTGCTGTTCCAGTAAAAGTCATGGTGAGTCCAACTCAGATGTATAAAAAATTAACTCAGGACCAAGTTCATGCTTTGCATTAAAGCTTACTGGAATCCTTAAGGCAATACTCAAAATTGTGAAAACTGAGATATGGCTAGAATATTTTTCTGTTGGAATGGTATCAATCACCAATGCAACAACAACTGAACACATACTTTTGTTTCACAAAGGTCCAAAACTCAACCATGTACATACTTAAAAGTCTCTATAGATGAAGCTAAAACACAGTCCACAAACAGCTAACAGCAAGACTTATAAGGTGTCTGGCACCTCAAGTCAAACAGCTAATAAGCTGAGTTCATGCTGATCAGTGTTGCCTACATTGCTGTTTTCCCTCCACCTCTGCAAATCCACAGTCCTAAGCCTAGCCTACTTTTACATGTTTCATTAGCATAGTTACTAGGTGCTCTTTCTATGTTAGAAATATAACCATGTTTATGTCACTGTATTTTTATGCTAGTTCATCTCTGATAAGAGGAAGCAGAAACTAATTAAACACAAGAAGCAGCTAGAAAGCTCTGTGAAAACAAACACAAGCAACCTAGGTATGATTATAGAATGGTAGCAAGGAGGACACTAATAAAAGGGTGATGGCATCAAACAGTGTCCCCAGAAATTGTTTTTGAAGCTACATATTTCAGTAATATAAGCATAAAAAGACTCACGTCTCTCAGAGTCTGCAAAATGGGTGTTCTAATAACTAGGACAAAATAAAAAAAACCCTACAGAAAATAGATCTGTGCAGCTGAAATAGTAAAGCTGTATCAAAGCAGAAAGGACTGACAGTGTTTAAATGTCAGTTAGATAAAATTTTGGCTTACAACCCAAATTAATTAAGTAATCACTCCCCTCTCACAAAGAAAAGAGATGTCACAACAAGTGAGACTGGGTATTAAAAAGGATATGTGACAAATTTCTTCAGGCCAGACACTATTTCTTTAGATATCCAGTAGCCAGCTGTGAGGACAAAAAAAAAAAGTAATTCTTAGATGAGATCATGGGGAAAGGCTTTTACTAAAGAAAAACACCTTGGCTGTGAAGGTGAATGACAGCATAGATTCTCTACAGTCATCGGAGAGGTGGCAGATGAAAGACCTCAGGTTTTATGCATGTCTCTGCAGCCCATTCATGAGGAGCTAACAAAGTAATGGGGTATGATTTCAGTAGTGACAAGGACAATCTCTAGTCTAAAGGTATATATGAATTGTCAACAGAGGAGAAAGCTAAATTTGTATTGGAAAATGAGACTAGTTGGAGAAAAATACTCTGATGGAAGAGTAATAATATATGCAGAAATTCATAAAGCACAGTCATGTAAGCCAAGAGAAGGACTTGTGACATTTCAGGAACGCTATGCTGACAGTATTAAAAACAAAAGGTAGGGCAAGGAGAAGAGTCAAACACCACTTTTTAATTTTGACTTGAAAAACACCATGGTAAAGTTTCCGAGAGCTGTTTCAGAAACACTAAGGGAAGACAACAGCTTAGCACAAGAAGTCACAACCACTGGTTGTGACAGAAGACAAATTACTGCAGGCCAGATGATATAGCTCCATATAGCCAGCTGTGACATTCAGAAATAGTTGGTTCATAGGAGGATATTCCATATTCAATTTCCTATCCAAAGAGACTTCTTGCACAAGACACTGTTTATACCTGAGTGAAAAGGCATTTGCTGTCTTTAAAAATATTCATCAATTCTGTGTATTCTTGAGAAGGCAAACTTTTGATAACCACATATTGGCAGACATCAAAAGAATTAAAGTTGTTTTGAAGAGAATGTAAGGAAGGAAAACAAAGAACTAATTCCTGTTAAAGTAGTGAGAAAAGCAAACAGAAAATATTCTGCAAGAGCCACAAAGGACAGAAAGCAGCCAACAGCAGACTCTCAGAACACAGACAGGTACCAAAAAGAATAGGTTCAGGTAGGACACAGGAAGATTCGAGTAAATTAACAAAATCATCCATGTGTCAAAACTGGAGATGAACAATGGATCCAGTGATAGAAGAGATTCCATAGTAGCCTTCTGGGGTATAAAGCACTATGTAAACAGACAGCAGAAATCAGACATGAAGTCATCAGGAATTTGATACTGTAAACTGCAAATAATCCTGTCATTCTATTCACCAACTTCTTCAACAAAAAAAAAAAAAAGGCAAAATCCCCAAAAATGTCTGCCTCTAAATGAACTCACAAGTTGGCTGAGGATCCAGAAGGAAATATGGGCATGAGAGAACTTAAATAAAAACCTTGCAAAGCAGATGGCCATTTACACTACAAGGTTTATTGTCAAAAGACAAATACCATTGGATCAGGCACTTTCGAAACAATTTTTCTTTCTGAGAAGTTTTTAGTTTGACAAAACAAAATAATAATCACACTATCCAACATTTTCTCATTTGAGAAAACAGATTTTCCACTAAAGGAGCTTTAGCATTTTTTACTCAGCAGTAATAAAAATTTAAGACTACTTTTTTGGTAAAAACAGAAGATCTGCTGCAGTCTGATGGCAATATTAACCCAATATTGCTTTTTTTTTTTCAATCAACAGGTTAACATTGCTGATTAAAAACAGATACCTGAACCAAAAGAAGTAACAAAAGACACCAGATGGCAACAGGAGCAAATACGCATGAAATCCAATAAATTTGTTAATTTTTATAGAACAATTCAGGACCAGAAAGAAATTTGAAAACTGAAAATGTGTAACTCACAAACAAAAATCAGACATACCCAAAGGAGTTGGAATATATCTTTACCACATTAAAAATTAAGTTGTATTTAGTATAATTATTCTACACTGAAATGTATGAGCCTAAAAACTTACATACCACAAGCTGTTTAGCAGGCTAATAATTCTAAACTTGAGGCAAAAAACCCACTCCATATTTAAGTTTCACCAAAATGCAACCATGGTTTTCTTCGAAGGAAGTCCTGATACTCTTTGAAGAGCTGAAATAACCCCCTTGTTTGGAGGACATACTGAAATAAAATTCTCAACCTTAAAAAAGAAAGCCTTAAACCAGGAAAACAAAAGCAATAACAAAATATCTGAATAGGTATAAAGCTTAAAGTGATCATGTTTATAAATTATTTGGCTTTTCAAATTCAGAACACGGCATCAATGCATTTCACAGACTCACTCACATGAAGCCTTCATGGCTGTTTAATGCTTGTATTGCACCCAACTAAGTGTTATGCACTGTATTTATAGAGACACATTAAGAGTGATTTGTGTAAGGCAGCACCTACATACTCAAGACAGGTGGGAAAGAGCAGGGAAGATAGAGATACTCTGTGAGATGTGTATGATGCATTTGATAGAATGAGGTAACAGCAGCAAGCAGTGCTTGCTCTTTTGTTACTCATACAGAACCCATTGTGAAGAGCCACTTGTCTAGCATTGCTCTGTGCTATTGCTGGTTCTATAAACTCAGTACAGATTTAGTAGCAAGCATCACAGGCTTGCTGAAAAGTTTTATGTTGTTTTCATTTATTTTGCATTTTCTTTGAGCTAACGAGTAAACATTCAGTAAACACTAGATTGGAAAGGAAAATTAAGGGACACGTGAAAGGAAATTCCAAGCTGCCCAAACTGACCACACCCACACTTTAGAGAAACCACTATGAAGAGCACAGCCCAGAATCCAAGCAATCCAAGCAATCCAAGCAAGGGTTTTTAAAAATCTCAGAATCTCATCTTTGTCTTACACATTTTTAGAGTACCTCCTAAAGAATTAACCACTAAAGCAGTAAACCACATGGCTAAGGGGGTAAAGAAGATTCTGGTTTTTCAGTCTACTGAAGAGTTGTACACTTGCCTTCCTCCTGTACTGCTGATAAGATTGAGGGAAAAGCTTTGTTTTTATTTAGGTTCTATCTGTGTCAGAAAGAAAACAAATCTCAGACCACAATTAATTCTCCATCTTCAAGTCTCTTCATAGCCCTGACAATGCCAGGAAGATACTGCCTTCATGCAACTGCCAGAGACTTTCTCAAGAAATAGATGTCTGCTGACCTTGAAAGTCCACAGCCAATTGCAGTTGCCACTGGCTTACAATCAATCCTTAACTGTAGGCTGCCTCTTAAACTGTTTGCCACCAGACTAGTAACAAGAGCACCCAACTGGGAAGAAGGTGAGACCACCTTCCAGAGCTGCCTTTCAATCCGCCCACGACACTACTGACTTTCTTTCACCATGATACTATCAGATTTAGTCCAGTGGGATTTATTTAGTTTGTCATTAGTTAACGGAAATGAAGCTCCACAGCTCTCTGCACAACACCTGTGAAAAGAAATGATCTCCATACGGAAACACAGTCCCTCTGTACAGTCTATATCCACTTCTCAAAGTTTCCACTTGCTTGTTTGACAACCTCCAGAGCTTATGAATGCATAAGTTAATGGCTGCAGTTACAGATGAAACAATTCATTGTTTGTGAGGACAATTGGGTGTTTTAGGAAGATAAGGGCTGGTATTAGTCAGAGCTGGCATAGTCTGTGAATGTTTGGCAACCCATCTGCTATTTCTTGCTTTCTTCTCCCCAAGTAAAACATTGAGGGGGTTTTGCTAAGATAGTTGGAACAATGTCCTGGAATGCATTACTCTTCCTGCTTAATGGCTTTTTTTTTTTTTTTTACTAGAACAGTTTACTAGTGGATATACATTAATTTTAAAATCTCAGGCCTAGAATTACAACAAAGGACCTTGAAAGTGTGATCCCTTTTAGTAGTTTCACAGAAAGAAATCCACAACTCAAACTTATCTAACAATAATAAAAATGGAAGCACACGCCCACAAACTCCATTAAGAAATTACTAAGAGAAACACCTTTGTCAGGAAACCTATGACTCCACCCAATAAGCACATCTTTCTGCACATCAAGCCTTTGCATGTCCAATATGAATGCTAATTGTCATTCACCTGGCTGTGCACGCAGGCAAATACTCTGTCAACATATATCTGGCTTTGAAATCCACCTCAGTTTTATACATAAAAATGCAAGCCTGTTACTATTACCTGGTAAGTAAAATTGCAGCATGTGTCATGACTAATTCTGGAGCACTTTGATCATCCACAAGGCAAAAAAGGTTATTCCTTAAAGAGCACTATTTGCTATCTCTGAAATAAAGTTGTGATTTATTAAACAATTAGTTTAAACCCTGTGCACCTACAGTGATCCCAAACACTTCTGTAATACCTGAAGTTGTGATTCCCAGTCATTTTCAAAGCAACTAAAAGGGAATATCGTAGATCCCTATAGGTAGTAATGACTGAGTATCTGATAGTATTAAGTTTCAAAGTCAATTAAGACATCATTGTGTCCTTTCCATTGAATTATTCTTAAGAATGGGTGCAGAAAGTTATGATGTAGACTTCAGAGGTATGCACCACAAGCAGTTAATACCAAGTTGTATAAGAAAACCCTTGCAATAGAGGTTATGTAATTTCTCTCAAACAGACAGATATCAAGTTAACCCAATTTTCTTCCATGAGACAAAGGAGGAAATTACTGTGGCTTCTGATATTGGATAAAGCTGTGCTGAACACATCTAAAAAATCCCTTGGTATCAGTAGATCACATCATATTTTTTTTCTCTATTCAGCACCATTCCTGTGCACAGCCATACATTTTTCTCTTACCCTCTCATGGAAATGGGACCAAGGGTCCACAGGCTGGTGTCTGTTTCTGGCCAACTCAAGATATTTTGGATGCTTAAGCATTCTCTTGAGGACATTTTAGTTTGCAAACAGCTTTTCCATAGCTATATTTTCACTGAAGAAAGTAAACAGATGGCCTTTGCAAAGGTTTCAAATAACACAACTCCAATATTGAAGTTTTGTTTCACTTAATCGGAATCTAAATTTTTCAGAACGATGGCTTTGGTAGATGCCTTAACTTACAACAGGTCTCAGCAGTCAGTTTAGAGAAATGGGGCATTACTGTCCTTATTTAGGGAGTCCAGAATGGACCCAGTGGATCCAGAATTGTGCTCTCTGTCTTTTGTACAGTTTCAAGTCTAGAGAGTGTCAGTGTTTACCTGACTTCAGGCTTGAAATAGTTTTTAAAGTAAGCCTGAAGAGAACTAAGTCACAGTATTACTCATATACATAAGTATGCCTCAAATAAATTTTCTAATTAATTTCCTCTGTGGCTGTTAGACTGATGAATAGAAACTTTTTATTGAAACCATGTTTCTAAGCCTACGCTTGACAATATTTTTTTTCTGCTGCAAGAGATAAAAGTCTTATAGATGCTAATATAAATGCTGAAACTGAAACTGGCTTTTAAATGTGTCAACTGGCTTTCCAGATCGAATTTCAAGCAGCCAATGCTTTCACAAGAACAGCCTTTTCTGTCAACAAAGCTATTTCCATAGAATTACTTTTAATAAGTAAGAAAGAAGACAATCAAAATCCCCTCTGAATTAGGCTGACCCAGTTTACACATGTTGAATGATTTGGTTTTTGCTCTGTGTAGCCAGAAATAATTTTTTCATTCAAGGTCATCTCTGCATAGTTCATTTAACAAACTGCAACATCCCCGTGCTCATATCCTACAATCTGTTTGCAAAGACAATGGATACTGAAATAAGACTTTTTATAACATTTCTAAGCTTATGTTACATACTGTTATATGCTGCCAGAAAGTTGTTAAGCAGAGAAAAATTATTAACAGAAAAATTAACATATTAGCAATTTCTGTGAATCTTTGCAAAACATTCACAGCATATTGGCTGAGATATGTCACTGGATAGCCCAAGTACTATTGGTTGGAAAGAATAGTTTTCATAATGAGTGACTGAACCATCCTTTACTCTTAACTATGAACATAAAATACATTCACTGAATTATGAGGTGTTCAAATAACATTTGACTGAATAACAAAGGGCAGCGCTAACTCTTCTGCACCTCACGTGTTGCAGGCACATGTTTGATGGCTGAGATGCATTAAGAATTATATTACTAATCCCAGTTCCTCATTGTTAGACTCCCACTCCATTTCACTACCCTCTCAAATCTGCTGAATGAATGACTTTTCAGATGCCCCTTTAACTCATCATGGGCAAACCAAATTCTTCAGCCAATGTAGAAAGAAATGAATTAGGATATCTGGCCACAGCCTGAAACTTCAAACAGACTCCCAGCAACAGAAGAAAATTGAATGTCTGAAGCTGCCACTGTCCCTGAGCATCAGCCTCACAGGTGGGTCATAGATCTGCTGCTGAATTGTCACAGTTTTCAGCCTAACACAGGGAGATAAACTATTCACATCTGGCAGTGATTGCTAGAGCAAGCATTTCAGAGCCAGCCATCTTTCAGCTGCCTGATTTTAACTCACTTCTGACAGTCTGTCTGATCCTGAATCATATAATGATGGTACTATCATAATATAAAATCAACCTTCTTAAACAGTACGGTTAAAACACACGTATTGGATACCGCTCTCTGTAACTAGACCTACATTTGATAATATATTTGTGTTAGGCACAAAAATTTCACTGGCTTAAAGCAAGGATTTAAAACATCCTAATTACATAAGATAGCTTTCTCAGACAGGGGGGAAAACTTAAATCAGCACTAAGGCAAATACTTAGTCTTCCAAATTTATCGCCTTCATACTGTCTTCTAATGAAAGTACTTTCTGCCACTTCATCTGCTTTGATCATATGCAGCCATCTTTCTGTGAACAACTTGTCAGGGCAAAGGAACACAAGGGGCTGTAGCAGAGGAAACTGAAGTTGAAGGGACAACACAAACACAGTATACAAATTCTTAATGGGTTCAATAAATCCTGCAGATGTTGGGATCACCATTACTTCTTCCAAAATCCTGCCAGTACAGCATTTGCTTACTTCCTTTCCTGTTGTGCCTGCCACTAAGTGCAAGAGTACAGCTGCTCACAAAACACAGGGCTTGCTTTTCTTTAAAGCTGTACCAGATGGGATGCTCATTTACCAACGTTGTCCAAAACAATAAGGTTCAGTGCAAGATGGTTTTCCAGATATGTACATGGCCAAGTCTTCTCTTCCTTCTGGCCAAGACTTCTCTTCCTTCCTCTACTCTTCTCTTGTAACTAAGCTCAATTTTACAAAAACTGCTGATTATTACACCATTTTGGAATGGATTTCTGAAGGTCAACTAATTCTGATTTTATTTTCTTTATGAACTAGGGAACTGTCACTATAGAGAAATGTACAGTATTTAAATAAATTTTAATTACAAAAAATGTTTAGCCATTATGGCTCTGCTAAAAATTTATTTAAAGAGTGTCTACTAGGGTCAGAAGATGTAAAAATATGGCTCAAAATGTTTCCCTTCTAGTATTTACAACATTTTTGGCTGTATATCCAACAAGCCCTCCAATTTATTAATTTAAGTGTTGAGTAGATAGAATCAGATTAATCTTGTGTAAATGATCTTCCCATAAACAAACATTAGCACTGCCAGTTGCATTTTACAGCTTGTTGTGGATATCAGAACCAAAAATACTTCCATAAACAGACTCAAACTATTTATTAGTTATTTGCCATATGATTTACAGTCTGCTATGGAAGAGTTAACCATAAATATGTAAGCAGTCCTGACTGACACTTGTTGAGAGCAGTACCATGTATAAATACACTGACAGAGAAAAGAGGTAAATCAGAGAGACATTGTTAAAAAAATTGCAATCAATGCAATGGTTTCTAATTATAATAGAACAGGCAGTTAAACAGAAAATTTATTGACCCTGTATTAATTCAGCAGTTATTTACTAGTTGTAAGTCATGAAACCTAAAAAATAACTTTCCCCAGTTCCAAGTTTAGAAATCTATACTTGGAAAGTCATTCAGTTAAACCTTCGTTTAAAAAAAATAAATCGATAATCATGTCAGTCTCAGATGCAGCTGATTTTAAATGCTGTAGCTAGTCATGGAACTGAAATCTGCAGAATGGCCTAAGCTTTTCACAGCATGCTGCTACCTGTCAGACCATGACAAGATAGATAGACCGTTAACTGGGTACCCTCAAGGTGCTTGCCAAGCTGCATTGTGAGTTTACCACATAGTACTTTTGATACTAGGGAGAGCTTCCTTGTACCTGGGCCAGAATGGGAAAGTGACTCAAAGCTTCTCTTATAGGCTGAGGCAGGCAGAAGTAGAATATATCAGGACAAGATGTGCTATGGAAGTATATAAGGCAAAAGTCAAAGGGATTCAAAAGCTAAGTAGATATGCATACGCATAAATTTTTCAAATTATTTTCTGGATTTATCTGCTCAGAAGGAGTTCTGAAGATTGATTTAGCTGCTGAATAGTGAATCATTACCACTGCTGCACTTGCAACCTCCAAAAGGGTTCCAGAAGCCTGTGCTCTAGAGCACACTACCTCTGGTGTCTACTGACCCTATGCAACACTCATGTAACTACTTATAATCTGGCTATAGATATTGTAACCTGGAAAATCTAAGAGCTAACAAAATGTATTTCTGTAATTCTCAAGTTCTAATTATTAGCACAAAAACTAAATTAGGTAATATTCTAATACAGGCTCCATTAACTACAGTTTGCCATTCATAGAGCAACAGTCATTTTCCTTTTCAGTTCCTACCTTTCCATTCTCCTTCCCTCTTAACAGAGCATGTTCTCTGTTCATAACTGAATGCAATAGATGGTGATAGTCTTCGATGTCCCATAGACAGAATAGATAATTTCTATTGTCAAGCATAGAAGAAACAAAACAAAACAAAAAAACCCCACAAAAATGATTGTGGACAGATTGAAACCATCTTTGCAGAAAGCTGGAAAAAACCACACTTGTTAAATGGATATTGAGAAGTAGTTACTACATTTAATATAAACAGTAGTATTGCTTTCATGCAGTTTTTTTAAAAGTACATTAGCTCATATATTGGAATTGACTGAGGTTTTAATGAGCACTGTGCTGTCTGGTGTTGCTCTGACAAATACAGCATATGTCTTTAATTTGCCTGTTTTGGTGTTCAGCTATGCTATAAGTATGCAGCACTCAGATTGCACAAAGTAGTTTGACAGTCCAAATATCTGGAACACAATCTGATTATTTTTTCTTTTTATAGAAAAGTGCTTTATTCTTTCACAGCCTGACGCTGTATTTGCCCAAGCATTCCTGAGGTCAAATGATATTTTTTAGGTACACACATTATTGCTTTTTTTTTTTCCTACTAATTTTTCTTGCTCTTTTATTTGCCATGAGTTTCTTTCTCAACCCATTTCGTACCAGGTTCAGTGATTCCTTGTTTTTGCATCCTCATTTGTTTATCATCAATTCCATTTCTTTCTAACAGCTGTTTTTTCCTCTGAATCAGACTCAGAGTCCACGTCACAGTAGCGTGATGCAGAGACAGCCTATGAAAGCTCTCTGGGTGGCTGACACATCTGAAAATCTTGTTTTGGTACAACACAGCAAATGAGTATGACCTTACAAGACAGGAGTACAAGTACTTTTGTTTTCATAAGCATTCTGAGGTTCTATTTTAGAGATCTAAAGATTTAGTGAAGGATTAAAACTGTGTACACAATCTCTGTAGCTCCATGGCTGTCTGTGCAGTGTTTTAAAGCCAAGTGGTACCATATTCTTGATACTGTCAGATGGCCTTAAAAAAAACCCTAACCCCCCCCTCTACTTTAAACTACTTATCATTAAAATCGTACTTACAGAATCAACTATCCCAGTGCTATTGAAAATATTTATCTCATACCAATATTTTATCTTGAGACCTTGTGGTAAATAAGTCTTTTCACTGAGGAGTGATAAATTAATTTGAATTTTTGGAAGTTACTGTTTGGCTTGAAAATATGATCAGTTTGTATACAATTAGCGTGTTCTCTGTATTTCCTGTATTTCTCTGTATTTCCTGCTATAAGAATGTAAGTGAGCTTTGGCAGATATTAGGTTGGAATGTTAAAACGGTACACTCAGTTAGTTAAAATTGAAAATTGGCTTTGCACACAACGTATTTCAGTTTTTGGAAAGCTCCTACTTTCTCCTTATTCCCAAAAGGAGAAATCTATTTTATAAGAGAGCCTGAGGAGAGAGTGGTATAAATTCATTCCTAATTTCTTCTTTCAAACTACACACAGTGACCATGTGGAAAAGCTATTTAAGAAAAAATTGCATGGCAACTAAAATGTGAGAAAAATTTGTTGTGAACTAACTTACAACACAGTACAAGAATTCAAAGCACATGTGTATGTATGTACAGTAAGTATATTAACATTTTACTTTCCATCTAACTGCACTTCCTTCATGGTTGCTATGTTTTACTTGCATATTTACATGGCTGTCAAAGAAATTGAGATAAAATTTACTCAACTATTAGACAATTCTTCAAAACCCAAGTTCCATGTATCAAACTGCAAGCCATGTACACTGAGAATAAACACAATAACATTTCCTGCCTTTGCTAAAAATCACAGGCGTGTCTGACCAGCCCATTTCAAACATGACAAGGAATTAAGACAGTTGTATTTCATTATCTCTTTCATTAAAGGAACTGCATAAAGTAAAAGCACACTCAACATACTGGCAACACTGAAGGTGAGGGAAACAACCACAAAGTGATAAAAAGAATTTTATTATTCTCTCTCATAACCAGAATATGTTCATATCCAGTATGTGAGGACTAAAAGATATCCAAGATAAATACTTAGCTTGATGTAATTTATATTTATGCTTAGCTGAGATACCTCATAGCTTTAGCTCCAGAGAACTGACATAAACCTAAATAAACTTTGAACTCAATTTTAAACTAAGAATTACATTACTTTTGGTGAGTTTGGCTTGGAAGTGTACTAGGAGTCTAAAAACTAACGAAGTCAGGAAGAACTGAAAATAATTTCTTTCCTAATTATATTGGGAATTTAAATGATCACCTAGTGCCAATGTTAAAAGGAAGCAAATCTTAATTTCATGAATGATTTGATTTCGATAATTCTGAACAGATTTTATATTACTTTATCTAAACTGTAAAACAGAAATTATTGGAATTATTTTCAGTTTACTTAACAATATTTATTCCTAGGAGATGATTTTGTTACATACAACTAGATTTCTTTAAGCTTTATAACTCCTTTCTATTTTTTAAATTAAAGCTCTAACAGAGTAATAGTGATGTCTAGCACCAGTGTAGTCTTTCTTTCTTATTTTAGGTAAGGATATAGATCCAAAAATAATGAGAGATACTAAAGATAATCACCAGAAGCAGTCATTACACCAACTGTACATGTAGTTCCCCCATAACAAGGTAAATCTTTATATGCATGGTCTACACCTTATGATACCCGAAATACCAAGACCTGCATCCTGAGACTTGGACCTTAAGCTGACAGAGTAAGAGCTTAAGATGGCAAAAGACATAAAAGAGCCCTAGACCTAAGTATTTTCATTTTTTTAAATAAACTTACTATCAAAATGTAAGTTCTCAAGGAAAATTTTTGACCATAATTGCCCTTATGTGTCTTTAAAGACAGCTGCCTGTCTCCAGTGATACCGCATAAACTTTTGTCTTTTATAATCTTTGGACTGAGTTTTCAATCATTCTCATTAATATAGCACAGGGATATGTTGCCAGAATGTTTGAAACTGGTTTTCTTAGAATTCCAGATAAAGTCATTCACTGCTGGACTAGTTAAGCCACTTAGGCTATTTTTTATTTGTGGCATATTTTAATTGCTTGCATCCATTTGGAGATTCATTTTAGTATGCACAGGAAAAGGTCTAGAGGAATACCAAATTGGTTATTTGAGGTCACATACAATGAATCAGCATTTGCAGACATCTGCAAGCTCCCCATGATGTTAGTGTGTAGTTTTGATTCGCAGCTGAAAAAGTTTCTAATAACAATTCAAACAAACTGACTACAGCTCCCTCATAATAAAACCAAAATGTAAATTTCATTAGCTTTTCTGCCCTAAAATGTATTTCATTCAACATAAATAATCTGCAATTTGCAAATTTGTATGTTCCTTCCTCCTCCAAGCCTAAGTATTAAGATCTGGGCTATCTACGGGTGTTTTTGAAGCCTCCAATAAAGCTTGGGGTTTTTTTGAATATTAATAATAAATCTCATTTAAAGGTTGCAGTGATATCATGGCACTGTAGTAAACTCCAGCTTAGTTGTTAAAATAGCATGCATATGCAAAATTTAACACTTGGCAGGTAAGTAGTATTTAAGGAGTATTCCTTCTATTCTGAAGATTGCCAGTGACATTCAGTTCTGTACTTCTGTGGACAAAAGTTATATTTATTAAGCAAAATGAAGCTAATAATAGCTTTTATTCTATAGGCAAAACAGTTACTAAGTTTGCATCATAAAAGTCTGGGGCTCCAAAGAGCTGCAAAATCAGAATGTAACTTAATACATGCAAGAGTGAAGGCTTCTGCTCTTACATCGAAGCAGACACCAAGCATTCATTGGTTTGCCAGTTCAGAACAAATATAGCTGAAACAGATAAAATAAAAAAAACTGCACATTCAAGAATATAAGTGGTCTACAGCTCAGGTAGGATAGAAATATTAAAAAGCAAACCAGAAAAAAGTGCTTTGATTTTTAAAAGTTTCAGTGTGCTATTCACTTCTACTTGAACTTCTTGGAAAGCGTGGCTGGCTTTCAAGAATTCTGGCTGGACCTGTTCCTGAGTGTAGTGCTAATCTCAGCATGGCAACTCTCATGTGCATTCCTTTTTCATGGGTCAGAAGCATCTTGTTACTATATAATAGGATAGCAACATAAAGCCAGGAAATTCATAACTTTTTACTGGATAAGGTAATAATTCTGAGCAAAGCACTGATATAGTAATCTGGGGGCATGGAAATACTAAATTGATCCTAGAAAATAATCATTGATTTGTACCTGGAGTTCATTTGGCAGGGACCATACCACATGGGATGCTGAATAGAATTTCCTGTAGTTTACAGCCTCTCAGTGGTAATTAGAGCAAACTATGTTTAGACACTGCCAGTGGAGCTTTTAAATGCACTGGGAAGAATTTCTATAGAACACCACAAGCCTTTCACCTTAATTTTCCAGTACCCAAATAAAATCTTGACTACTTCCATATGATCCCACTTTTCATTACAGAAATCTTACTTGAAATGATTTTACATATTGTGAATCGTCATAAAATTTTGTTGGTGAGACCATTATTCTAGCAGAAGCTGCTAGAATAAAACAGATTTTAACATAAAACTTAGATATATATTACCTGAATATATTTCCAGCAAAATTATTTTTAGACATTTATTTTTTAATACATAGAATATTCTAAAAAATATGAATAGGAATAAAACACACTATATTAATATATATGGCCAGAACCACATCCTCTTTACTCTCTAGATTTTGTAAAGAATATACTGCTGATTCATAACCCTCCCCAATTACACTTAAAACCTTATAGGTCTAGAATAAATAAAAAGGTAAAAACAAGTCCAGGCATGCTGGTGACCTGCATGAGAATTAAAGGTTAGGTTCTCTGAACACTTTGTATAGCTATAAATTAAACTTTTTAAAATACCACCTCTTGAGACATTCAGGCAAAGATCTTGCCTTCCAATTAAGATTTGTACTCTGTTATCATTGAGTAAGAGCTTATTTTAAAAGACTTTTGTTAATGTTTCAATTGAACATGCATTTTATAAAATGAATAAATATTTTACAGGCAGGCTTTAGAAACCCCAGCATTCAGGGAAAAAAGAAAGTTTTTTAAAAAATATAGGTTTTTTTCTCAAGGTGTATAATGGGAATACGCCTTTACATTTCAACCACCAAAGCACACACATGCATTCAAATTTAAAATACAGCCTGAAACACCTCAAAAAGAAAATATCTTTCTCAAGTAGGTGATGAGAAAGCAACTCTCCTATCATGTGGCACAGAGGACACATCTTCCAATATCTTTCTCTTCCCAATGCTTAGTGACCTCTCCTGAAATAATTTTTCTTTCTCCTTTCTCCAACCATACTCTAATAGTAAGATAAGCCTCCCTCTATCCCTAGCTGGTTTTACTTCTTTTTTATCTTCTCTCTTCCTTCATCTCTCATACAGTGTGGTTGGGTTTTCCAAATCCCCTAGGCTCTGCTCCAGCCCAAGCAGCACCAGATCTCAAACCCAGACTGGTTTCCATTCACAAGGAACATAATGGAAATTAACTTTGCTCCTAAAAAATGCAGAGAGCAGCAACTACTGGTATTAAGAACAGTTTAGCTTCAGTACCACTGAAAGCAAAAAAAAAAAAAAAAGCATTTCACAGTAAAGGAATTTCAGAAAGTTGCACATAAATAACACTTAGCTATACGGAACAAAAAAAAGAAGGTTCAGAATTTTCCAAGCATACTGTAAGTACTTGCAATTTTTGAAAACATTTTTATTAAATGAACAAAAAATTGCACCTCTAGCTATACTGTACAACATACAGAACATAGAAAAACAAAGCCACCCCACCATTTCCCAAGCTAAGTGCTGAGTCTATTCTCACCTTCTCCTACAAAAGAAACAGAGACTTGGAAATCCTCAGATAATCCTGAAAACATTGAAATGTATTGCACAATGGAAAAAGTAAGATTACTCACCTAAGGACAAACAACAAGCACCTGCATTCCCTGTGCAGCCACCAGTGCCCCATGGCCACGTTCTTCCCAGAATGCTGTAGCACAGCCACCCTGCAACACTCCAATCCCTGCCACGTGGGAAGCAAGTACTTCTCATTTTCAGTTCCCTTCCCTCTCCACACAGTGCCTAAAGAATACCAATGACAGTAGTTGCAACTTGACACAGTCATACACATCTCAAATCAAACACTGTCTGTCACAATAATGAAACTGGGCAGTCTCTTCCAATGCTTGACAGTGATTTCCAAGAAAAAAATTTTCCTGATATCTAATCTAAACCTCTCTTGGGGAAACTTTCCTTTTGTCCTGTCTCGTGTTACCTGGGAGAAGAGACTGATCCCCACCTCACTAGAATCTCCTTTCAGGTAGGGATAATCTCTGAAATGGATGCCCCACTGGCCTCTCCTCCATCCTGGGTGTGAGAGAGCCACTGCTGTCATCCATGGTTTGTGTCTGACATACCAATATATGAAGCATGATAATGCTGTTTTATGTGAACTTCTCTTTAATATTGGTAGAGATTTGTTTCAAAGAAAAAGCCAAGCTGGTGCTGTAATTTTTTTAAAAAATATTTCTTTATTTTAAAAAAAATGGCTGAACTAAGTCAGTTGGAGTGACTGCAAACTTCTATGTTCAGCTACTCTGAGAAGAAACGAGGCCCCAGAAGGCCACTGAACGGGTGGCTTTGCTCGTGTGTTCTGAGTTAACTTCACTGGAAATGGCAGGGGGACTGTGCCTGAGCCTCTGGGACAGCGTTGGATAATGCTTCACAGGGGTTTGGGTCAGGTGCTGTGAAAGCATCCAGACTTCATGTGCGTTGCCCTAATAAAACAAAGCACATTTATGTTATTCAGTTTGCACTAGAAATCCTATTTAAAATAAGGTCACTGGCATACTAGCAGTCCCAGTGTGCTTGTGGACCAGGGGAGAGGGGTGAAAGAGTTGTAGGATCCTACTTTTCAGTCTGTATGGGGCTAAACACTCATACCCTCAAGATCTGTGAAGATTTTCTGTAAAAAAACTCTAAAGTTAAAAATTGAATAGGCCTAAGTATTTTATTAATTTCCTAAATATTATAAACTTCTAGGTGATGTGAAACTAGTGGATTAAATACAGGTTTTGAAAGTTATCTAGAGTCTCTCTATGTTAATGACTGAATTTAGGGAGAAAAGAGTTGAGGATCTGTGGTCTATAATGTCTTGGAATTTTGTAGCTTTTTGTCATCTTTGGATTGCAAAAGTTCCTAATCCTTAGCAGGGAAGGAGTGGATTTTGTGGAGAGATGATAAATTACAGAGCACAGTAAAATATTTTTTTTCTTTAATGCAAATATCAGAAATTAGCAGAAGGCTTAACTCAGAAGTGCAGGCTGACTTTCTATACATAATTACATAAAAAAATTCTAGAGTGAAGAAATCCCTCTATCTTTTCCTTTTAACAGGCTGCACAGGCATATTATTACCCAAATGTCCATAGGCTGGTATCAGGTAACAACCCTGAAAAGACTGAGTCTGTTAAACCTTTTTGAAAATGTTAAGCGTTGAAGTTGGCTTTTGACTTGTACTACCAGTCACTGATTTTGACAAGAATATTTGTATGTGAACAAAGCTTCTTTTTATTCACAACAATATTGAGAAAGCCTTGGTGAGAACTGCTTTAAGGTTTTTTCTCTTTTTCCAGAGTATTTTATGTTGTATTTCTGGGTCACACTCATCAGCACTGACATAAATGAAATATACCTATATGATGTCTCATTATTAATTATTGGTACAAGTTATTTCCAAGTGTATTTTATGAAGTTATGAAGGCAGTAATATGATGTTTACTGGAACACACTGGACTTTGCTTCTTAAAGCTGCAAAGACAATAAATTAGAGGGAGTGACCAGAAAAGCATCAGTGAAGAACTGTATACTCTACAGAGGCTTCTGCACGAGAGATTGATCTGGTTCGGAGGTTCATCAGTTGTCATAACTGTAATGAACAGTAGAAAAAATTCTATTGAGTGAGTTGAAAATTATTAAAGTATTTAAGATGATTTTCTGCAGTGTTTAACATTAACTGGTTGCCTCACTATGCTCTGAGTTTTCACAGTGTTTCTGACAAAAGCCTGTATGATTTTGCTGTTTTCTTAGAGCCAGTCTTCCTCATGCCAGTTCTGTATGACCTGGCTTACATTTCTATTACAAACTATTTGTTTCAAAGCCACTAAGCACAGTACAGAATGCAAAATCTTAAGTTGCTTTTCTTATGTATGTCCCAATAAACTATACTTATTTCTTCATAAGCATAGTGAATACTATTAATATGTAGCTATTTAGGGGATTGGAGGGAGACCAAAATAGTAGTGTTCTTCATAAAGTTTGTGGCTTGAATCCTTTTTAGACAAAGAGTTATCTGCGTGTGCCTGTTGGTAATCCTAACATAGACATACATCTGTGCTTCAGGTTACAATCTTTTCTAATGGGAATGAAATTAATCAATGACTGCATGTAGGGATTGCAATATTTATATAGAGTCTATAAAAATCTCTATGATATTAGTGATTTAGTATATTATATCAGTATAGAAATCTGTATTTGTCTGGCCTCAAAAGTGGTTGTCTGGGAAAAGCTGTAAAACTAAACTGTAAATAAAAATTTGATCTTTCTATACTGTGAGGATCCTGTACAGGTATTTCCCAGAATATGGGATGAAAGAAATATCATAGAAAATCAAAGCAAAAATATAAACTGAACATATGATGAAACTTACAAGAAGTCAAAGGCTTTGTCACGAAAAGCAAGAGAGATTCTGTATTCTGCTATTCTGACTAGTAAAGGGAATAAATCTGCAGAATATGCTGTCCTTTCATATTTGCATACAGTACTTTTAAGGAATCTTGATAGAACTACTGAACTCAGTGATGTGTTTCCTCTGTATGGTGGAGAATGACAAAAGTTTATTCATCTTATCTTGATAATGTGTTGTCCCAAATATAACATATCACAAAGCTGTTTCGTGCCTCCTTCTTCACAAGACATTTGAGTTAGGGTTTCCGAAGTCGAGCATTTCATTAGTTTTGTTTATAGGGTTGTATTTCTCTTCTCTTTTATTCTTATTTCAAACACACCTCTGTTTTTCTTATTATCATGCAGGCTTTTGATTCTATATCTAGGAATATCAGCTTGCAAAGCAGTTTTGTTTGGGTTTGTTGAATCATTGAATGACATCACCTAGAACTATGTGTTTTTGTTAGTTTTCCATGGTTTCTATTAAAGAACAGCATGAACAGCTGAAGGGGTCACTGCCCTGCCCATTTTCTGGAAAATGTTCTTTATGTAGAAAGGGTGACTAATGGGGGTAAGAGCCATGCCTGAAACACTGCAATTTAGTTTTAGATGTATGAAAATTTTGCTTTACTGCAAAACAGCTGCTGTTTGTTGGTTTAGTCATTTCTATGTATTCTACCCATCTCTTCCTCCATTTATGAATCTACACTGGACTCAACATCCTAAGAGATGTTGAGTTTTACCAATATGCTCTTGAGTCTATAAATGGGGTACTGAATGATCATGATCTTCAGCGTTCTCACTTAGAATTATGTATTTGTTTATAAAGGTGCACATAGCACTTCCGTTAAGAAAAAATTTTGTGGGTTTTTTTTTTTTTAATTTTCCCCCTTGGTTTGTGTTTAGCCTTTTAGTGACATTCTTGGGAATTTAATTTTTCATGTGGAAAACAGAGTGTTCTTGAGTAAAAAGTGAGCTCACTGTTAGAACAGCCTTGAGCACGTAATAAAGTTGACAACTGTGATGAAAGTTTTGTAGTACGTACAGTAATTCTATAAAACAACTCTGTTTAAATAAAATACTTACTCAAAAGTTAGTTAACAAGTAAACCTGGACTCATGCAATTAAATCTAGGTTGCTCTTTACTTTCAGAGTTGCTCTATGTGATGGCTTTTGGCCAATGTTAGTGCAACCATAATGAATACAAAGTATGCAACTGGATTTGAGGAAACATATTTCCTAAATTAGAAAAAAAGGTATTTTTATATTAAATTGCTTATAAACACATATTGAAGATTGTCAATTACTGAAGAAGTCATACTGGATAAAATTGTTAAGTTTAATTTGTAAGTAGACTAAACCTTCAAGCCTCTAGCTTGAAATATTTCATAAGAGTGTTTAAAGCAAACATGGTAAATGTATTTTACTTTGGTAGTTTGGGTAGTTGAGCTATTAAACACATTGATGAAATATCTAGTTTTTAACAAATTATCAAATGTTTTAAATATTGTGCACTTAATTCTAGTCCCATCTGCCATTTCCACACCGGAATGGTAGAAGCACTGGATCAAATGTTGTATATTGATAGTTGTTAGCTTTGATTCACAGAGATTAGCATTGGTAACTGTAGATAAAAATCTGTGGGACCACTAAACCATTAGATAAATTCCATTAAACTTCCAGTAAATAGTGATAAATTTCACTTTTGTCTCAAATTACATTTAATCTGTTTGTCAGGGAAAAAAGATACAGTAACTTAAGTGCACTTTCTTGTTCCAGAAAGATGACAGTCCAAATATTTCATTATAGTTTGCAGTTGTGAAAATGGGATGAAAGTTAATGAATAAACTTCCAAGGCTTTGTATTCCTATTTATTGGCAAAATATAACCTAAACCAGCTATGTAATCTGTGGGAAAGAGAGCATTCTGCCAGAGACATGCAAGTGATAAATGATAGCTTGGACATGGCTTCATTTTAACAGCTTGTTTTGTGTTAATACCACTTATTACTATTATTTGTACTCCGTGAAATTGGGCCACTTCTGCCCCTCAGCTCTTTTGCATATAAATGCTGAATTATATAGGAGTTTATGCTAGAAGTGGCCTTAGTGAAGCCATCTGATTGAACCTCTCATTCAAATCATGGCAAATTTAGTTTGTTCAGGACTGTATCTAGTGGCATGATACGATAGATTATCTATTAGCTTCCTCTACAGAAATACTATAAAATGTTGCCGCGGCAGTTAAGTAATATTGCAGAAACCTTGTATATGGACCAGAGCTTGTGTAAGTACAGAAAGCAGACCTTCTAGAAGCCTCCTCTAAATAATTCTTCACATTCTGTATTTTAATATTGTTGTCTTCCAGAGAGAGCATTCAAGTCAGGGAGGAGTTTTGTGTCCCAGGCAAACTATCAACTTTCTAATGCCTTTGACATTTTATGGTGCTCAGTAGCTAATGTAGTGCCTAATAATACAGGACCACATGTTTGATGAGAGAGAAAGGAGAGAAAGTGCAACATACACACACATATATAACAAGTTTCATATTTGTTAGGAGACACTTGAAAACTGTTTTTCTTTGTCAATCTATGGACTCTCTAATTCAACACCACTTGCAAGCTCAAACTAAGATCTCGCTGTTTTCACTCTCCTTGAAAAGAACTTTTGACTGCGGGGTGGTGGTGGGGGGAAGAGAATGACTCTGGAGAAGAGGACGGGGCTTTCTGGTTTACACAGAGAACAAGAGAGAAGTGGTATGTTCTGTATTTGCCACGAAAATAATCAAAGCTGGGTCCTCTACAGGCCTGTTTCTGTGTTAGAGCAAGAAAAAGAACAATGGGTCTTTTCTGGAAAAAGAATTGTCTTCCTTCCAGAATATTAGGTTTGCTAAAGGAGTGAAGGGTCTAATTCATATCTTTTAACTTGATCTAAGGAACTTCAGGCTAGAGCAATTGATCTAGGAGAAGTCCTTCCTTTAATTTTTGGTTTTGTTTTGGTTTTGTTTCCCTTTTGCCCCTATCTCTTCCCAGTTTCAGAATGTACTGTGAATAAAACCTTCCATGCAAGGCAGGGATAGAGCTGTGGAGTAGAAGGGGCTTTTAACGTTTGTGAGAAAGAAATAAAGAAATAGTATAATTTTTTCCTGGTGTACTTCATAACTTGCATAGATGTGCCAACACCATTTCAAGACTGGGACAATTGGTGAGAAATAAACCTAGAAGTATATAAAAGAGCTATATGCTGCTGAATATAGATAGAACTCCATATCTTCTTTACATTTTCGTGGGAATGGTAAGGTACCTGCTGATAATTTGTTTTTAGGTGACACAACTGGAACATTTTGGGACTGAAAGTAAAGATAAAATTATGTATGTGAAATATACAAACTTAGTATTAACTGATGTTCATTATTCAACATATACAGGCTGTTGCCTGGGTTTATATTCTGAGAATATATTAATTACATGAAAACTTAGTTTTAATAAAAAACAATTTTAAACATTTATTTCGTTCCTCCCACTTTGTCTCAGGCAACTATGACATTCATTACATACCAATATCTTTATCCACCTTTACATAAGCAATCTATTTCTTGCTCAACTCACTAAGGAAAAAAAAGTAACTGTTAGTAAAATCCATACAGCACAGCTGAAGAGGGTGAAATACAGAAGCCAAAAATAGGACATATGGCTGGAATAGCTTTAATGTACATCCTAAATCATAAGTAGTAATGGTTCTGCAAGAAGGAAAATTTCTTGAATTTATATGCTGTGGTTTGAAATGAGAGTACTGATGTTTCAAATACCATTAGACAGAATTAAGCTAAAGTATGAGAAAAACACTTTCAGATCCGAGATCAGTGATGTTTTTGCATTGTCATAAGTTCTTTAACAGGAATATTGCATGAGCTATGGCTGCCGAGGTGTTCCATCTATTTTAAAAAGTTAAGCTGAAATGAGATTGGATACCAGGAAAAATTTCTTCAGGGGAAGCATTGCCAAGCACTGGAACAGGCTGCCCATGGACGTGATGGAGTCACCAACCCTGGAGGTATGTAAAAGATGTAGATGCGGCACTTGGGGACCTGGTTTAGTGCTGGAATTGGCAGCATTTGATTAATGGTTGGACTTGATCTTAAAGGTCTTTTCTCTAAGTGACTCTGTAATCCTCTGAATACTCTACTGCAACTGCGGGATTCTTTTGCAGCTGGCTAAAGTACAATACTTCATAAGTCATGGTAACCTCAATGTAATCAGCTGTTGAAGGGCTGCTTCTGAACATACAATATAGACTGATGCAAATTCTACAGCCAGTTTTTTGGCATGTTTTCTATATGAAGAACGATGAAGTTTACACTGAATATATCTTTTCCCAGTGTAGAGGATGTGAGAGATATTTCTACAGATCTTTGTTCTTAGTACCGAGGAACATTAAGGGCTGTAAGGTGATTGAAACTAAATTAAATCTCTGTTTATAGTACAGATCTCCTGAACTAATGGAAATCTTGTCAAACTGAGCCTTTTGTGCATATGTGTGCTGGGTTTGAAGCCAAGCAAAACTCATCAAGCCTGGTGTGTTCTTCTGACCTCTTCCGATCATAGAAAATTACTGTGTAGTACCTGTTAGTGACAATGTAATAATTCTCAGGATGAATATGGTGGGAAAAAATCTTACTATTTGTAAAATGATATGGTTACAGAGAATTTAGCATCTCTAACTGGTAGAGTGTCTCTCTACAGAAACTTGCTGCTCCAGAAAACTCAGCAAAGTGAAATAATTTTTATAAAGAATAGGAAAAATAAACTTTTTAATTGGGCAACAACTCAAGGTTTGTTGAAACTTATCTTTTTTTTAAATCACTGGAATATTGAAGAGTGCTAACCTTGTTTTGCAGTTGGCAAGAGGCACTGAAGACTTGTTGCATGTTAAGTCAGGATTTGACTGATATCGAATGAAAGGAGGTGGCTTCTTGATTGACAGTTTTCATATTTAATTTTGTAGTTGTTGTTGCTTACTTGTAATTTTTTTCTATCCAAATCCTCTAGTGTCAGTTTTCAGCCTTTTTTTGTATGTGCATCACTGACATAACTGCTTTGCATTTAGTTTTTCCACTCCAACCAACAGCATTTACTTTCTTTACCCCCAACTCACTAAATAGCCCTCTATTAAGAAACACTTGACTATGTGCCTTCAAAAATAAGATTTACCTTTTATTTTAAAAGATCATTATTAATACTTTCCACCCCTGTGTTTTAGGTTAGTCTCTGCTTAACAGAAAAAAAATAAAATACAAGTTACCTTGGGTAAATAAATATTTGTATATTTTCAAATGTTCTTGAAATGGTTAGCAGATCAGTGTATAGTGAAGAAATATTTCCTATAAAAGTTAAATATAATTGATGAAACTGACTACATAAAGTTGTGTATATTGTTTAAATACTGCATATATAGCCTGGGGACTGAGAGGCAGGAGCAACAGTGTGAATTCGTAACTGGAGGATGTACTGGCTTTTCAGAATGGATCACTGCTCCGAGCTTTTTCATCTGTGAGACTGAATTTGAAACCCTTAGCCCATATTTTCATCCTTAATTGACTTAATTGGCTTGAATCATTTGGGCAGCTGATAAAAATGTACCATCAGAAAGAGTCAGCATGAACTCACAGTGAAAGTTATAGATTATGGTTATGACATTAACTGTGCTGCTGAGACATTCAGTAACTCTGATCCAAAGAACTAAATTGAGTGTTTTCAGTGATGTAGGACTGCAAAGTTAAGTAATTACTGTAACTGGAACTGACTCACTTGGGCTAGGACTTACAGATTTTAGGCTTGTAAAAGTCCCTCCTTTTACAGATTAAAACCTGTAGTAGAATTTTTGATATTATGATCATTAGCATGGAGGAAATAAAACAATAAACCAAACCAGGCAAGTCTCTTACATGAAATGCCTTTGGTGTAGCTCATTATGGCTAGTAAAGCTTTCTGGTGTGGGCTCTCATCTCTCCATCGTTTGTAATATTTTTCAGGTGAAGAGTAAGTGCTTATCTTCTTCTTGTGCTGTGAAGTTGCTGATTCACTCAGTTTCTTGGGGCACTGGAATAGGAATTGCAATGTCTCAACCAGCTTCCCACTTAATCCTTTTGCTTGTTGAAACCAAAAATTTTTAATGGGTTTGTCAGAGGAGAAAATCTGTACTTGGCCTTTTTTCACTGTCTCTGCCGAGAGGGGGAAAAGAGGATTCAGTGGGGAATGGAAGAACTCCAACCTACTTAGCCTCTTCCTTTGGATGGTTTTGCTTATCCCTTCATGTATTGTGATCTTGGAGCTTGAATCTTCCTTATTATATTATTCTTCAGCCTGAAACTCAGAACAAGAACTTTATTATTAACATTGTACCACTGTGGGTCCTCTTCTCTTAGTACACTAAGTTATCTAAAGGTATGTGACCTAGAGGGAAGGTCTCTGAGGGCGGGTAAAATGTTGTTTCTTTTACCTGTTTAGTCCTTTTTTCTGTGACCAGCAAGTTAGGAAATGTTGTACCATCTTGGGAGCAATCCCCAGAAATTTGTTATGTCCACCGAAACTTACTGTGAAATACTGCACATTTGTTCATGGTAGGATTTGAAGGTACATTGGTGCAAAGCTAACTTTGACAGAGATAGCTAAGGATGCTGAAGGTAGGAATATATCAGTGTTCCTATTTATGTCTGGTGCAACACAGATTCTAGACATAAGCCATTCACAGAAGTATTCAGTGTTTCATTCAGTAATGAATGGAAAACAAGTAATCATTATGTGCGAGGGGTTGTGTTATAAGAGATAATTACTTATGTGTCGGGGGTGGACCGGCTGCCGCATATAATTACTGGAGGAAGAAAGAAGAAAAGTTCGGCGAAACCGAATATGAAG
>JAWWES010000174.1:0-29168 GCA_035583135.1 Lophotriccus pileatus
ATCCCAACACAGGCTTGAAGTTTCTGCTTAAAATCTGTTTTATATTCACAGATTCATTTCTTGCTTTTCAGAGACAGCAGAAAACAGTGTGTTGCAGACTCAACAAGTAATTGAGAAGCTTTTGATAATGAAGAGTTTGAGGCTGCTAAAAGTAATTATGCCTCTCTATTTCTCTAAAAGATTCCTTCTCCTGCTTTGTACACCTCCATTTCTGAAACTATACAGACATACTCCTAATCTTAAATGTCTTTCAACCAGAAACAACAATGTGTGGACTTTGGTTTGTGTTATAAAATAAGGAAAAAAATCCAATAGCCACAACCTAGGCTGCATAGTTCAACATATTTTCCAGCTCCCATCCCCAAATCCCAAAGAGATATTTTAGTTCTCAATCAAGGCTAGCAGAGTTCAGTTATTCAGCAATTTGTTTGGGTTTAACATACGTAACATTGAAAAATTCTTAATGTAATTTTAAGTTAAAAACCCCTTTATTTATAGCTGTAAACTGAACTGCTACATGAGGGAAGGAAACAAGAGTCACCTAAAAAGGTTGCAGTGTCCATCCAATAAAATTACAGTAATTTTAAACTTGCAGCTAAAACATGCATGTTTTTACACCACTTTTCCTCAACCATCTTGATTTCCAAATCCCACCATGGGTTTTTCTCTAGCCACGACAATGATATCTGTATGAAGCACTTCTAAAGGTTATGTTACTGACTCTGTGATCCATATGATATTTAAATGTGGATGAGATTCCTGAGGACACAGGCCTTTCCTATCACATATGTTCTGTCAGTGCTGGGGGAGACACTTTCAGCCACTGTTAAGACTAGCTAGTAATTGGAGCTGATTTACTTCTCTCCTTTCCAGATGCTAATCTAAATGCTGCTCTGACTTCAAATAATTTCTAGTCAGGGGTTATAATGCAAAAATTTCAGATTAATCTAACCAATTCAACTAATAGAAGACTAATGATTACCTATGTGACTACCAACATCTCTCCTCAGACTTTATATCAACCAACCTCTTGAAGACTGTCATGGATATAGGGATAGATTGCCTTTTCTAAAAATACATTTGCTTTTACAGAACTCTTGCTGTCAGCTGCCTACTTAGAATCAGAATCATTTAGGTTGGAAAAGATCCTTATAATCATCAAGTCCAAGCGCTAACCTTACACTGCTAAGTACTAAACCATGTCCGCATATGCCACATCAATACAAGATTTAAATGCTCCTAGGGATGGTGGCTCTAACATTTCCTTGGGCAGTCTGTTCCAATGCTTGACAACTCCTTCAGAGAAGAAATTTTCCTCAGTATTCAACCTAAAACTCCTCTGACACAACTCAAGGCCATTTCTTCTTTTTCTGTTGCTTGTTACTTTGGAAAAAACACCAACTCCCATCATGCTACAACCTCCTTTCAGGTAGTTGCAGAGAAAGGTAATGACTCCCCAGGCCTCCTTTTCTCCAGGCTAAACAAACCTGTCTCTCTCAGCAGCTCATCAGACTTAGCAGCTCTGAGGTGCAGCCTCACCAGTGCTGAGTATAGAAGGACACTATTTCTGATCCAAGCCAGGATGTCATTGGGCTTCTTGGCCATCTGGGCACACTGCTGGCTCATGTCCAGCCTCTGCTGATCAGCACCATCTTTTACGCTAGGTAGCTTTCCAGCCACTCTTCCTGTAGCACTGTGCCTGTAGCACTGGTTGTTGCAACTGAGGTGCAGGACCCAGAACTTCACCTAATTGAACCTCATATAATTGACGTTGGCCCATCGGTCCAGCCTATCCAGAACCCTCTGCAGAGTCTTCCTTTCCTCCATCTGATCAACACTCCCACCCACTTTAGTGTCATCTGCAAACTAAATGTGGGTGCACTCGATCCTTGTCCACATTACTGATAAAGACATTAAACAGAACTGGCTCCAGTACTCAGCCCTAGGAAACACTATGAATGATGGGCCACCAGATAGACTTAACTCAATTCCCAACCATTCTCTAGGCTTGGCCATTCAGCTATTTTTTAACCAGCAAACTGGTCATCAATCTGAGCCATAAGCAGCCAGTTTCTCCATGAGAATGATGTAGGAAACAGTATCAGCGTTTTGTTCTGTATGCGTCACCTGATGGCACTCAAGATGATCTGCTCCATGACCTTCCCTGGCACCGAGGTCAGATTGATAGGTCTGTAGTTTCCCAGATCCTTCTTCTGATCTTTCTTGTAGGTGGACATCACATTTGCTAACTTCCAGTCTACTGGGACCTCTCAATTAACCAGGATGGCTGGTAAGTGATGGAAAATAGTAAGCTGTTGTCTCAGTTCCTTCAGTACCCTAGGTGAATCCCAGTTGATCACAGAAACTTGTGTGTGTCTAAGTGGTACAGCAGGTCACTGACCATTTGTGCTTCGACTGTGCGCATTTCGTTCTTCTTCCCATTCCTGTTTTCCAGCTCAGAGGGCTGGATACCCAGAGAACAACAGGTCTTTTTATTCAAGACTGAGGCAAAGAAGGTATTACCTACTTCGTCTTTTTCCTCATCCTTTGTCATTGTCTTTCTCCTGCATACAATAAAGAATGGAGATTTTCCTTAACCCTCCTTTTGTTGTTAACGTATTTATAGAAACATTTTGTGTTGCCTTTTACTGTGGGAACCAAACTGAGTTCTAGCTGGGCTTCGTCCCTTCCAATTTTCTCACTGCATGTGGTTCATGACATCCTCGTAGTACTCCTGAGTATCCTGCCAATGGTTTCCAAAAGGTGATACACAGGCCTTTTTTCCCTGAGTTCCAGGCAAAGTTTTCTGTTCAGCCAGGCTGGTCTTCTTCCCTTGATATTTCAAACACAAAAATCACCTAGTCTAGCTTGCATAAGATATGATCTTCCTCATTCCTACAAGGCCAATGCAACTTCATGTGTTTGATCAACAACTAAACAGAGGTGGGATATTACAACAGCCAAACTCGAAGCTCCTATTTCCCTTGCTCCATCCACTGTTTGTATGGGTATTAGGGCTGGATAGAGTTGATACTGGCTGCCAATGGCATGTGAAAATATCTGTAAGACTGGAAAGTCTTTTGATATATGAACAGTTTGATTCATTGACATAACCATTCAAAAGGGCTTGCTATTTTTCAGAAGTTTTATGCCAGCTTCTGACATTTTTAATTATATTTTAAAGTTATTGAAAACATGCAGTAGGATGTTTATGAATAGTTTATTTATGTTCTCCAAAATGCACACATTGTTGTGAAGATTTTCTAGCTCATTTCTGAATTTGTTTCTGGCTACTGGTTACCACTATTTAAATCTGTCCAGTCTAGGTCTCTTATTTAAGAGCCTAAATAGGCTTGTCTCTTTTTCACTCCAAGACTGTTATGCTGTACTCACAATAATAATCATCACCGATTTTATTTAATATTGTAATTAAGAAATTATATTAAAAGGCTGCAAAACTTTAAGTGACCAATCCTTTTCACTGGTCACTCTCTGGTGGAAGCAGCAGATACTCTGGCTAACCTAAAGGGATGTCACATATCTCTGGTACTCTCTTAGTCCTTGGCAATTGAGGTGACTCAATTAGTGTAGGAATAATATCTCCACTGGGCCTAGAAATGGTCTGGAATTAAAAAAAATTGGCTAGACTTTTGATTTCATTTTATCTTATCTTTCACTAGCATTTTATTTCACTGTACTGAAGTGTAATTGTCTACCCTTTAGAGCCAGGAAGAGTGAATTAAGTTCTCTAAAAATCTCCCTGCAAAGTAGTAGTATTCCTCCTTGTGAATGGCCTGTTGCTCCAAAGGCAGTTTTTGATGGTATTTGGAGCTTACAAAGAACTACTCTTATGGTTTGATCATTGTTCTTAAAACTGCAGTGTTTCATTTTGTATCTTTCAACCCAGAGACAGGTTAGAATTAACACAGAACTTCCTTTTTATGAATGCAGTTGCAGGCTCTGTTGTCGACCAAACAGCTGGCAGAACAAGGAGCCTTTGCATATCAATCTGCCAGAGCAGAAACAGATCAGCAGTTTTGATATCTTCACAAAAACAGATGTTCTCAAGAATTTTTCAAAAAATCAGTAATTAACTGCTTTAATTATTAAAAGCTCCCTCTATTGACAAACTAACTAACCAGAGAATATCCTAAAATGAGCATTCAAGTCTTTCTTTTTGAGACTACCAAGTAACAAGTTTCTGAGAAAAGATACATGCTGTCTCACAAGAAAACAACTAAAAAGGAAAAAACCAAGAAAAAAATTCTTGTTCATTCCTGAGTTAATTCTTTTGACATGCATTTAACGAATGCTGTTTACTTGCCAGAAAATCAAACAAATAACAAGAACCGCTTTAGCAAATCACTAGTTGGCTCAAGTGTTTTTCATGAATTAATCTTTGTATAAATGTAAGACAGTAAAAAAAGGAGAACTTGAAACCAGTAATGACATCCGTGAGCTCCTTCTGTGTGTTCTGCAGTAGCAAAACACTGCCAGGCACTATAGAAAGGGAGCGGGTTGCCATGCAGACCAGCAAAACAGCCCTCTGAAATGGCATGCTGACCCACTTTCAACTACCAGTTCTTGCTGACCCTTTGTTGAGTGAGAGGTTTTTCCAAGTTTTTGCTGTTTTTCACCCTTTCAGTTCTCATTTCTAAAGGGGCAAGCCTGTCTCTTTTTATTCTTGTTTTCTTCTTCCTCCACTAGTATGCATTGAAGAAAAGCAGATTGATTCTTGTGACTGTCTTTCATTTAGATAATTAAAAATAATCTCCCATCCCTTCCTTTCTTAAAAACACACTGTGGAAGAAATACGGATCTTGTTATCAACAAAATTATGACACAATTCCTTAAGGGACTTATTCTGATCAGAGTAGTTTATCTATGAAAAACCATACTTTAATTGTTACTCTTCATGATAGTGAAGGATAATAGTGTAATATTATACTAAATATTGTCACATGAATTAGTAAAAAAACCTGTTTCAGTCTTGCAAGCAGCAGTGTGCAAACCCCCTTTTTAATTCAGGTTCGGATGTTGTGATTTAATCTAAATCTTTTGCGTCTCCTTCTTCCAAAAACAATAGAGGTTTAAAGAGAGCTGTATTTTTATTGGAACCATGTGCTCAGCCTAAGTTGCCAAAATAATTTAAGCTAAAACTACTTTTTTTATTTAGGTTAAGGTTGACTCCTGAGCTGTACAGAGGTAAAGGCATTTAGATTGTCTTCCTCTTTTTCAATTCCACCATGGAGTCTACAAGGGAGTTTTGCCAGGTCAAGCTATTTTTTCTGAATCCGAGTTACCCAGCTGCGCTTATCTATATTTGTGACTTTACACAGGTGGAGAAGAAACCTTCTTTCACTCCTTTTCTTTACTATATATACGCTATAATGCATCAAAAAATGTGTGGCTCCACGGATTCAGAATAAGCAGGCTCCAGTGGTCTCACAGTGTAAGTCCTGCTGCCAATGCTGCTACTGCTGGATGTGTTAGTGTGACCTCTCCTTTGACAATGAGTGACAGCTGCTGTGAAATGTCTTCCAGGGTGTTTGCCTCTCTTAGGCAACAACTGGAAAAACATAAAAATATAGAATTTGAAAGTGAGTTATAGGAAAAAAAAAAATCTCTGCTTTATGCTACTTGAAAAGGGTTCTTTGACCTTCATATAGCTTCAACAAACTGATAATAATACAGTAGCAACACAGTAACAATCTCCAGACAAAACTTTTTAAATCCTGGGAGATGTTTCACAATAACAAATACTGTAATGTTATTGCAATTAAGGAAGTATGTATTTCTCACTACGTATGTTTTTGTGTGTGGGCATGCACTTCTAAGAGGGATAAAACCAGGCCCTTGAACATCAGAACCTTCACATGATTAGGGGGCTCAAGTTAAATATCTATTTCTAAATCTATCCTCTGTAGTTAGAGACTGGTTTGGATTCAAAAATGAAAACATTTTTTTTGTTTGACTTCTATTCCATTGCAGCAGAAATGTCATAGGTCAGAATTATATATTAAAGAGGTTCTATGGCAAGAGTGCCTTGATCTGAAATAGATTAAATCTAGGCTTCAGTTTTAAAGTGAAACCAGGGTAAAGATTTGATGATTCTTATATATTACATTTATCTCTTGGGAGATCTTGGCACAAAATAGATCAACTCTCATCTTCTAAAAACCATCTCAGTCTTGGGTGGAATTCTCATGAAAAGAAAACCAGAAAGAAGCCATTCCAGAGTTTTGTTTGGATGCAATACAAATTGAAAGCAGTCATAATGTACTGAATAGGAATCAGCAGACAATCTGTGCTGAAATACAACATTGTAAGGATTCAAGATTCAGTTTTAAGCCATCCTGAAAATATATATCCTATTTAATGGCATGATCATTTACCTGTACTTGCATTACAAAAGTGAAAACATATTTCAAAGATGTAGCTTTAACCAAAATTACAAGATGGTACAAAATTTTAGAAAACTACAGGACAGGTGACTGAGTAGTACAGTATGTCCCCTTAGAAGTTATGATAGCTCAATAGTTGATTTTATCCTAAATCTGACACAAATCCTACATATAAATAATATAGGGTTGCTCATTAAATAAAAAAGAAGTTTGAAAAAAGTGAAAAATTACAAAAAGGTTTTGTCATTTTAAATCAAAATTGTCAAAAATTCTGAATGAGAATATGGTTGCAATTCAGAAACTGCTGCATCTTCAACTCTGCACTATTTTATCAGAATACTAGCTATAAAAGGAAAAATTAGACACCACTAATTTACTTAGTCTTCTGCCAGCAGTGCATGAGTCTAAAGAGACTAAGAAGATCTGGCCAATGCATTTTGTAGCTGGCATTTTTTGGTTTAGTCATTCTAAAAGGTTTTCATTATGTAAGAGAAAGAAGATAGGTCCTATCAGCTTGAGACTGAAAAGTCTCCAAACTATGCACAGCACAGAGGGTCAGACAAACTACTTGAGATTATTTCTTATACAAAAATATCAAACAATATATTGCCTGTGATGGCAAAGAAGAAAGAAAGCTCTCACCCTTATAGCCAGCTGCATTGGTTTTCCAGTCGTTAGCATTCAGATGTCCTGCACGAGAAGTCCTGACAATAATGTGCTGTATGTCTCTCCAGGTCAGAAATGGACTACAAAAAAGGGGAAAGACAAAGTCATAGATCAGACATATTTTACCAGGATGTAGGGATACAAGGTCATGTAAGCTGAAAAGTATCCAAAGCAAAACAACCATAATTTTTCTTCTCTCTTATCCTTTGCTCCACTCGAAAGAACATGTCCTAATTTTACAGAAGTACTACAAGAAGTTATTTATACATCTGTGAGGTTTGCAATAAGCAGACTGTAACAGTATATGATAATGTTTTATTACATAAAACCTAAGGGAAGATGAAGGAGCACATTTCACACAGAGGCAACTTTTAAGAACATCAACTACTGCACCCCAATCAGTGCAAAGGAGAAGAAATCAAACTTCTGGTTTGCTGAAAAGCTCTACTAAAACTCACTATCTGCTAGCTCAAGCTGGCAATTCCTTTAGACTTTCAGTTCCTATTGAAGCTATTCCAGGTGCCTCTTCTGTTATTAATTTGTCTACTACGCCTGGTCTTGGAATTTACTGTGAGTTTATGTGTATTTTTCAAGAGGACCAAGAAGTCAGCACTGAATCTGGACAGCTGGATAGGTATAGAGCAAGTACGTGGTTGCACAGATATGTATTCTTTTAAGGGACTGTGGAGCTAGTAGTTGATTTCACAGACTGCACACTCTGTTAAGGGATTCCTAATAACCTGTCCACCTAGAAGATGAAAGAAAATGCCATTTGTATCCTCACTATTTTTAATACACATTTATCTCATAGGATTAGGGCAAATCTTTAGGGATTGCAGTTTTCCTGTTTCTTCTATATCAATATCAAGGAGAATTTATTTTCTTAGAAAATGATCTAAATGTGTTATCACTGGGGTATTTTTTCTTTCTACTTCCAATTTTTCAGTTTTTCTATTATCTGTGAGAAGACGAATAGTATCATCTTTAAAAAATGCAGTTTAATAGAGGGAAAGATAAATTGAGCCACTAAATAAGTAAAAAAGTATTGTGGTATACAACACCAGTCACTAAGTATCATTCTCAGAGCACCATTATCTGCCCCTATTGCACACACTGCCATAATTCCATTCAGCTGTAATAATGAACACAGATCAGAATGAAGTTTATCAAACTCAGAATTAGCACTCTGTGTTGACCAGGACTAGGCAGTCACTGAAAACCTGGGAAACCTGGGCTCAGTCTTTTAACACATGCTCTTGTGTCTCTCAGACTAGGAAGTTACTTGGATCATCAGAAAAGTGACTTACTCTCAGCACTTATCTTTAAGGGATTATACTTAGGCTCTTGTTCCCATCTGTTGGTACAAAGTACACCAAAACAACAGCCATAAGAGTTTGGGGAAGGTCAGCCCAGGGGTGACTGTGAATGGGTCACATATTGGGATGAGGGGGACATTGCTGTAATACAGAGTGATTCTATACAATTAAAACAAGTTATAAGAGCTACAAGTTACATAGTCATGTTACAAGAAATTTCAAAAATAAATCATTTGGTAAAACACACAGAGGGCAACAAGGAACATGCAGAAATGTTTTAAGTCTCCCTGACAGGGAAGGCAGAAAACTCTCACTCGTCTCTCTATTTGATGTACAGAAATGAATGTTACATGGATTGGCATCCCACACACATTGTTCACACCTTCCAGGACTCGTTTAGTCAAAGGAATGTCTTTTTGGAAATACTTAAGTAATCAGTGTTTTATGGCACTGACATGTGGAAGTAGAATCCTGCTTATCCTGTGAGCCAAAATCAAGCAATCAGAAAGCAACCAGTGAATACATTAGACAACCTGTGAAGAAATGAGACTTGGTTTTTCATTCAAGATGCACCAGTTTAGTTTCTCAGGTGACAAATTTCAGCTTCCACAACCTGCAGCTTTAGGAGAAGGCAGTAGGTGCAGAGGAGTTACTGCAAACCAGCAGTCAATTTGTTTATAGAAAACTTTCCTCCTAGGCTGTGTTCTGTGTGTATGTAGATATAAATTCTTGGCTATTAACCAATGGAAATTAACCTGTGTTCATAGAATTACTGAAAATAAAAACCAGTTTCAGAATCATGGTCTGTCATTCCATACAAAAGAGAAAAACTTGGGACATATATGACATTCAGTCACATATAACTCATTTAAATACATTTTACTTTCCTACAGTAAATACATTTACTTTCCAAGCATAAACCATATGCTTGAAAACAAGTAGTTGCCTGAAAATGTCAGAATTCTTTTAAGTGACAAGACTGTATGGCATAATGAAACAACAGTGAGAAAACATGAAACTATACATATTTTTCTCATTTCCTTTGCACTAATATGATTTTAATTCTCAATGTAAATTTTCCACAGGAGAACATTTCCCAGTGGGTTTGTGTGGACCATGGGAAGGCTGATGTAACCCAGCACCTTTCCACCAACAGCTGGGGCACCAAAGGAAGAGGTATGCATTTTTTTACAATCAACACAGAAAGTCCTGTTTATGATTATGGTTGAAACAGGAAGAGGAAATGGAATAATCTCAAGACGAAAGGTGAGTTTTAAATAAACGTCTCATTAATTGTAGCCAGATTTTTTTGAAATTTCTTTCAAACTCTATCGATTCACAGCCATTCAATTTCTCTGCTGTGGGCTACATGATACCGGTATTCCCATATTTAAAATATTCTGTTGTATTTAATAAGAGCTTATGCCTTCTGACCCTGATAATTTTTTAGAACATTAATATGCCCATAGGTACTGGTTTTTCTTATGGCGCAATTTTTCACTCTAGATTATTGTACTAGAATGACAGTAATTGTTTATCCAGCAGAGTTGGTAAAAATTACTGAAGATTAAAAAAAAACCTCATGGAATGTAAGGAGCATTAAGGGTTTGTAAGATAGGGCATGCTTGTACAGTCACGTAACAGGCTTCCAGAAAAAAAAAAAAAAGATTTTATACCAGCTCAGGAATTTCACTGGGAGCCAGCATAAAGTCTTAGAAAAACATGCTCCAAGACTTCAGGAAGACCTCCAGCAATCCTGAGAGCTACATTCTTTATAATCTGGAATCCGAACAATCTCTTATTTTATAAAGGAAGTTGTCCATGACAGTGGTGAAAAACAACAAGATATTAAAATGCTCTTTTTAAGTTCTAAAGCAGGGAATTTAAGATAGGGACTATTTAAAAGAGGAATGATGGACCTAATGGTGGATCTAACTATGCCTAGATAAAGCATCTAAGGATATAGCAGCTTTCACTTTATAATACTAGCCTCAGATAAATTTGATTTAGTTGATCAGTCAACAAATGAGAATATCTCTCAGAATTATGATTTATTTCTAAAAACAAAATTACGGCAGATCTTGAAAAGTGAGCCATTTGCTGTTCTGTTTCCTATCTTCACGTAATAATAAAAAATAATTTAAGAATTTCTATGCCAGAAAATCTTGATCAAAAATCATTTCCAGGACACAATGTATATACTTAATTCAGGGTGTCCCTTATGCAATATCCAAATCTGCTTGCTTACTGTGTAAACCATAAAATTTCTATATGTTCTTTGCAAGGAACTTGGACATATTGATATATAGGAGATTTAATAGCACATGAACAACATTGAAACCAGTTTCTGAAGCCTAGTGTAGCTCCTTCACTGTAGTCGGATTGAAATTTTCTCTTTACAGTAGACAACTCATTTGAAACAAAACAGGTCTGCAATTATTTGCCATTATTTTTTTGCAGAACCTTGAAAGAAAAAAAGAAGGAAAAACAAAAGAAAAAAAAAAGGAAAAAAGAAAAATATAGAAATTGGACTTTTGTCAAAATAGTAGTTCATTCAAAGAAAGAAGGATTTTTTTAACTTATTTTTAAACAAGATAGACCAGAAGCCAATTTTATAGGACCCGCAAAAATCACAGAATTGGTCAAGGATTTGTAAAGCATGTAAAAAATTGGCTCCTAAGTGAGTAAACAGTTTTTGCTAGCCATGAAGGCTTCAGATCCAGATAACATGCCACTGATGTTAATTGATTTACTATTTGAATAATCTCAGAAGAATTAATGACTAAATATCTTGAGATTAACAAACGCATTAACAAGAACAGTCATCTAACAAACTGACTGATTTTCCTTTTTGATGTCTCATTTAAAATTGCCTTGGGATTATACATACCACACAGCACTCAAAATCAAACCAGAAGAAGCAGAAGCTACATTATCTTCATAATCAGCAATGTGATAAATGTGGCCTATATGAAAAAAAAAGTTTCTTGCAAAAACAGCAGTCTGAGAAGTGCTGAAAGAATAAATTAACTTTTCTTCAAAGGACTGAGGTAAAACAGAGTATCACTGGATGCACTAAAAAGAGGGTTACCATTCAATTTGGAATTATCAAATAAACTTCTTCAGAAATCCCAGCTGTGAGAGAACAGCCATGGATAATTATTGCTTTAAAAAAGAATGTCTGTGTCTTAGACATCTTGTAGAGCAGTAAGAGATCATTTTCATCACATAGTGTCACCCTTCAATTGATAAATTTATAAATAAAACATAAGAAATAGTAATCAGACAAATTTTCCTATGAGATCTACCACCCTACTACCTGTCCTAAATGACTCCAGTATACAGCCCCACACGCAAGATAATTTTAGCCATGCTAATGGGAGATGTTCTTCTTTCCTAGGTCACATAAAGAATCAGTGTGCAGATTTCTGTTGTGGCACAGAATTTTAGAAGCGATGAGGTATTAGGACAGCCACTATAGTTGTGCTTATGTGTTTAAATTGTCTACACCATAACTATTTCAATCCTGAAAATAAGAAGACAGAAAAATGGACTCCAGTGTTTAACAAGTGTTTATCCAGTCATGGAGACATTATGGACATGTTTTTACACGTCTGTGTTTTGACATGTCTGACATCCCAATATGTTCTAACTGTCATGTACTCTGTTAACTTCCTGCTAGAAAAGAAATGAATACTATGTACTTGCTGATTAGCACATAGGTCTTTACCCATAAATGAAACTTAAGTTTCTCCTCTAGCAGTCTTTTCATTTTCCAACCTGGTAAGCCACTGTTCATTCAACTGATATATCAAACAAAACTATTTGTTTATTTCAGAGTTAGATTTCAGTTCCTTCTTTGCTCACACTGTTTTTCTGAGTTCCAAATATCTTGTCAGAAATTTGTCACTACTGCTAATTTCTGATTTGCATTGAATTTTAGCCAATCCCCTTTGAAAGAAACCCAAGTCAAAGATCCGTTACTAGTAGCTTTAAAGGCATACCCAGTAGAACTCTGTTTAAAAAGATGTGCAATTCACAACATTTTTAAAAAAATCTCTCTAGGATCAAAATTGCTATCAACAGCCTTTTACACTCACTGTCACATATCTCCTCTTTTCCATTAAGTTAGGTACTGGAGAAAGAAGAGCAGTGATACATGTCTGAAAACAAACTGCTGACTAACACTCATTAAGAACATATAATGTAAACCAATTACATTCTGAAGCGTAGTGACACTTGACAAGTTTCACTGTGAAAAGGCACACTACATCCATCCAGTCCAACAGCACATCACTCGTGTTAAACATACTAATCATAAACATCTCAGGCCTGCAAATTCTACAGTATCCAAATTTTCCATTTAAGATATAGCTTTAGCAGCATCTTTTCAAGGTAATAGCATTTGCTTGTACGACATAATTTTTATCAATTTCTGACTCTAATTTATGACATTCAGTTTATACTAATACAGCATCTTCACAGTTTCCATGACACAAACTAATCTCTTCATGAGTCAGTGTTGGAAGGCTTTTGACTTTTGATTCCACGGCTGTAGCCACAGAATCTAGATCAGGTTGCTCAGAATCCCATCCAACATAACCTTGAATGTTTCCAGGGATGGGTCACCCACCATCTCTCTGGACAACCTGTTTCAGTGTTTTACCACCCTCACTGTAAAAGAAAAAATAAAAATCCATCTTTTGCATTATCTTTATATTGGTTTTTAGGATACAACCCAGAGAAATGGTGACAGGACATGACACAGGTATTCCTTTAGATTAACAGCAGGCTAGGCAGCCACACATACACCAGCAACAGTGTTTTGGTGTACCTGTGCCAAATATGCTGTTCACACAGCACTGCAAGATTCAGAGCCTACAGAGATTTTTCCCAGAGATAAAAAATCATAAGTGCCAAAAATCAAACAAACAAAGGCCCAGCTGAAGGTTGGTAATAATGAAATTGGGAAGAGAAAACCTTTGAGAGAAAGGTATCTGAATCACAACCTTTATCGTACCTTCTCCAAAGGAAGAATTAAACAGGACTGTCCAAAAGACAGTGCACACAGTCTGCTGAATAGCAGCATGAAAGGAATGTCAGCCAAACCTTAGGTTTAATTGCCACTTTCAGAACCAGCTGTGGCTGTGGAAGTGGGGAAGGCTTACATTTTTTTAGTTTAATGCAGGAAGTTATGGTTAGCATGGTACCCAGGCTATTGAGTTGACCTTTCTTCCAAGTCCAGTGATACTGATCACTTTTAATACAGTTGAGCTATGACACTGTGGTAGATGGAATCTCAAAAGACTGAATTCAGGGAGACTGCAGTCCCATGAACTGCTTATCTTACCTTCCTCATTTTCCTCCCGCTAGAGCGGTGACAGGAAAAAGCAGATGGGCTCCCTGCTCTCAAGGTGAAGAGCCAGAAGCACCCCAAGAGTAACTTCAGAGAGAAACCTCTAAAAGCTGGGTCTGGGCAACACTTGGAAAGACAAGAAATCAGAGGGAATAGAGCTGCCAAACTCTTGAAAATCTCAACTGAAAAACGTCAACTGAGATTTTTGAAAAGCCTTTAAAAGTTAAAGGCATTGCCCTGGCACCGGAACAACGGTCAACCACTTGTTTTGTTTCTAGCCATTGATCCAAAGTACAAACACAGAAAATCTCAATGAAAAAGTTAAAAACTATCACAATCAAACATTATTTGTTTTTAGCTGTTTTTAGTTTAGACTGAGTTTAAAAAATGCCTGGATGGAATTTTCTTTAAAGACTTCTATAGCAAGTCAAATAGAAAATTTCAGCCCTAATGATTATTTACAGTTACTTTACATGTAACTGGAAAGAGAACCTTAAAATGGGAAACAAATAACTGCAATTTCAGAGATGGTTAAAGCTGAAGAGCAACACAGGTCCTAAATTAAGAATTTATTGATGGTTATGTTTTTCAGATACTTCAGTATTAAGAGTATTCAGAAGGCGATTTCTAACTCACACACTCTAGCATTCCTTTCTATAACAGGCAGTCCATCAATGGAGCAAAGACCTATCTAAAGCTGATGGACTTACAAGATAACCTCTTCTCGCGCACTTGTAGTGCAAGAGTGCAAGACTTATAGTCCACATATAGAGGTCACTTGACAGTACTTCCTCAGTTCACCTCAACTGTCAAATCACTTTTAGCCTCTGACTACATTTATCACAAATATAGTCATAACTTTGATGACAGAGAAACATGATCTCTGTATCTGAAACTGTACCTTGCCAGACAGAATACTTATCTTCTCCCTTCTGTAAGAAAATCAATCAATATAATAAGCATGCAACTATCTGTTCGGTTGTCAGAATTCCTAGGACCCCTTGCAATGTGAACTCCTTTTTCTTTTTATCACAGTGATTCCACTTGGTGGTACTGCCTTTCAGAAGAATGTGGTACACTGTCACTTATCTGAAAGGATGTGACAGATTCAGAATTCACTGCAATTCTTTATTTCTTCCCAGCACTACCTTTTCTATCTTTCGTTTCATGTAACAAAAGACAGATGCAGCAATGATATCAACCTGTTGGAGCAAGGCCAGAGGAGGGCCACCTCTAGATGACTAGAGGGATAAAGCACCTCTCCTACAAGTTAAAGCTGAGAAAATTTAGTTTGTTCAGCTTGAAAAAGAGAAGATGTCAGAGTGATCTAATTGTGGCCTTCTAGTACCTGAAGGGGGTCTACAAAAAGACAAAGACAATGTTGTTATAAGAGAATGTAGTGACAGGAGAAGGCAGAATGGCTTCAAACTGAGAGTAGGTTTAGATTAAATATTAAGAAAAAATTCTTTATTGTGAGGGAGGTGAGGCACTGGAACAGGTTGCCCAGAGAAGTTGCAAATGCCCCATTCCTGAAAGTGTTCAAGGCCAGAATGGATGGGGCTGTGGGCAACCTTGTCTAATGAAAGGTGTCTCTGCCCATCAGAGGGGATTTGGAACTAGATGATCTTTAAGATCCCTTCCAATCCAAGCCATTCTATGATTCTATGATTCTATATTGTTCATGTGAAGAGAGTCATGGAAGACAATAAACTCTCTCCAAAGCCATACCACTGAGCGTACCACACAGTAGAAACACAGCAGACCAATGCTTTTATTTCAGTTGCTGGTTCTTACTCATGAAACTGTAGTTTATATACCTTGGGTTGGAAAATATGCACTGGCTTACAGACAGTGGAACATGCAGTTCAACTGGGGATGTATTATGTATTCTTCTGTCAGAAACATCAGTTTTTGGTGCTTTTTTTTTTTTAATTTGGCTTCTTCAAAGGAAGAAGTGCCCTCTAGAACAAATACGGGCATACTGTCTCTTCTGACTCTGATTTTCCCAAATTCCAAATTCAAACTTTCGCCAATGAGAAAAGGTATTTCTGGTACCAAGTGCAGATGGTACTGTGTAATGCAAGTAGTTTATTTATAATAACAACATTGCTGCCTCTGTGGACTAAATATATATACTTATTTGCTGGTTTACAATTAGAAAAATTTGACATTATGTAATGACTAAGAAGTGCAATACACAAGCAAGCATTTACTTATAGCGCACTGGGTTAAAAAAAAAAAAAAGTGTTCACATAATTTGAAATTGGGGTAGCATGCAGAACACCACCACCCCCAAACGATTTGTTACCAGGATTTCAGGAGCAGATCCCAGCTGGAAGTAACAGCTACCTGGAGAGTTCAAATCAGTAGGAAAGCAAGAGATCCTCCATCAGCTATTTGCCAGTCATACCATATGGGGCTTGTCAAAGAAAGAAAGTGGAAGATTGTAGTGTAAATCTGCCTTGCTCATTTTCCATTGGTTTAATGTACCTTTCCGTGTGAGTTGAAGCAATCTCTTGGCTGTTCAAACTCACATCTAGGCCGTATTAGTGCTCTGTTCAACTCCTGATGTCTCCCAGGAACAGAACTTGGCTACTGGGGAAAACTGACCTCATTGGCTTGAAACACTTCCATGGTGTCATTTATTGTGTTTTCCAGCACAAAGTGGAATGAAGCTATTCATTATTACAAATATAGTCAAGAAGTGTTCAGGACTAAGTGCTCCAATTTTTAAGAAGCTTGCTGTATGGAGAATGTAATTAAACTTGCAAAACTCCTTTCCAACTTGTCTTTTTAAAAAATCCCATATAAGCACTTAGTGCCTTAGTACAGGTACTAATAAGGAAGAATCCATAAAAATGCAAACTCTGTTCGAATGCAAACTAGTTCCAGTAAGCAGTTGCACTAAGCTGCAATATCATGTGCCCTTTACATCTCATATATTAAAAGTACTGCAGGAAATGCTTAGATGGCTTCAAAGCCTCTTTTCGCATACCTTGATTTCCAGCATTTCCGTAGGGTCACCTACGGAATCACAGGTATCACAGGTGAAAAATACATTCCGAAATTTCGAATCACATAAATAAGAATTACTATTTAGAAACTGCATAAAATAATCTGAAAAAATTCCATACAGACATTAAAATTCAATATATCATGATATGACCTCCCTGTAATATTAAAGGCCTTACTTCATAATCTGTAACTTCACAGACCAAAGATTTCTCCAACCTGAAAAAAAACCTGGCATGGGAAACCAGAAAATATTTCTCTCCCTAGTTTTGTTTTGTTTGTTTGTTGGGTTGGTTGGTTGGTTTGGTTTGTTTTTTTTTGGTTTGTTTGGCTTTTGTTTTGGTTTTGGGTTTGTTTGTTTGTTTTTAACTTTATTTTTACTTTAATGGCTATGGACAGCAGCAGCAACAGCATATTTCAAGTACACAGAGGAGAGAAAAGTTAGTGAATGGAATATATATGAATAAAACTACATTTTGATATTATTAATGTAATTCCTTTGGATCTATTCAAATACACAGTCTAAGATACAGAAACAAATAAAACCCCTCTACATAATGAAATGGAACAGAGTCTGAAAGGAGGCAAAATCAACACATTTTCACCCTGAAACTCTTGTCAGCACCATGGAACAGAATACTACAAATACAGAAGTGCCTAGGATATTTAGTTACTGGCACATTTTGTCTCCACTACCACATTTGAAGCTTTAATAGCTTTATGCTATCATAGCAACTATTAATTTGGAAAAAAAACCAAACTAGTCCATGGGCACTAACATAGATTTCCCACTGGTATATTCACAAAAGTTCACAGAGAAAAAAGTGGAGGCTTCTCAATGTGTGTTAAGACATCACAATCCAAAGTAGCTTGGTTGTACATCTTGAGTAACTTTTTGAAACTTTCAATTAGAAGAATAATTTGTTAGAAAATGCATACAAAATATCACATAAAACAATTACGAGCAATCTCAGTTCATTAAGAAACAGTAAGAAAAATGTTCAGCAACATGAAATGTACACGCTTGCAATCTTATCTGCATTTGCACATTGTCTCGAATGAATTTAAGGATTTTAAACTGAGATGAGGAAGAGATTAAAAAAAACTACAATAGCATTATATCAACTTTTCAAAACCTTTGTTTCTAAGGACTGCATTAAGAAAAATCTAATTATACTGACAGGTCTTCAATTACAAAGTAGTATTATTATTATTATTGTTATAACACAACGCCAAAAAAGTATTCTGTGCTGAATATTGGGCCAAGGTGTCTTAAAAAAAGCAATATGAAACACAGAAACATAATTCTGCTGTTATGAATTACATACAGTTTGAAATCATCATTGTGTCCAAATTGTTTGCTTCATTCAAAGGAACTGGCTGCTTCCAGAGGAAACTAGTTTTCTTCAGGATTTAACAGAATCAATCTCCTAGTGCTTAGCAACACTTGATTTTGAGTAGGATTTGGGGTGGCACATTCCACCTTAAACCTGTAAATTGTATCCAACAGACCACAAAACTAATGCAAAGGTTTTCAAATACAGATTTACCTGAAAAATCTCCCCTATTTTTGCTGCTCCTTGAACCACATTAAAGATATATGTTAGGCATAAAGAACAAAATCCTGCAGTTGAGAAGACAGAAGTGTTTCTGAGCTAAAGGTTAAAGGTCTTCTGAACTACATTATTCATGGTTTTTAGAGCTGAGGAACTTAACCCATGTTAAAAAACAGACTTGTGTGAGCATGATTCAGTTGGGAATTTTTACTTTTTATATTAATTTATCAGGGTAACCTAACATCATCCCAAAATCTCCTCCAGTGTTCAAGAATTGCTAAGAGGAAGCTGATGAATGTAAGAGGTGATCTACAGTAGCCTGCAGAGCAGAGCAGATCTGGGCAGCACTGTAAAGTGCTTTACAGCATCATGAGGATGCTACACATCATTTAATGGAAACCACCTGTGCTCAACATTGTTTCAAGTTACTTCAACACTGAGTACTCTGTTGACACCTCCACAGTGTCAGCTTTCCTGCATGTGAAATAAGCATGGAGATCTGTCCTGCTCTCAGAAGGGTACTGTAAATTATGACAACAAAGTTTCCAAAGCACTTTGAGATCCCTTGTACAAAGGTGCTGGACAAATGAGAAAGATCCTTCTGTATGCTTTTTTTTCTTTTTTCCAGAGTACAAGTCAGATCTTACTTTGCTTCCAGTGCCAGGGCAATGATGCCTGCAGCCATAGGTGCAGAGGCTGAAGTTCCAGTATGGCTGTCTGTGCAACGCTGCCTCAGGTCTGTGGTGATCTGGAAGAAATTGAATGTGTGAAATTTAGAATACAACTTCAGAAATCAGGGCAGGTTTTATTTGCTTGAACGAGTCACATGTATGTGGAGGGTATTTTCTTCTTTCATTGCAAGGAAAGGAAAAAAAAGAGGTGTCTGAATACATGACGCTACAAGTTCTCAGCTTGAAGTCACTTGTGAAGTCAGAGAAGTGTTCTTTATATTGTTCTGAAAATGTAAGTTAGTCCCTGTGTTTTTCATGGCATACTCAACAAAGAGACTTTTAAACTAGAAAAACATGCAGAGGGGTTTGAAAGTGCACAGTTAGAACTCTGCCCCTCTTGGATTTATAGAACACTTCAAGAATCTCAAAGTGCTTTATAAACAGGAATGAACTAAATCTTACAGTGCTCTCTATACACAGACTGCCTATGCCCCTTTTAGAGACTATAAAAGAGGTATGGAGGTTAATTAGGTTGCCAGAAGTCACATTGGAAATAAGCAACAGAAGCGAATACAGTTGGGCTCATGCTAAGTACCGTGTTTAATCATTTCTTCATGCCTTATGCAATAAATCACATGAAACTAAGCAGTAATTAACTGGAAAATCCTGATGGTAATCGCGAATTTGGCCCAGCCATGACCAGACAATTAGATACTTTCAGTTTTTAATTATTATGTATTCCATATAAATAATTATCTTCTGTCATGTATTTTTGTACATAATCTAAGAGGATGTCTACACCGTGATGTGTAATACCAACTAGAAGCAGAGTCTTCCACTGAAGTGTTAGATGCTTCTATCTAACAATGAATTTTATACAGATTCTTTCTGTCGGACAGTAAATCACAACCAAAAACGTGTTTAAATCCTGCTTCCTTTAGGGAAATGTTAATCTAAAGTGATTCTACTCTATGCTTGTCTTTCTGAAGTAGTAGTTCCTAGCAAGGGCAACACAGCAGAAGCAAGGGCAACTACTACCTAACAGAAGCTCAAGCAAAACCCACACAGACTTGAGAACAGTTGTTAGAAGACGGCAGTCCACAGCACAGAAACCTCCATGAAGGTGTGAGTGAATGACCTGTGACACCAAACCTTATTCTCAGAATTTCAGTCACTGCAAGATGTAAAATACCTGCCTGAGGGGCAGAGAAGAGATTGCTTACACGGCTTCTTATCTAAGCACACAGAATTATTGTGTCCTAATTCACTAGTATGCTCCATTTCCAATATGGATATGCACAAAGATGGGAGAGGAGAGGATTGCAGGATCAAAAAATCACAACAAAGCACTAGGCATGTGAAAAAGCCTGTCCAGCTTTGAAACCTCAAGATACACAAAATATGATCTGAAAAATTATCTACATCCTGTCTTGGCAGAATATAAGCTAATGCATGTAGGAGGTATAGGTTCCACACTTCACATTAGCCATATTCAGTAACATACATATTACATACTTTGTATAAGGCTGCTGAAAGTTCTCACAAAACGTAAGCATGTGCAAGCTAACAAAAAAGACTTCTAATAGAGAAGGAGCTAACAGCACCAAGGAAATGATTGTTGAAAATGAGTAGTGAGGAACTGAAAAAAAAATAAAAGTTTCTAGAAATTGAAAAAGACAGATTAAAGCATTTATAATGTCAGATCCTTAAATTAGTGAACTTGTCAGAGGCCAGATTTCTTGACTAATGAAGTCTAGAAAGAATCTTTTTTCCCTATTATTTAATAGTCTTCATAAAGAATTCTTTATCTGTCATCAGCTAAAAGTTGGAACCTCATAAAGCAAATATTCATATAGTTCCTTTATCTCTTGCCTTCTTGCCTTTTGAATGTGTATTAATTTAGACAATGAAAACTAACACTGTTGGGAAAAGCCTTAACCATGCAAATTCCATAAATGCCCTGACAACATTAAGAGATGAAACTGCAGCAGGAACAGCCCTAACACTGCATTGCCTATATATGCAAATGCAACTAGTAATTTTGCAGATGGGATTGACATGTCCAAGAACTAGAGGATGACATGCACCCACACAGAGATATACACGATTCCGGTACCCCATTTGGAAAAAGAGTGGCCAGTGTCATGGTGAGGAGCAGAAGGAAAGCCAGGAAAAAGAGAAGGCAGAAAAACGGATTAACACATGCTTATGTCTTTTGTATTTTGTTCCCTGCATAAAAGTGGTGCAGCATGTGCTTTCCTTGGAGGACTAAAGAGTAGTAAAGCCTACAGGACCTCAGGCAAGGAAAAGTACTCTTTCAGCAGCTTTTCCCTAAGGGACATCCTCTCTCATTACAGTGAAACACATACGAAATTTTGCTATCTTCGTTTCTCATCCTCCGGGAGAGCACCCTTCGAGAATGATTTCACTGTCCTGTAGCTACAGATATCAAGCACAATAATCCACAATATCTCTTTATTTGGTAATATATCCCCTTATGTTCTAAACAGATGCTGTGGCGCCAATTTGAACTACAGACCCTTACCTCTCTTTCAGCAAATATTTCAGCAGAAAACAGGTAGGGAAAGCTTTGTAAGCGGAAATCTCATTTGTGCCATTTCAAAGGAAATATACTGAAAGGAGCTGAGATGTTTGGGTGTAAATCACCTCCAAGATCTAAGACATGTTTTTCAGCACTGTGTATTCACTGTCAGAGAACTGTTGCATTCATCCCAAGAAAAGTGAGTATTGGACCACCAACAGGTGAGCAAGTTTCAACATGAAAAATGGTGCCCCAAATTCCCAAACAACATGAGAGCAATATTATTACCTTCAATAAAAGGATGTGGTGTTTGACATCGCCACAAAGCTGTCATTAGTGTGTATTAGTGGTCATTTTGATCAACAGGGTGGGTAGAAGGAGATATTTTTTAATCTTTTGTTGAGTACAACACATAGGTATGCTTGAAGTACTTTGTAACAATTGCTGATCAGGGAAAATCATGATTAAACTGCCCAAGAAAATCCATGCAGTATTTCTAGGGGCATGAGTTTTATCCACTTCTAAATCAGTTGAATCAACCAGGTTTCACTGAAGACAATGACAATGTTTCTGGTACTGCCTAGTTTAATCAACGTGAAATTAACAACCTTGGACAGACATGCCGATGAAAGGAAGACAAAAATTATATGAATCATCACAATGCACTGTAATACCTCCCATATGCAGTAGAACAAAGCTTTCAGAAAAAACAGACATTTATTAAGGGAAAAACTCTATAGACAATGTAATGGTTTTATAGAAGCAACTTGGTCTGAAGAACTAAGGAGATGCCGTTTCTGTACGGTCATTATTAATGCTGCATCATCACTCTTTCCATAGTTTCACTGACTGAGAGGTTAATAATGAAGGTCAAAAATGGGATTTCCTTTAGCAGAGAAGTGCTCACTCTTCCCCTCCCAAGCCTCTGCATTTCTTACTATTTCCTATTTCATGACATGAGTTTTTTGATCCAATTGAATAATCTTTTACCTTCTGCTACAGTTCTTCAAGACACATTGATTTCTATGAATTTGTGTCCCTAGAAGTGAAAAAGGCTTTAACAAAAATATACTTACTGTTCATTCTACATAGCTTGTGTATCCGTATGTACCTAAGACTGAAGGTGCCACATGGTATCCTGTGTTTATCTTGTGCATACCTTGATAACCTGAGTGAGTTTCTGAAGGAGAGTAGGCTTTTGTGCTATAAGAACTGGCAGGAGATTGGTTTGGTTTTTTCATTGTTTCAGTTTTGAGTTCTGCTTAGAGTAGAAGTTAGTCAGCAAGGAAAAAATATAACTTAGAAATCAGCAGATGAACTGGCATTCATTACAAAACAACAAAACAGGTGGACAGGTTATTTTCAGCAGTGAAGTCATATAATAGGCTTATGAATTTTATCTGTGAGGGACTTTGATATGTAAAATCTTTAGTGCTTAAGGACATAATTTGAAAAAGGAATTCAAAAGGAAATGCACTTGTGCAATATGTTTGATAAGTGAAAGAACCATATAAATAAGTATATTAAGTCATACTTATCCTAGCAACATGGTCTGGAGTGGGAAAGCTATCTTCCAGCATTGTCCTATGGTATTCAAAGTGGTAGAGAAGAGAATAATAGGAAAAATACCTTGACAACTGTATATTATTAGCCAATACTTCTGCAGTCACTGAATTATAAAAAATAACATCTATAATGAAGTATAATTTTATAGTCTTTACCTGCTGTTGATTTGCCTTTTCCCACAACATGAGTTTCTATGCCTACACCTATACCTATGCCAGCACTCGGCAGCTGCACTTGAAAACACTCTAAAGCAATTCCAATTCTCTGAGAGTCTGTGTAAAAGGCACACATGTATCTGCATCTTTGAGATGTTTGTATGCTTTGGATTTTTCAATACATAGAAAGGGTGGAAACTTGGTCCATAAGGAGCTAACTGTTATTGAAATAAAATTCAGTGCAGTATGCAGTCAAGTGCGCTTGGAGTACCTTCCCTGAACAAGCAGGAACTCTTGCAAGACGGTAACATCAGTGCGTGTTTAACTGTAATTGTTAGTTTAAAATATTCCAAGCCATCATTGCAGAAGACAAAATTAGAACTCCAGGCTAGGAAAACTTCTAAAATTACGTCCTATATTTGTAGCAAGCAATTATCAAAAACAGGTAGCAATGAGAAAAGAAAAAAAAACTCTTTTGTGCAGTTATAAAAGTGTAAAAGATTAGTCCATATTAAAGTCAAATAATTTTAATATGAATTTTTAGTCCACACAATGAGTTCCTAACGTTTGCTCACTGCTTGTTCATTTACCTTATAACACATTCAGCACATAGAATCAGATCAGATGGGTTGTAAAGGACCTCTGAGATCATCAAGTATTGGATAGAATAACAGAGAAGTGAAAAAAAAAGAAAGATATTCAACTAAAGACCTGCAAGGAAAGATAAGAAGGAACTGTGGAACATGACACTATACAACCATAACCATTCACTGTCCCTCAATCTTGTACAGGTATTTCTGTAATATGACACTACAGAATCTTACATGATATTGGAGTTTGTTCTGAGTTACATGACAAAAAACAAACAAAAACCACAAAAAACCCCTGACTTTTCACAGACATCTGTTGATACTATTAGTATTTGTACGCTATATCTGCCTCTACAAAATGAGCACATTCAATATACTTTCCAGTATTCAACATACTAATCCTTTTAACTCACAGACACAGTACTTTTGTCACTCAGTAGTATCTGACTGGTGTGTCCAGACTGGATGCTCAAAGTTCATAACATGAGAGAGAGTTTATAAGAAAACATATCTTACATAGAATGATACAAGACACTTACCTTCAGCTATTAAAAGCAATTTAGCATTCAGGCTACATGGGCAGAGAGAAGATAGTAAACAACTGGAGTGGTTTTCATACTAACAATAAAATCAGTGACACCAAATGCTGAGAAATCAAAGTTAGAGGAGCTGAGAGAATAAACGAGAATTTTTTTAATGGTAATGGGTAATTAAAACCACTTGCCCTAAATTAAAGTGGATTTTCTGTCACTGAAAACTTTGAAAACAAGATTGATTGTGAAAATTATTGTTGAGTTGACAGCAACTGCTGGATTTGATGGACTCAGTGAAGTCCTGCTAAGTGGTGTCTAAGAGCTTAGGGTGGAGGAATCCAATCACATCAGTTCACCTTATATTGTATTACTATCACTTAAACATGTAAAGAGAATTTAATCACAGAAGTGAGAACTCCTAGGAGACACAGTAATCTTTTTTCTTTATTATTATTTATCAGGGAGAATGAGAAACGTGCCAGGAAGAGAGAGATAAGGTTTCAGTGAAGAGAAGCAAGTAATGAACAGAAAAATTATTGGAATGAAGAAGTACCTCAGAACAAGTTTAAAACAAAAATTAGATAATCTGAAAATAAGGAAGAATCCAAGAACAGATGGCAAGCATCCCGGAATCCTTGAAAGACAAGGCAAACAGTATTAACAAAACATAGTGGCAAATATTTTTAATTCTTCACTGACACCAAGAGAGGAATTTGCTAAGGACCAGAAAAAAGAAAATGTCAGATGAGTTCTTAAGAAAGCATATGGGGAAAAAAAACCCCTTCAAATCCCTCAATCTTCTGATGTAAATTCTGTAAGTTAAATATAGAATAAATAAGCAGGAAAGAGGAAAACATTAGCAAACCCCGTTTACCTCATTACAAGGGTTTAGAAGGTTAAAAGGGTTAGTATGTTGAATACTGGAAAGTATACTGAATGAACTCATTTTGCAAAGGCAGATACAGTGTACAAATACTAATGGTTCAACAGATTATCAAACAGAATTAAAACAATTTGCCGCTTCCCAGCAAAGATGAGTACATCAGGGAAAATGGACACTGGCCGCTTAGGAGTGAGATGAGGAACAATACAGGAAAGATGAGCACTGAGTTTAATTTTTGTTACAGTATATTTTTGCCAGAATAGACAGGAGTATGAGTAATTTACCATCACTGAATGTAAAAGAGGAATGATGCTCGATCAAAATAAATCTGAGAAAATAGAGGGGTATGTAGACAAACTGTTAATATCACGTGTGTGAAATCTGAAAACTAATGATTACCAAATTTAAAACAAACGGAGGATATTATTACAAATTCTCTCCCTCCAAAGTCACTGGACAAACACAAACACATACACATTAAAGGAAATAATTAAACCCCATACTATTTTCCTGTCATAGGATTCCCCGCTGCTGTATGTTGTAGCCAGTGTGGATGCACATTCTTCCAGATACCACGGCTTCTTCCCACTTTCAGCTGTGCTGCTTATTGAAATAGTGTAGATGCTGTTGGTGTAGCCATCACAGGAGCAGTGGTCTCGACTTCTTCCACCATTTCCAGATGCCCAAACAAAAACTGAACCTAAGCCTCTTCGACCCTGTTTGGAAACAGTAAAAAAGATTTGATCAATAATTCTTCTTTTACCTCTCAACTGCTTAATAGACAGGTCTTTTCCCCCTCAAAAGGCATCTCATGTGAAAAAAGAAAATAAGCAATTTCACTGAGAAGAATCTGAAATGAAAACAGGATTTAGCAGAGTTCAGAATCAGACATTAGAAAAATTCAGAAAATGAGTGGTATGAACACAGCTTTACAAACAACTTTTATACAGTGTTTGCTTGTTGGTCTGCATCTATGTTATCCCAATGTACCAAAAAAGAGGTGCTGAAAACTCAGATGAAACATTAGAATATCATACTGTGTTGCAAAAAGGAAAATAAATACCATACTTGAAACAAAACCTCTTCATAATGCATGATACTTCTTATTTATTAAGATGCTCTCAGCTGTTTCTTCTTGGGTTGCCTGAGGCACTAAGTATTTTTCAAGTAACATTATATACTGTGAATCACAGCACCATTTTTTCATTCACACTATGAATCACAGAATCATAGAATACCTGAAGTGGGAAGGGACCTCAGGAACCTAGTCCAACCCACCTAGTCCATTATAACTGCTAAATGCGCAACACAACATACAAACAAATATGGACAAGCACCAGATCATTAGTTCAGAATGTTATTTCAAACATAAAACTAGCTGGACAAGTTAATTAGGCATATTCATAATATAAAATAGGTAACCTCCCCTTGACATTTTCTTAACATACAAAGTTATATAGTATCCAAATAAATCAAAACATTTTAGCGGTGCTAATACTCTTACAGAGGTATTGACATGAAAAGTGAAGGCAATCAGTAACATGTATTGTTGATATATGAGAATTAATATATGCTTAGTTGGGTTGTTCTTTAGTTATATTTACATATTTCATTCCAGTGAATGAAATTCAGATTCATGTAACTGTATGAGTAATTATCAGCACTAACGTATTTTTGATTAAGCTGAATAGTGTCACCCTTTCTTACAAGACACTCTTGCAAAGCATGATACATCTACAAGCATGCTAACAGTCCCACCTATACCTCATGTGCTTGCAACTCATCATGTTGCATCTGCCTGGCTTTTGGATAAGCCCACCACTATGGGCCCATGATAAAATATGGCACAACACAACTTTCTGCATAAATCAAATATTCATTCAATATAAATGTTCAGAGGGGTTTTACTGGGGCTTTTTGTGCTGAGCATAACTGAACCTACATTAATGTAAGACAAAAAACTGTCACACTTCACAGTCCAGGCTTAAGTTCTCAAACACAGATGAATTTAGTAATGTATTATTAATGTTTCCACTAAGGGACATTACAGATCTTCTAGTCCAAGCCCCTCTCCAGAGAAGAGAGACACCTTTCACTAGACCAGGTTGCTCAGAGCCCTATCTAGTCTGGCCTTGAACACTTCCATGGATGGGATGTCCACAAATCTCTGGACTACCTATTCAGAGGCTCACACCCCTCACAGTAAAGAATTTTTTCTTAATATTTAATCTAAACCTACTCTCTTTCAGCTTGAAGCCATTCCACCTTGTGCTCTCACTACATGCTCTTGTAAAAAGTCCCTCTTCATTTTTCTTGTGGGTTCCTTTCAGGCTGCAATTAGGTCACCTTCTCTTTTTCAGACCAAACAAAACCAATTTTCTCAGCTTTTCCTCAAAGGAGATGTGCTTCATCCCTCTAATCATCTTGGTGGCTTTCCCCCTGGATTTGCTCCAACAGGTCAATGTCCTTCCTGTGCTCGGGACCTAGAGCTGGATGCAGCACTCCAGGTGGGGCTTCACTAGAGTGAAGGAGAGGAATAGGATCACCTCTCTTGACCTGCAGGCCACACTGCTGTTTATGCAGCCCAGGATATAGTTGGTTTTCTGGGCTGCATGTGCACGGTGGTGGCTCATGTCCAGCCTCTCATCCACCTGTACCCCCAAGTGCTGCTTTCAATCTTTTCATCCCCCAGCCTGAATTGACATGCTGCACCCTGACCCATGTGCAGCACCTCGCACTTGGTCTTTTATTAAACTTCATGACATTCCCATTGGCCCATTTCTTGAGCTTGTCCAGGTCCCTCTGGATGGCATCCTATCCTTCAGGTGTTTCAACCGTACCACTCAGCTTGGTGCCATTTGCACATATGCTGAAGGTGCACTTGATCCATCCATTTATATCTTATAATGAAGATACTGAATAACACTGATCCCAACATATGTGGAACACCACTTGTCACTGATGTCCATCATGACTCTGAGTCGTTGTCCACTATCCTCTGGATGTGACTGTCCAACCTCCTTCTTATCCATCTAACAGTCCAGTCACCAAATCTATCTGTCTCCAGTCTAGAGAGAAGGATGCTCTGTGGTACCAGGCCAAAGGCTTTATAGAAGTGCTAGTAAATGACACCTGTAACCCTTCCTTTGTCCCCTGACGTAGTCACACTATCATTGGTGGTCACTAGGCTGGTCAGACAGGACTTGCCCTTTGTGAAGGTTGGTTGGCCCGATTCACCCCCTGTCTTGCATGTGCCTTAGCATTGCTTCCAGGAGGATCTGTTCCATAATCTTCTCAGGCACAGAGTTGAGGTTGACAGGTCGGTAGCTTCTCCTTTCTACCCTTTTTAAAGATGGGTACAATGTCGCCCTTTTTCCAGTCATCTGGGCCTTCACCTGACTGCCATGACTTTTCAAATATCATGGAGATAATTTGTGAGTATAGTGGAAGTATAATACCTGAAGAGACTCTTGTCTCCAGCAAAATAAGTTAAATAGCAACTTCCCTGGTTAGTATTTACATAAGGTTATGTCTCTAAAATGCAAATTTTCATTAAAAAAGCATTTCAAGCAGCGAAAAAAATCCCAAAATGCCAAGTTATACGTACTATGACATCCACATTCTCCAGACAAAATCAATCTAAATATTTCATTGTTTTTCCTTTCCTTTAGTTAGTCTTGGCTACTGCACCAACAAAAGACACAAATAGCAACACTTTTTGCATTTTTTCTTTTTTTTTTTTTTTTTTTTTTTAAGACAACCCTGAGGAAGTGTTACTGCTCTATTTCCCAACATTATGAACTCCTGTCAAATCAAAACCCCCTTTCCACCTGGGGTTCTCCCTGCTTTTTGCAGCTAGCAGGGTCCAATTCAGGGCCTCCCAAAGCCAGTGGGATGTGATTTGCAAATACATGAGAC
>JAWWES010000175.1:0-29143 GCA_035583135.1 Lophotriccus pileatus
TGAGGCCCTGGCACAGGTTGGCCAGAGAAGCTGTGGCTGCCCCATCCCTGGAAGTGTCCAAGGCCAGGTTGGACGGGACTTGGAGCAACCTGGGGTAGTGGAAGGTGTCCCTGCCCATGGCAGGGGGTGGGACTGGATGGGCTTTAAGGTCCTTCCAACCCAAACCATTTTATGGTCCCATGAAAAACAGAGAACAGTTCTGCACTAAGAGGAAAAAGATTCTTCACATGTAGGGAATGTCACCTGCTCCTGGGCCTCTGTGTGCCAAGGGCTGCTTGGGAAGCAGGTGGATAATGGCCAGCCCATCCCAGCTTTGCAGGTGACCCCGTCCACAGCAGCCTCTCCTGCCATTATTTAATCCTTCTGATACTTGTGATTCCTGTACCAGTTTGAGGTTTATAGAGCAATTTGAGATTTATGAAGCCCAGCAGTGAAGTCAGTGGCTTTGGAGTATCAAAGCTTGAAAGGAAAAGGGGTTTGTAGGCAGATGGCAAGACTTGCTTTATTTTACAGGGTGGGAATAATTCCAGGGGAAAGTGCAAAAGATCCTGCAGTCATTTCAGCTTCTTACTGCCATCACCCTCCCCCTCATTACATTATATATTTTATGTTACAAACCAAACAAATGCACCTGGCTGTAAAGTTTTATGGAGTCAAAGTGTTCCATAGTGAGAACAATCATGGTGTGACCCGAAATGGGGCCAGTGAGATGTGTCTTGTTGCTCATTTGAGAGGACTGTTTTACAGCTTCCTTGAAAAACAAGGAATAAAACCTCCAGGAATGGCCATGAGAACAAAGTTTCCTGGCACAGAGAAGGAAATGTGTTTGTTGCAATATTTATTTTGCCACCCAGCATATAAATAGTGGATGATGCCTGTGAACCATGTGATCCAGAAACAATGCTTTTGTTGGGATTTGGGCTTTACAATTCCCAGAACTGTTCCATCATTTATTATTATGTTGTTACCTGTCACACCTGGTTACTGCACCTTTTATCAGCTGCCTTGAGTGATGGATCCTGGAAATTGGCTGTGGCTGGGGAAATGTTAAATAAACACAGGCAAATGTTGTTAATGGATGTATTTCAAAGGCTGTGGAATTGCATATTCCACGTGCTCCATTCCTAAATAAGATGGGACTGAGTGGTATTGTTCCCATGGCAGCTCATCTGGAGGCACATGGAGGTGAGGAGGCGGGACCCTGCTGCCCCCAGCACCCTTGGGAGGCACCTGGGGATGTATTTTGGGCTTTTCTGGAGGTGATGAATGGAAATGTGTCTTGTCTGCACACTGGGAATGCTGCAGGAGCTCAGGCCTGGGGGATGTGATCACCTCCTGTATCTGCTTCGTTAGTAAAAAAACCCAAAACACCACAAAAACAAACTCAAAAAGACCCAAACCAAACCAAACTACAAAGGATGTTTTAAATAAACATCTAAGTATCCCAACCATTTGTTTTGTGCTTTAGGGCAGGACTGGTTTTTGGAGGTATTTATGTATTATTCCATATTACTTGGTGCACATAAATCTTGCAGAAAAAACTTGTGTATTCACAAAGAGAAGATTCCTGTACTCCCGTATTTTTTGATTATTATTTACCATCAAAGATGAACTTTTCTGGAAGTGCAGTTTTCTGCTTTTCCCTTCTCCCACCCCACAGTTTTAGTGCTGGTTTCCCACCACGCTGGTTTCTCTTCCCTCTTCATTTTAATTTTGGTTAATCAAGCAGGTTGATTTTGGCAGCAAATTTTCCCAACGGGGTGCAGTTTCATGGCTGGGGAATTCTGATCTCCCCCTTGGAATGTTGGATATCCTGCCCCAGCAAACCCCTCCAAGCCACTGCACAACCCACTCTCTCTCACTCCTGTCATCGCTGCAGAAGGTCCACGCTCTGAATTCATCAAAAGCCCCCATTAGTCTCAGCAATTTACTTTGTTCTGCTTTCCTGGGCAATTAAATTCGAAACAAGTTCATTTTTCTCAGTGTTGCCCCTCCCGTTCGAGTGCTGGAAGATGCATTGCTACAAATAAAACTACACTGAGCAGATAATGGAGCGAGTCTAAAACTCATTTACAATTCACATCATAAAAGGCCACCTATTAAGCAACTAATCTCTTTTTTTGTGGGGTTTTTTTGCATGTTTGATGAAAAATTGAATGTTTCTGCTACAAAATTCATCCCCAGCTTAACCTGAAATGGGGCTTGGAGCAACATGGTCTAGTGCACCCAAATCAGTCTCGTACTCTGGGATTCCATGAAATCTGTGTTTTCAAAGAGGGTTTTTTTCATTTCTCCACTGCTTTTCCAGAGCATGGATGTGTTCACATGTGAAGTATCGTCTACAGAAGCCAGATTTCTCCAGCCTCTTCACACTTCAGTGATGTTTGAGCATTGCACCCCTCAAGTCTTAGTTATTTTCTGTAGTAACCTCCACTTAAGTCACTACTTGTGGTGTAGTGCATGACCTGCTGCATGACCCAACACAAGGATAAAAATCCTCACAGATAAATAGGTGGAGATGCTGGAAGTGGCTTCCAGGTGGCTGTGATGGGATTGTCAGCCCAGGGACTGCCCAAGATGTTCACATCCCTTTTCCTCCCTTTTTCATTGGGGGAGCAGAAAGAAAAAAAACACATGTGGATGTGGCACTTGGGGACATGGGTTAGTGGTGGCCTTGGCAGTGCTGGGGGAAATGGTTGGACTGGATGGTCTGAGAGGAATTTTCCAGCCTAAATGATTCTATAATTCTGTGATTTTATGTCTTGCTGCTGAGGAATCATCACTAAATCCTCTCCTGCAGGTAAATTTGGATGCATCCGGAGTGAGCAAGGCTGTCCCACAACCTCTGAGAGTGTCTTCTGCACAGGGAGGATGGAGCCCTGCACCCACCTGCCTCAGGCACCAGCAACCTCTGCCAATAATCCTGGACAGAGTTCCCCAAACCCCCACATTTTGTCTTCCCCAAAGGCAGGAACAGGATGGGACCTGCAACGTAAGGAACAAAGGACCAGAGTTCCTGAAGCTTTGGGCACAGACTGCAGGCACATCCTGGCTCCTGGTGTTCTTTGGACTTGGATTCAGGTAGGAAACTGCAGATCCTTGATCTGAACCAATGGTTTGTGGATTAAGCAGCTTTGTTTTGCTCTCAACAACAACCAGGACTGAAGACAAACTTCAGTTCCCCTGTAAATCCTTCTGCCATTTTCTACCCTGAGATTAACATTGGATCAATGGGAATTTTTCTATCTAAAGGGTGGACGCTGCTCCTAAGAGTTTTTAATTATTTTTCTTTAACTATATATGCAAGTTCAGGTTGTTTCTGGGTGATTAGGAACCTTGGGAATTCTATAAGGTGCTGTTGGAGAGCCAGGCACACCTTGGGGGTCAGCACCATTCTGGTATTCACCCTTCTGTACAACCCAGCAACAGAAAAACCCTTGCAGCAACTTTATTAGCATTAATATCACATACAATGTCTAATATAATTATTTCCTGTGTTTTTTTTAAATCCAAACCCAAACTTAATCCAATCTCCCTTGAAGCTTCAAATCAATAACTTCCAGTAATTGCTGCTCATAAATGGGTTTCTGGACTGGTGCTGATGTTTCAAAGTGTGACTTTTCTCCTGCTAAATAAAATCATGCAAATTTTACAGCGAAAACAATTACAAAGAGAGTGGAAACTTCTGCATCTTCCTTTTTAAGGGAGAAGAGTAGGGATTGGGGCTTTATGTTCTGTTTCAGATGATATAAATTCTTTGCATAACCATGGAAAAGTTTAATTTTTCTCTTTTTGCCCCAATTTAACTCTTCATTGAGGATGCACAGCAATGTTTGCCTTGCCCAGGAGCTGAAACGTTTGCTTAATGGTTACAAATTGCTTTGAAAATTCAGCATTAAAAGCTTTGATCATGCAACTCATAATTACTGGTTGCTTTTAAAATGTGGAACAGTGAGTATTCAGCCCTCAGTTTTCAGGAGTTGCTGCCTCCTTGATTGTTCAGCCATGAGTGAATTTAAAGATCTTATTATTTATATACTATATATGTATATGTTAAAGTCACAGGCTTTATATATATTTTATATATGTTATATTTTTGTATTCTCAGCATACATTTGCCTGATTTTCAGGGTTCCCTTTTTTTTTGTGTGTTTGTTTGCAATTTGGATGATCCTTGTTTTAATTAACTATTTATGTTGGGTGCCATGTGTGGTTTTGGGGTTAGGAAATGAATCCTCACATATTTATGTCAAACTTCCTTATTTCTCAGTGACATCACCTCAGCCAAAACCAGAATTTGACCTTACTGAGTGACTAAAGTTTGAGAAATATAATTTTCTTTGCTTTGGGGATGTTGTTGTTCACCTTTCCAACACCTGGGATTTATATGTCTGGTAAAGTTCATGGGGTATGGGAGTATATGGCAATAATTTAGGTTTTTAGGAGCTTGGAGCAACCAGTGGAAGGTGTCCCTGCCCCATGGCAGAAGGTGGAATGAGATGGGCTTTAAGGTCTCTCCCAACCCAAACCCTCCTGTGATTCTATGCTAAAGAAATGCAGATTTAAGGAGAATGTAAATCCCTCCTTGGGTATTTTTTTGCCTGATTTTTTATCCCACTTGGGCTCTTGTTGCTGTTGGGTTGGAGTGCTTGTGGCAGGAGCTTGTGAGCAGATCACACGAGATGAGGCAGAGGAACAAAGATCAGAAAGTACCAAAGTGAAGAGCCTTTTCTGACTCTTAATTTTCCTTAGAGTTGGATGAAGAACTAATTTGTGAGGAGGTGTGTCACCTCTGCCAGCTGAAAACATGGCACAAAGCACACCCCCTGCCCCTCACCCTGGCTTTGTGCTGCAGGGCCGCTCACACTCACATAATTAATATTATGGCACATCTGATTTTCTTTAAAGCTCTGCCTAAGTAGTCAGGGATCAGGATTCATTTTTCTGGGCAGCCTGTGAAGTGCAGTGTGATGTGCTAACGGGCTGACCCCTTGGGTAATCTAATTATCCATCAGGTCCGTTCCTGTGCACAGATAATTGACTGTTTCAGTGTCTCAGCTTTGGCAGAGACATCTCCAAGCCACTGCCTGGGATCCTCCTCATGGAGCCCAGCGTGTTCTGGGTTTCTAATCCATCCCTGGAGCCCAGATCTGTCTGATAAGGGCTGGGAATGCAGGAAAGGCGAGGTGGGGTGAGCACCTGTAAATCCAAACGTGGCTCTGCAGACACGGTGTGGGTTCACCTGTGCAGAGGCTGCAGGTCCTCGGGGGGTGAGGGACAAACTGCTCCCAGTGCCATTGGCTGGAGAACTGTCCAGGGAAAAGGGCCTTGGGGGTGCTGGTGACAGGGGCTGGACACAAGCCCAGGAGTGCCCAGTGGACAAGAGGCCAATGGCCCCAGTGCCAGCCATGGGGTGTCACAGCCCAGGGCAGTGACTGTCCCTGTGCTGGCCCTGCTGGGGCACCTCCAGTGCTGGGGGCAGTTCTGGGCCCTCCTGACAGGAGAGACACTGAGGGGCTGGAGGGTGTCCAGAGAGGGGAACGGAGCTGGGGAAGGGTCTGGAGCACCAGGAGCATAAAATCCCCACCCTGCCTTTCATAACCAACCATCACTGGGGTTCATGGCAGCCAGAGCAAAGAGCAGTGACCCAACACTTGACACCTCTCACTTGGGGGACTCTCTGGACCGTGAAAACTGCTGTGTTTGGTTACACATTTGGAGGCTTCGTCAGCCAAAATTGTGCTCCACCCCGCGTTTGAAGCCTGATTCAGTCAGGAAGCATTAGCCTTGCAGCCCTCCAGCATCACGTCAGCACCAGTTGCACACAGTTATTGTTAATCTTGAAAAATACAGTTTGACTCCTCTAATCTATGGGAAAAAGCTTCTTCAGCAGCACCTGCCTCCACGAGGCATCACAGGAGATCACCCAACACATTTATACCATAGGGATATTTGCATTACATAAGTAATTGCTCTCCTTAGTCCGTCAAGACCAGGCTGGACAGGGCTTGGAGCAACCTGGGACAGTTGAAGGTGTCCTTGCCCATGGCAGGGAGTGCAGTGAGAGGATCTTTAAGGTCCCTTCCAACCCAAACCAGTCTGTGATCTTATAATGTCTGTAGGATGAATCTCCATGGATTATCTTTGTAGTGACCTGTGTATTCAGAGCATCATAATTAAAAAAATTAGAGCTGGAATGAATCTTCTCCATCCCTGTGTCCCACCATCAGAGAAATGGACTTTGATTCTCCTTTTAATTTGGTTATCCACACACCCCTCAGATCCTCACCTTTAGGGTTGCTTTCCTTTCCTGTATTTAAACTGGAATTGCTTTGAAGTGAGTTTGCCAAGTAGGATCTTAGAGACAGCCTTGTGTCCCTCTTGCTCAGTGCTGTGGTTTGTGCTGCAGCCATTTGAATGTGTCCTGTTCTGTGCCATGTTCTTTTTTCTGGAGAAATCCCATTAAATTACTGTAGTTCAGGTGCTTTCATGGGATCCCTTCCATGGCCTGTGGGAAGGCACTGGGGGAATCTGCCTCTGTGGAAGCTTTTCTTGAATATGAATTGGATTTAATGCATAAATACCTCAGGTCATTAATAAACCTCCCTAATGATTCAGTTCAGCATTAAAGCCACTTGACTGAGTTTTTAGTGGCCATTACAGGATGTTCAGTGTTTCCTCTCATAACTCTGGCATTTTGGGCGGGTTTTTTCCTTAATACAATTTTAATGTGCATATTCCAGCAGGTCAAGTGTGTTATGAATTCCCAAGTAGCTGAAAATCAACACAAATCCTCTCTTTACCCCTCTTTTTGCTTCCTGTTTTTTTAACTGTGCAGTCCTCCAGCTTATATGGAAGTTTTCTGTCCCCTGATATTAAGGCATATAATTGCTGACCATGTTCTGATCAGAGGATCATGAGTCACCAGCTGCCTTGGTTTAAAAAATGTGAAAATACTTAATTAATCTACTGGTGGGAACTGAAAACACCTGGTATTACAGGGCTGCATTTTGAATGACCTAATTTTTTTCCCCACTTAAAAAAAAATTTATTCCAGCAGAGAGTTTTGGATTAAATTGCTGCATAAAAATGTAGAAAATGAAGATGAGGTTTGTTGGTTTGATATGAGTTTCTCTCTATTTTTTTTAATTAAAAAAGTTATTATCAGTCTAAAAAAAGACCAATTTTTGTGGAAAACTAACATTTCACTTGGCATTTCAGTGCTTGTTTTGAAATCTTGTGTTATAATGCACAGATCAAGTGGACCTTTAGTCTTTATTTCACTGTGTAACAGGAATAACATAGTGCTATAAATTAAAGAGAGCCCTTCTCTTCTTCCCAATGCTTTGAGGAAAATTTATGGGGGAGGGAAAATGTGTTCAGAAGCAGAAATTTATATTTTATTCTCTTGATTTTTGTCACAGCTTCAAATTCCTGTATGAATTAATCTGTTTCTTTTTAAGTGCATTATATAACGTCAGTGTGACAGCTGAGCTTGCAAGATGTGTAATTAAGGCTGAATGGTAAATAACTGCACAAAAGGGCCAATCTTAGACCTGAATAAGCCCTTAATTCATCAAAAATACAGCAAGATATTCCACAGGTGGTATAAATTCCACGTCTTGAAGTGACTTCATTAAAAAGATACAAAATAATTGAATCATTAAGTTTTTAGCAACAGCCCTGAGAGATCCTTTTACCAGAGAAACTCTTTCATGAGGGATTAATGGTTCTGATGGAGATGGTTTATATTCAGCACATGACAGTTTAAGAACCTTTTTTAGTTAGAAAAGCTTTTAGGATGGTAGAAAATGGTGGGGCTTTGATAACGTTGAGCCAAATTGCCTTTCCTTCAAATGAACATTTATATTGTCTCGATTATTGCTACAGAGACTGGCCAGCAGAACATTTATCTTCACTGGTTTTACAGGGTCCACTTTCTGTACAGAAACTCCTGACAGGGTGGTTTGAAAGGTCACTGCAGGCCTACATTAGTCGGGGATAAATTAAATCTTAGCTTTGTTATTTTAGGTTTTCCTTTAAGATTCCAACACTTGCTGTGTTTTTGGGAGCTCAGTTGTGTGAAACTGAGACGTGCTGAACTCCTCCTTTAGACTGTCACATAATGACATGTATTTTCCAGAGGCTAGGTAATGTGTTCTAATTACCATCCTTGTGCCTGGGATAGGGGAATGGGAGAGAAACCAGCTAAAATCACCAGGCAAAATTCCAGCCTTATCTCCAATTCTCTTTAATGCTCAAAGCCTTTTAGAAGCCTTTAGAAACTTCTGAAGAAAATCCATTTCATCATTAAATCTATGCCTGTGTTACAAATCAAGAGCTTTGCACCCTCCTTAAGTAAATGGATCACTTAAGAACTTCTTTAGAAAATACAGTTCTGTGCTTCTGCCTGGAATATTCCCAAATAATGTGGGGAGTATCTCAGGCAGGATAACACAAGCTTATGTCCCTTTCCTGTGACATAGGAAATCACCCAGTGAATACGACATTATCCACAGAAGTGTATTTAGGGGTTTTCTTGGATTTACCAGTGACTTCCTGAGTGATTTGGGTAACTCTGTGTCTTCCAGCACCCGTTAAACAGCTTTAATAGACTTTATTCCTGACATGCTCTTACATCCATGTGTTGAAAAGGGAATGTGTTCTAAATATTAATGATCTTGGAGTTTTATGCTGCTTTCCATTCTGCTGCTCCCCAGAGCAGCTTGGTCAGAACTGGCTGGGAGCCAGAAGGGAGCAGAGTGAGCACATGGTGGTACAAACACAGCCTCTGTCCTGCTCAGCCTCTCTGTTGTTTTCACATTTGGCTTCGGATCAGGTGAAATACAAATATTTTTCTCATCAAATACAATGCAAAACTCATTGTCAAAAAATTCTGTGGAGGCCTAAAGTGGGAATTAAAATAATGAAGGATGTGTTTACCTCGACCTTGAGAGCTCCAGCCTCAGATTGCTGGGACTGGTGATGTTTCTAAGAGACGAGGACCCTCTGCTTGGGGGTGAGTGTGTTGTTGGAAAAAACAGATTTCAGGCACAGCATTTCTGGGCAAAATTCCCAGCCTGTGCTCCAGAACGTCACCTGTAACCAACCCTGGTCTGCTGCTGCCTGTTTACTCTTGGATTGTGTAGAATATGTGCAAACAAAGGAAACACAGAGACAAGAAATCACTGGGAGAGTGGAGACAGGTGGGGATCGTGCTCTGTTCCCGGGGAACAAGTGACAGGACAAGAGGGAATGGCCTTGAGTTGTGCCAGGGGACTTTCAGGTTGGATATTGGGGAAATTCCTTCATGGAAAGGGCTGTCCAGTCCTGGCACAGTTGCCCGGGGCAGTGGTGGAGTCCCCATCCCTGGAGGGATTTAAAAGCTGTGTAGATGTGGCACTTGGGGACATGGGTTAGTGGTGGCCTTGGCAGTGCTGGGGAAGAGTTGGACTCAATCTTGGAGGACTTTTCCAACCTAAATGACTCTGTGATTCTATGATTGTACCTGCACTCTGGATACCAGAAATTACAGACATGATACCTGCTCCTTTGGTATTTTCTCTCCAACTGTCTTTCTTTCCAATTTTCTTTTTTTCCCCCAGTACATAATTGCAGAAACCACCCCATGGCCTCACTGAGGACTTCCAGCACAACCTCCTGCCTGCAAGGGGACGTGTGGCCTTCAGTGCTGTGCTTTGCTATTTATAGGTGATTTTTGGGTGTGTGTAAGCAAGGATTTATCCTTGCTCTGAGTCTGGGGTTGAGAGGGATGTGGAGTGAAGGCTCCCCATGGAGCTGGAGCCCTGCAGGGCTGTGACTGACAGTCAGTGCCCGCAGCTCCATGTCAGCAACGTCACCTTGGCTCGTGAGCTGCCCCTCAACATCACACCCCCTCCTCTCTGCAGAGCTGCAGTGAAGCTGCAAAGACTAGAAAACCAAATGGATTTACACTTAAATTAGTTATTTCAGCCCATGTTCTTCTAACATAAAAAGAGATGAAACACCTGCAGCATGGAGAGGCCTCAGGCTGCTTGACCCTCCCTTCCCCAGCCGTCTCCCTTTCTCATGCCTCGATTCCCACCCAGCCTGCCCGGTTCCCACAGCAGAATTCCCGTGCATCCACTCGCTGTTCCGTACATTATTCATCAAAATGGAAATGAGATTATCCCTGACATTTCAGAGTGCCAGGATCAGGGCAGCACGTGGCTCTTGGCTCTGGGAGCTCAAAGGTTACTTCCCATTTCCTGACAAGCTGAGAGGAGCCGAGTTTTCCACAGGGCACAGAGAGCAGATGGCTCGCACTGGAGAGCTGGAGAGCTGTTTCTCTTGGAGATTTTATTCACTATTTTTTTTTTCCTGCTTGCACTTTATATATTTAAACGAGCACAAAGCAAACGCTTTTCATTCCTGTGTTGTTCAAAAGAGTGATCCTGATCCAGTAGCTTTTCAGAGCACTGAGGGGTTTAATTGAGCTCTTCAGGGCGCAATTTCTTGATTGTATCACAATGGCAAAAGTGAAGAGAAAGATGTGCCTGAAGATAATGAATCCTGAGGCGATATAAATATGGACTTATGTGAGTAGTTTGCTTGAGCAATTCAATAAACGTGTTATAATGTACCTGGGCACATTTAGACTCGTGGTCAAGGCTGAAGAAAACGTTGGTGACAGGATTTGATGCAAAGATTGATTTTCAAGGCCACTTCCCTTTTTGAATGAATAAGAATAGCAGCCAATAACACCAGCAGAATAACTCCACTCACTACCAGTTACAGGCTTCAGCTACAACTCTAGAGGGAGAGCACATCTCACTTTTTGAGACCATCTTGTGTAGAAACAGGTTATTTCTTAGGAAATAAGGTGGTGAGTTTAGTGTTTTACATTTTTTTGAAGTTTACTAATGCCTTAAGACTTGAATTTAGAAATACCAGTAGGAAATAACCAACTTTCTTGCTGCTCTGCTATAGATTTTATGACTGTACAGCTGAACCCTTCATATTAAATGTTCCTCTTTAACATAAAGATTTAACATAAAAAGTTTAAGTCTCAGGGGAATAATAACTGAAAAGTACTTGAAAATCCTTTTCCTAGCCGTGGTCAGACAGCTGCAGATCTGGTTTTGTTGGTCAGCTCAGTAAGGGTGCGGTGCTTGCTCTGGAGGGGGCTGTTCTGTCACGATTTATTTGGGAAAGGAGAAACAACCTTGGGAATTTTGGCAAGCAGGCAGTGTCATTTTCAGAGATGCTTGGAATGCTTTGACTTTAAGGATGTGTCAAGTTATGTGGTGCATAAACCAACTACAGCAGTGAATTTTAATTGTTCTGGATCAGAGAACAGTGGGACTGAGCCGTGGGGAAGATGTTATTTAGTAAAATGAAAGTTGAGTGGAAAAATTCACGCTGACAAGAAACAAATGGTGGAGTATTAATTTCTCATTTACTTAAAAAAGTATGCTCTGATAGTGAAGTGCATGAAACATGAGGGAACCCAAACTATTTAGAGTTGTTTTATATGAAGTAATGTAACTTGTATAGTGCATTAATTGAATTAAGCAGGACTCAGGGCAGTCCCTGGGCACAGGTAGAGATGAGAAGTTCCTCACATGCTACTGTGTCTGAACTCTCCAAGAAGGGTGTGTTGTGCCCTGCAAACCCCTTTGTCTTTGGTCCTTTCTCCTCAGGAATTGAGCAGTTTATTTATTTGGCAAGTCCTGGGACATAGAGGAGGAACCTTCCTTAAAATTATGTGTGATAGGAGTGTTGGAGAGTTACAGCACTACATCAGACTTGTTATAGGTACAAGAATTAATTGGCAATATTAGTGGATGAACATCTGATTGTGCTTCCCTTAACACGTGGTGTGACTCCTGGGGAGGGTCCTGCGCGAGACTGGGAGTTGGACTCTGATCTTTGTGGGTCCCTTCTAACTCTGCATGTTCTGTGGTTCTTGGACATACCAATTTTCCTGTGTTGGGTCTGTTAGAATTGCAGCCTAATCCCACAGGATTTGGGGTTTCTCTTTGCACTGACTGCATTCTGTAGCAGGAGAAGCGAGGAAGGTGTTTTCCATCCTTCCCTCTCTGGACTCACAGCACTGCTGGGTCCTTGGCTGCAGTTGTTGTCAGTGTAAGTGGGACAGTGGTTTTCCTTGGCTGCACAGCAACTCTGGTTTTATGACTTTCTGGGGTTATGGCACAGTGTCTGTGCCTTCCCCCTGCACACACAGCATGGGATTCTCTGGGAATAAGGCTCTGCCAGAATAAAGCTTCTGATATTGCACCTCAAATCCTTGAGGTCAGTTTTAGGTCCCTCACGACAAGAAGGGGCTGGAACGTGTCCAGGGAAGGGAACAGAGCTGGGAAGGGTCTGGAGCACCAGGAGCAGCTGAGGGAGTGTGGGGAGGTGCTCAGCCTGGAAAAAAGAAGGATTAGGGAGGACCTTCTCACTCTCTGCAACTCCCTGAGAGGAGAGGGGAGCTGGGGGGGGATGTCAGGGTCTGCTCCCAGGGAACAAGGGACAGGAGGAGAGGAAATGGCCTCAAGCTGTGCCAGGGGAGTCAGGTTGGACACAAAGAGGAATTTCTTGCTGAAAAAGTTGTTCAGGCATTGGAAGGGGCTGCCCAGGGAGGTGGTGGAGTCCCTATCCCTGGAGATGTTCAAAAAACATGTGGATGTTGCACTTGAGGACACCATTTAATAGTGAACTTGGACATTGGACTTGATGATCTTAAAGGCTTTTTTTCGCATTAAAGATTCTGTGATTCCATGATCTTTTATGGTGGGATTGCTGGCGTTGGAGAAAGCCCTCAGTAGAACAGCCCATCTCTCAAAATCCCCTGGTGTGTCTTAACCTGTGACTGTCCCTGATCTCAGAAAGCAGCTTTAAAATGTGCTGTGAAATACAGAACTTATAATATTCTTTTAATTCAATTCTATAATAACTTTTTAGTTTATCTCAGCTCCTGCATTTGCAAATGAGTTTGGCTATGGAATAAGGAAATGTTGTAAAAAAGGCAGGGAAAAGGTGTTGGATATTTGAGATTTTTTTTTATTTATGCCTGGATCCAATCTGCAATTTTATGATGCAATCTCCTTGTAAAAACATTCTGTTCAGTGCTACATTGCACCCATGGAAACAATGTTGTTGTAACTTCAATCATACACTCAACATGTCAAAAAGGGAACATTTATATTCATAACGTTCAAAACTGAGTCTTAAATTTTACAGCTTTCTTTTCAATTTCCATTTAATTGTGTGAATTCCTTTTTTCTTTCTACTTTCCTAGAAATCTGTGCAAGGCAGTACCATCTTGTTGCGGTCATATTTTAACTTGAATTAGTTTTTAAGACAATTTTGATAGAGGTATATCAGTTTTAGGGGGAAGTTTTTTAGTATGAGGGTGGTGAGGCCCTGGCACAGGTTGTCCAGAGAAGCTGTGGCTGCCCCATCCCTGGAAGTTCCCAAGGCCAGGTTGGATGGGGCTTGGAGCAACCTGGGCTAGTGGAAGGTGTCCCTGCCCATGGCAGGGGCTGGGTCTGGAAGGGTTTTGAGGTCCCTTCCAACCCAAACCATTCTGTAATTTTATGGTTCTATGATTACCAGGGCTTATAAAGTTATTTTATTCAACTGCAGATGCTGACGATCTCGGCAGATTTTGTCATTCTAGGAAAGAAACTACTTAAATTCTTTAAATGTTTTTAAAAAAACCATAAATAACAACAACAAGAGAAATACTCCCAAAAACCAACAAACAAGATCTCTGATAGCCCATGTGTGATTGAACTTGATTACAGAGATGATGATCAATGCACTAAGTTCAACTGTGTGTAATCAGGTATAGATTTGCTGGGAGGGAGGGAGGGAAGGCTGAGAGGCAGCAGCAATGGTTGAACACTTGCCCAACCCCCTGCTCTCATTCCACCACCATTCCCTGACCATACACATCAAACATGGTTTAAATTATTACAAATATTGGAGTTAAACCCTGTAATAGACTTGGACCAGTATAGCCAGTTCTGAACTGGTGCTGTTGGTAAAAACACAGGTTGAACCCAGCTGAGTGCTCCAGGAGAGGCAGGGGCTGGAGCTTAGATGGATGGGTTGGAAAGCCTGTTCTCTGCCCCAGGTTGGAAGTGAAGAAGTGAACTGAAAGAAAGCAAATAGATTCCTGGTTTTCAAGACATCAGTTTTTGATGTTGCTGTACTTCATCTGTGCCAGAGACTTTAACTGATGGTGGAAGGGATGCCTGGGAGCAGGAGGCAGGTCACATTGAGCTTCTTTAGTGGGGCTGGATCATTATTCTTCTTTATTGTACTTCCCTGTTCCATCAGATGTAAATGGACATGAAAGGTGTAATTTCCCCCAGGACTGGAGCAATGCTGGTGTCAGGCCTGGCCCCACATCTTGTCACTCCACTCCCTCCCTGCCTGGCTTGGCATGTCTCTGTCTGAGCTTCCCATTGATAGTTACACAATTGCCTGGAGCTCTACTAATTAATAATTAGCATTCACTTTTGTCTTCTGCTACTCCAACCAGTTGTTTTTTCGTGGGCTCTGGCAGAGCTGCTGCCTGGGAGGGGGCTGGGCTGGGCTTCTGGTAGAGCAGGACTGTCACTGTTCATTAAGGGATGCCCTGTTGGGCCATCTCTGATTCAACATGATTCTGTGATTCTGTTTGCAACTAATAAGATTTAACAATTTACAACATGTAAAAAGCTTTTAATGTGCCCATTTCAGTGAAGGAAACTCATCCTGCCTTCGCAGAGAGGAAGTAGGTTTTATAAGCAGGTTTTATTTTGGCAGATATTCTGGGACTCTTTCCAAACCAACACCTATTGAATTAAACTTTGTCTTTCCACAAATTACTCGAATGCTCAAGCCAAAATAGAAATGATAAAATACAGACACACAGTGGGACATAAATAATAGTAAAAGTTGGGATCTGAGACATTCAAGTGACTCATCAGAGCTCTGCCTTTCACAAGAAATGATGATGATGATGGTGATGAGCAGTATCTTCTGGGCTGTCTGAGTTGTTTTGCTCCACAGACTTGGGTGTGAATGTGATAAATCTGATGTTTATACCTAAAAACAGGACTGAATGTTTTTTGTGTAATGGACACTAAAGGGTCTGGCCCTGCTGTAAAACTATAATGGCTTTGGTCTGCTAAAAATCCTGAATACAGACAGGTCTTTCACAGCTGATAGTTGAACAGTAATTGGTCCCTGTCATTCCTGCCCACTCCAGGCACCGAGATTCCTGAACAGCCTGCTGCATAATGCAGGGCTGATTTATGGGAAGGTCAAAACATTACCAGTCTCAGTGGAAACTGTCGCTTGAGTTTGTACTGCCCTCAAATCCAGCTGCTCCTTCCACAGGGCAGGGCCGGGAGGGGCTTCACCCTCTGAATATGGAAGAGACCTCAACCACTGCGAGGGGCTCAGACTTAATGAGGAGAATCACTGAGCTATGGAGGTGAAGGGTCTGGAGGGGCCACACAAGGAGCAGCTGAGGGCACTTGGGATGTTCAGCTGGAGCAGAGGAGACCGATGGGAGACTCATCAGGGTTTACTGCTTCCTCATGAGGGATCTCTGCTCTCTGTGACCAGTGACAGGACCCCAGGGAATGGCCATTCTATGACCTCTGTCATGTACAGGAGCTACAGAGCCATCCCCCATGGATATAAGCCATAACAAAGTGTATATATATTCTAACGCAACCCACTTTGTCGGTGTTTCTTCAACATTGTGCTCCCCAAAATCCATTTCAGTGGTTGCTCATGGCTTGTAATTACAGGTCTGTAGTAAGAGGCAATAATTCCCTGTCACTGGAGGTGTAGTTCTGATGAAAAGAAGGGTTTGAAGTAAAATAAACTGCAACTATGATCAGAAGGAAGATAAAGGAGAACCCATAGAAGAAGAAAATTTGCTATTGTGTCTTTTTTAACTCCTGAAGGCCTGTGTGTTGTTTGATCAGCAGAGAAGGAAAGATTTCATTTGAGGCTCAAATTCAGGATAATGGGTCAAGGTGGATAATTACAGTTGCTGTCAGACTAAGATTAGCAAGGCACTGTGATGGTTGAACAGCTCTAGGGAGTTTGAATAAGTCTTTGCACAGGTTTTCTAGAAGGGTCTTTGCTCATGTGCTACAAAATCTGGTGTATAAATATATATAGACTTAAGTTCCAAGTCTCATCTAATTGATGTTTTTAAAATTACTTATATTTGTTATAGTTATCAGCAACTTTTCAGACTTGATGCCTCCCAGATATAAACATCTTTTATCTGCACTCAGGAGCACTGCAGTTTGAAATAGTTTCCTACATATCTTCTCCAAAGACTTAGATGAGACTCAGAGCTAAAATGAATGTGCAGAAACAACATGGGCATTTTGAAACTCACCATAATTTAGAGCATATTCCGTGATTGAATTACAACTGAATATCTCATAATTTCCCCCACTTGTCAGAAAAGGTCATGCAAAGCTGTAAACAATCAATAGTTTTCATGTCTGAGACGGAGAACTTCGAACAGTTTTTCATGAGCTGTGAAGGTTAAACGAGGCACTTGCCAAGATCTATTGAGAGCCATCCAGGCTTTACATATTTTATGGAATGCTTAGTGCCATGCTCATTACCATTGCCATTAATAGCTTATGATTAATCAAAAGGATTTGGTTTAGATCCCACACGTGGAATTCATACAATTTATCTCTTCTTCTGGGGATTATCCTGAAGAAACTGTGATGTGAATGGTCTTTGTGGGTTGGGGTGTATGTGGTGTGGTAGGTGCAGCTGTCCCAACTGTTACAATCTGAGAAAGAAAAAGATGCTGTTGGTGTATAAAATCCCAACCCTGAAAGTCTTGATTAAGTAATTCTTGGTATGTCCTGTATAAACCCACCCCTATTTCAGGCATCCACTGTCTTCTCCCAGGGAACAAGTGACAGGACAAGAGGAGACAGCCTCAGGTTGCACCAGGGTAGGTTCAGATGGGATTTTAGGAAAAATTTCTTCACAGAAAAGGTTATCAAGCATTAAACAGTCTGTCTTGGGCAGCGGTGGAGTCATCATCCCTGGATGTGTTAAAAAAATTTGTGGATGTGCCACTAAAGGACATGGTTTGGTGGTGAACATGGTGGTGGTGCTGGTTGATGGCTGGACCTGATAATCTTAAAGATCTCAATCTCAACAAAATTAGGGTGCAAGGAGGAAGGGCAGATGACAGTGTTTGAGCAGGCAACCCTGGCCACCAGTAACTCCTGCCTTCCCAAGAAGGCCTTCAGTATTTCTCAAGCTGGGATTTCAGCAGGAGAAAGGAGAAAAGAGGGAGGTGCTGCTCTGCCCAGGGAGAGATGTCATCAGGCAGCAGGTCCTGCCCCTTGTAGAGGAGATGTGCTTTGGTCATCCCATTGCACCCAATATGGGCTTTGCTGGGCACCCAGGGGTGCTGGATCCAGCCATTTCCCCCCAAAATGTCAGCATGGTGATGCTTAGAAAGTGGAAAACCATTATGTTTTTAGGTCCTCTCTCATTCCAGAGTGGGCAGCAGGAGAGAAGACAGTCACAGAGTGTGTGGAAAGTGCTGCATCTCAGCTTTCATTAGAGCTGCTTTGTGTTTGATGGATGTCACCCAGGATTGCTGGAAGATGCAGTTCTGTCAACCCCGAGGAGTGGAGGTGCTGGAGATCCTCAGACAGCTCAGGACCTTCCCTTCCCTCCTTGGACTGCAGCTGCCTTTCAGCCCTGGGTCATGGAATCCCGGAGTCATACAATCTCCTGACCTGGTAGGGATCCTCAAGGATCATGGAGTCCAACTCCTGGCCTTGCACAGACATCCCAACAATCCCACCCTGTCCCTGAGAGTGTCGTCCAAACATTCCTCGAGCTCTGGCAGCCTTGGGGCCGTGCCCACTGCCCTGGGGAGCCTGTTCAGTGCCAACCACCCTCTGGGGGAAGAACCTTTTCCTCATAACTGCGTCACATTAGCTCTTACTGTTGAGAGGAGAAGGTAATGCCTTCTCCAGTGACAGCAATAGCTGTTCCACAGCTCTCTACCTGCCTTTTAAAGTGAGGCTTAAGATATTGTCATCAGCCTAGATCTGAGAGCAGAGGCGATAAAGGATTAGCCACTAAAGCAGGGCGTCAGTTGTGCCCCTGGGGCAGCTTATGGCCTAATCCTCACTATCTGTTTCACTCTCCATAGATAGGGAAGCCAATATCTATTTAGGATCTCCTGGGCTCTTTGGGAGGATTAATCACTGAGTGCTCAGAACCTGCTTTGTAAGTGCTCAGTGTTGGGAGGGATTTGTGGGGACGGCCCCAGGTGATCAGTGTCACAGCAAAGCCTCAGAGGCAAACTGTTCCCTCTGTTCTCTTAAAGGGCTCAAGAAATGAGATTGGATGAACTTTATCTCACTGCTCAGGATTTGAGTGATGACAGAGCAGTGGCACAAGGCCATGGATAACCTAAGCACTGTTTTAGTCTGGATCTGCTGAATGGTGTGGTGTGTGTAGGGTTAGATGGGATATTGGGAAGAAAATATCCCTGTGAGGGTGGTGAGGCCCTGGCACAGGTTGCCCAGAGAAGCTGTGGCTGCCCCATCCCTGCAAGTGTCCAAGACCAGGTTGGACAAGGCTTGGAGTAACCTGGGCTAGTGGAAGGTGTCCCTGCCCATGGCAGGGATCTTTGGGGTCCCTTCCAACTCAAACCATCCCATGATGCCATGATAAATCCAATTCAGTGCTGTTCAGATGTGAGACAATGGGCTTAAAGGAGTTTCTCAAGTTGCTAAATTTGCCAGTCGTGTTTTTCAGTGAGGAAGAACATCAGTAACATTGGGATTCATAAATATCCACTGAAGCTATAAAAGGTTGGTAAGGAGTTAAAAGGAGAAGTCGATGTGGGTTATGGCTCTGAGCTGGCAGCCACATAGACACTCTTTAAACCTCTGTTAAAGTCATGCAACATCTCATTCCTTAACTTCAGGAGGAATTGAATTTTCTCATTCCCCAGATTATTCACTGGGACAAGAAGCAGAGATTTTTCTTTGCCAATCAACCAAAGGCTGGTTGTCACAGGAGCTGGATAAGCCAGTGGGATGAGAGTGATCCTGGAGCACTTTCAGGTGCTTCTGGGATATGAAAGCAGTGAAAATATATCCACACTTTGTTAGAAACTCAAAATACTGTGAATTTTGAGACTTGTATGTGATTTGGGTGGGGTTTTTTGGTTTTGTTATTATTTTTTCTTGGTTTCTCTCTCTGCAGGTTTGCAGTGGCAAAGGAGATGCCCAAGGAGGAATTAGAAGTGAATGGCTTTATTGGACTCCTTGCATGTTGTAAGGTTATTCTGCTACCAGGGAACAGCAGTGGGAATCTCAGGGAGAACCAAATTCATTTCAGGAAGTTTCTATGAATGTAGATGGTTTGCATCCTAAGCCTTGTTTGTGCCTCCCTGTCCCAGTAAACAAACAGCCTTTCTGTGCTGCTCAGTCTCTGAGGGCATTTGCGGAGACAAACGGTGAAATCAGAGGGGATAAAACCCCAACCCTTCTGTTTTGGAAATGCCTTCTACAAGGGTGTGGGGATTGTTTTTAGGAGAGACTCCTCACCTCCTCCTCCACACATAGGGGAAAAAAATCCCCTGCCTTAAATCCCAAGCTGGGAGTGTGTCATATTGACAAAGAAAAGCCCCAAAAAGCTGTGACAGAATTATTCCCAGCAGTGGCTCCGCTATTGAAACACGAGCTCCAAGAAGGCCCTTGGAGATTTCAGTTTATTCTACTTTATGAGGCAGTTCAGGCAAGGCCATGCAGAACACCAGCTTAAAAGTCTCCAAAATAAGTGGATTTACTCTCCCAATTTAAACTCTGGGCAGCTGGATAGAGTTGGCCTGAGAGAGCAAATCCAAAGTGGGGAACAACCTGTGAGTTGGGATTCAAGGACTGACATTGTCTCATCCTTACACTGTGTTGCTGTTCCCCTCTCAGAGTCAGGTATGGATCCTGTGGAAGAGATATCTCTCCTGATCCTCCACATAAATAAACCCTCCTGCTTTTTTTTGGTCCCAGAAATAAGAATATTAGCACAGAGCGCTTGTGGAAGTAGCAATTTCTGTGTAATGGCTTTGTTACAGACATGGAGCCCTGCAGGCTAATGAGCTGGAAGCTTTAATGAGCTCCTGATAGTGCTGGAGTAGAAGAGATTAAATATATATATATTTTAAGTGTCCAAAGGCTGAGAGTAATGAAGTATGGAAGGATGAAGTGTTGATGTGAACTCCTGAGTCAGGCAGTCGGGCTACTTAAAAAAAAAGCAGATATTCCCCATAGTGACATTCCCCAGGATTTAAGATGCTCATTTTCTTCTCTCTTAATTTTAACCCATGTGATTATAGTTAATACCTAACTAACATCTGTCCCAGGTAGCCTGGGATAAGTTGGATCTAGCAGCACAAAGGAATGGTAAGATTACAAATTAATTATATATGAATTATATATATATGTATATACATATAAAATATGAATTATGTATCATATTACAAATTACTACATCCAGGTGATAATAAAAATTTTATTTCTTTATATTTATAATGTAATATTTATATATATGTATTACCTAAGTGTATCCCAAGTCTGAACGAGAAGGAAAACAAGATCTGCATGGAGCTTATGGGAGGGGGGTTGAAATAAAGTAGACTTGAAAACAGGGTTTAACAAACAAAATTACTTCTTTTGGTCAGATTGTTTTGGTTTAACCTTCTTTTGCAAAAGTAACAACACGGATATGAACAGCACAGGATTGTTCAGAGCAGGCCAGTTTGGAACAGGCTGGTGTGGTTTTTCTATTAATGACACTTCTAAGGTGACACATGAGGTTTTTTGTTCATATATATGTATATATATATATATATTTAAATCCATGTTTTCAAAGGAGTTGGGTACTTTGGTGGTGTTTCTCCCCTGGACAAGGATCTCAGAAGGCTGCAGGCAGCACCTCGCGTGGTCACCCCAGCACAGCATCCCTGCCATGCACCATAAACTCAAGCACAAGGTAAGGAACCAACTGCCCAATTATTCTGTTGGACTGAAGATATTTGAACTCATTGTCTGAACTTCTAAATCTCACAGGAATTCCTCAAGGGTTGTTATTATTGTTGTTATTATTATTATTATTTTTCTGGCAAACAGATTTGGTTTTCCTGAAACTTCTTGTGTGGGAGGAGAAGCTGAAGGTGTCCAAGGCCTGGTGGGATGGGACTTGGAGCAACCTGGTCTGGTGGAAGGTGTCCCTGGGGATGGAACTGGGTGATCTTTAAGGTCATTCTAACCTGTACCATGCTGTGATTCTATAAATGTGAAGGAAAAAAGCAGAATATTAGCAATAGACCAAGGTTGTGTTGGCAGCGAGCGCTGGAGCTGAAGGTCCAGCTTTGGTTGTGCAAACAGAAGGGAAAAGGTTTGGGGAATGTCTCCACCTCAGCTGCACAAATGAATGTTGATGTGCACAGAGCAGGTTCTGCCTAAATTCCTCATGCATTGGATTTGTCTTCAAACTGGGACCTTTGGCAGGAGCAGAGCTTTGGAGAGAGATGTTCCCCAAAGTCACACTCACACGATGAGCAGGTGACTCAAGCCCTCCTGACTCAGCCCTGTACTGAGTAAATAACTCTCTGTAAGGGACCTGACCTGGCTGAGGGGATGTTTTCTCACTGTTTTTGTGCTGGTAGAGAAGCCTCATGTGCGTGAGAACCTGCTGGGAGGGCAGGGCAGGGCCAGTGAGGGCCTGTGGGGCACAGAGGGAGGGAAACACTTAACACAGCTCTTTAACCTGGACCTTTATCCCCTTCGCAGCATCTCTTAGGATGATTTAGTGCAGTGCCAGATCCACATGAGTGCTTGGAGGAGCAAAAAAACCCAACTCCCACATGCTCCTCACAGAGCACTTGTCACTTTTTAAGCCTTTTAAGAAATATCTTATTTATATAATGTGTTTTTTCCAGGCTTTACGTAATTATTCATAACCTCCCGCCAATCTTTGATGTAAAAGTAATTTCTCTTACGATTCCTGGTCAGGAAATTACAGCCTTCCCAGCCCTTGCCCCTCATGTCCCTGCTTCCCCCTGGCCCTACGTGGAGGAATTGTTGCTTTGGTCCCTTCTGGGGGTGACAAAGTGCTGGCACAGCCCAATTGTGTTTAGTGCCAAATGATGTGTTAGATCTCATGAATTTTGAGCATGGCTTAACTTCCTATGAACATCTCAAAATCGCTGTGTGAATGCAGCCAAAGGGCCAGGCTCTGCTCGGGGGAGTGACAGGGCTGGATGATGGGGGGCCTGGGGATCTGCTGCCAGGGCATCTCACCATCTGTGACCCCATGGGATGGACAGAGCACAGTGAGATGTCACTGGAAAATCCCTCTAATACCATCAAATCTAATCATTCCTCCAGCACTGCCAACCCACCACTTACCCATGTCCCCAAGTGCCACATGCAAACAGCTTTTAAACTCCTTCAGGGGTGGGGACTCCAGCATTCAGTGTCACTGAACTTCATGGAGTGGCTCCCAGCTCGGATTTGTCTCCCTGCAATTAGTCCCTCACAGGCTCATACTTTAAATTGTTGAGCCACCTATTTACTTCCCCTGGTAATTATTTCAGGAATTATTCATATTGTGTGCCTGGTGAGATCCACAGAGCTTTCCTTGGGAAACTGCTGATCTTTGGGGATTCAGCTGGTTGATATTCACACAGCTCATTTTTTTTCAGAAATACCCAATTTTCCAACTATTCTTTAAAGAAAATGAAGCTTTCCTTCCTTGCCTGAGCTAGAAACATATTTCTCATGCAGAAAACATGTTTCTTTTACATTTTGGCAACTGCACTGTAAAGCAGAGCAGCAACAACATTCCAGGGCAGTGTCTCCTGTGCTGGGTCCTTGTTAACTGAAGGGAGGGACAGACCAATGTTGGTGTTGTTCCCTTCTGGTGCTTTTTCTCTATAAACCCTCTGCCTCAGGGGAGGGTACAGGACACCCCCAACTGCTCTTCTTCAACTTTTAATATTTGAAGCTGCACCAAGAAATTGGAGAGAAATCCTCACTAACAGCCTTTATGTTTTGTTTTGGTGACTTCCAAGCTAACAAAGACATAATTAGCTACAGAGGACTGAGAATTATCGAGAACAGCCCCTGAAAGGGTCTCCTGAGGTCAACACGAAAGGCTAGGTGTGGGTGCTCTGCAAGGAGAAAAGGGATCTTAGAATCACAGTCATATAATATCCTGAGTTGGAAGAGACTCACAAGGATCATCCAGTCCAACTCCTGGCCCTGCACAGACATCCCAACAGTGCCACCCTGTCCCTGACAGTGATGTTCAAACACTCCTGGAGCTCTGGCAGCGTTTGTGCAGTGCCCACTGCTTGGGGAGCCTGTTCAGTGCCCATTCACCCTCTGGGGGAAGAACCTTTTCCTGAAATCCAGCCTAAACCTTCCCTGACAAAGCTCCAGCCATTCCCTGGTCCTGTCACTGCTCACACAGAGCAGAGATGGCAATGCCCCTCCACTTCCACACTTCCCAACCCAAATTCAGATGCTAATAAGCAAATTGATGTAAATCCTTTGCCTGGGTTTTACTTTCTCTTTAGGCTCAGCTGCTTTTGTCTTGACACAATCACACCTGATGGACTAATGGGGAAGTCACTGGAGATCTGCTCTGCCATAATGAGGAGGGATTAACTAACTGCAAGTTATCCTATAGATCTGTTGGATTTATCTCACAGCTCTGCCTCTTTGGGATGCAAACTGTGTCTGTTCAGTCTCTTCCACATATTGATAGAATGGAAGTGGCTGCACATGAGGGATGGTACAAAATAGGCTTAATTTTAAGAGGATGCTCCGTGTGTCATATGAAGGTTTGTGTGTTGTGGATGGAGAAGGTAATTTGAGTCACTGGGCTTTTGTGAGACAAGGGTTTGTGGAATCACTGCAGGAAAGAGCCTGGACAAAGGTATGGAGATGAGGCTCCTATTCAAGTCAAAACCTGTGATGCAAAACCAAGTGATACAAACCAGTGTGAAGGGGGAGGACAGAGCTGGCACATCACACTCTGAGGCCTTCGATGTGTCACTGTCACAGATGTTATTTAATCTGAGTGTATTATCCACAAGAAAACACAGTCAGTGATGTGGGTATTGAAGTGGGAACATACAGTGTGAAATGTCAGAAATTGCATCATATTTTGTGTGAGGAGAGCCATCCAGGTGTGTGCCCAGCCTGCAGGGAAAGGCAGCCAAGAGCTTATTGGGGGAGCAACTGATGGGCCACTTGTGGGAGAGGAGCTTTTGTCAGAACTGCAGAGCCAAGAGAAAAACATATTTTTAAGCCTTCAGTTGCTGCATCTTAAGCTGATGCATCCTGTCAGATTGGATCTCTCATGTCAGGTTCTGATCTGACTCAGATGTCACAACCCAGCCCATCAGCCACAAATCTGCCCGGCTCCCTCTTCATGTGAGATGCTCAGAGAAGCCATTTATGGGAAGAGCTTTATTTGTGGATCCACTTCTCGGAATGTTTCAGTCCAGGTACTTCTTTTAAAAGCTTTCCTGGATGAAAATGTATGTGCTGTGTTTAAACCTGCAGCAGGCAAGGCTGGTCCAAATCCAAGACTGATGTCCCAGATTTTTTAGGTCTGGTTTGTCTCCACTTGTCCATTCCTCTCAGGTGCCTGAGTGCCCTCATGTCCCCTTTTGGAGACCACATTTGTGGGGCACACTGGCTTGGAAAGATCTGCAGGTGTGAATATCAGGTTTTATTTTTAAATAAAACCATTTGCCAGGTCCTTTCCAGACCACTCTTTTGTGAGTGAACCCACTCCTTTCAGTGCAGGGAGGCTGCTTGTGTTGCCAGAGGACCTGTCCCAGATCTCCTCCTCCTGCCCAGTTGTCTGTTATTTCTGTCAATAATGCACTTGGGCAAGTTTGTGCCAGAGAAAAGTGCTGATCTGGCCAGCAAAGGGAGCCTCACTGGCAAAATGTGTTTATGCTGCTGGACACAACTGGAGGGTGTGTTGGCCTTGTCTCAACACAGAAATGTCTCTCCTGACTGCCCTGGGAGAGCTGGAGCGGCTCAGTGGTTCTCTGGGATCTGCTTTGCAATGAGAAATCACAGTCAAAAAGTGTTTGGACAACTCTTTCAGGCAAAGGGTGGGATTGTTGGGGGGTCTGTGCAAGACCAGGAGTTGAACTGGATGATCCTTGTGGGTCCTTCCAAGTCAGGATATTCTCTGGTTCTGTGATCTCTCACCTTATGTTGTATGAGCTTTATGGTGGGAGTCCTCATCACATTATATCATAAATAAATAGCTTTAGTTGGACTTGAATGACAGAGCAGGTTTGGGCTTGGATTTGGGTTCCTACAGCTCAGAGAATCACAGCCTGGTTTGGGTTGGAGGGGACCTTAAATGTCACATGGTTCCCACGCCCCTGCCATGGGCTGGGACACCAGATGCCAAAATAAAAATTCTATGCCAATTACATATGAATATATTTAAGAAATACTCAATAACGTACATTTTTAGTGAAAGGATAGGTAAACTAAAAGTCAGTCTGTAGCTGAACACTCAGTGGCTCACCTGCTATTCCAGGGATGTGAGGGAGAGCCAAATTCTACATTGACACTTTCTAACAAGGATCTGTCCTGCAATGAAATCCCAAGCTCCTTAAAAGCCTTCTCCTCATCTTTCCCCTTCCCTTAAATTATTTAATGTCCTTTCACTAAGTTTGAGACTTCTGTGATAGGTCCCTGGATGGGCCCAGGGGGAGGTAGAGCGTGTCTGGCTGCAGCCACCACATCTGGTGCAACCTGGTCCCTCACATCTGGTTGATGCAGCCTGGTTGAATGAAGAAGGCTGATTTTCATCCCTGGGAATCGTGGCCATGGGGAAATCAGGACAGTGGCTATGCAGGATGGATTTTCAGAGCACTGCTGACTGCAGGTCTCTGCTGTCCTACTTCTGTCACCAAGGATCAGACCCATCCAGAAGTGAAAATGTCTTTCAGAAACTCCTTCTCACTCCTTACACTCATCCCTGTCCCCAGTGACAAGTCCCTCATGTGTTCCCATTCCATCATTGGACCAGAGATCAGAGCTTGTGTGGATAATGGAAAAATATTCCCTCAGGCATCAGCTTCTGCCCTAAAAGCAGCTTTTGGTTGAAGGACAGACTTTAAAAAACTATTTCCTGCACAGTTAATTAACCTTCAAAACCAGAGGGAGTCTTGTAGGACTATGATTTAATTACCGTAGAATCCCAGAACGGTTTGGGTTGGAAGGGACCTTAAAGCTCAACCAGTTCCACCTCCTGCCGGGGGTAGGGACACCTTCTACTAGACCAAGTTGCTCCAAGACCTGTCCAACCTGACCTTGGACAGTTGCAGGGATGGAATCCACCACCTCTCTAAACACCACAACTGAAGGGAGGTGTTTTTTGGAACAAGGTGTTTGCACAGGCAGAGTCTGCCCAGCTCTGGGCAGGTGGAGTTTACCAGGAATAAATAATTGCATTTGGCACCTTCTTAGTGTTGCACTTCATCCCCCTTGTCCCTAGTCCCGCTTCTAGGAATTAAAATAATCACATTATGTTTTACAATATTTTTTATGTATTATTGATGGTACCTTATAAAATTAAACTGCATCACATTCACAGCAAGGCAATTGAAAAGTTTCAGTCTATTAACATTTTATTGCTGGAGGGGCCTTAGCTGGTTGTTTGAGCTACACAATCTATCCCAAAGGGCACAGGAACTTGCTGAAAACATGGAAAATTTAGCTTTCAATAAATGAATTAAATTGTTACAACTTGTTCATGACAGTGGCTCCCTTGCACTATAATGTTGTTTCCTGATTTTTTGGAGCCAGTGGTGCCTCCAGTTGTTCTCCATGTGCTGCAGAAATTCCAGGGTGCAACAAGAGGAAACATTTATTTAAGCTTCTTAATATTCCTCAATCAGCAGCAGGGGGTGTTTTCTTGAAAGGAAGAGCTGCCCTTAGTCTGTATCTCCGTTAAAATATCCACAGGATAGGGAGGATTAATCTCCTTGAAGCTCATTAGGAGCCTGTCCCAGACAAATGCAGAAGCCTTTTAACCAAGATGCTGCTCGTCCTCATAAATTCCCTGCTTGTTTTTAGGGATTTTCCAGGCATAACTCACACTGTTTCCCCACAATATTAATTGGGATGGTGGGGTGTAGGGTGATGTTGCTGTTTATGGAACATGTTCTCATGGCTGCTTGCTTGACTATCCTTGCAGGAATGAAATACTTCCCAAAGCTTTGCCTTTCTGGGATGTTGAGTCCCAAATGTCCCACTGACATCCCAGTGAGAGCCAGTGGGAAGCAGGATGGGAGCTGTTGGATGAGTGAAGTACAACGGCCTGGTGAGAGATGGTTCTTCAGTGAGGTGAAGAATCCAGGTAGGAAAACCCTGCTCTCAGACAGAATGGAATCATAGAACCATGGAATGAATTGGGTTGGGAGGGACCTGAAAGCTCATCCAGTCATCCAGGGACACCTTCCACTATCCCAGTGGCCTTGGACACTTTCAGGGATGGGGCAGCCACAGCTTCTCTGGGCAACCTGTGCCAGGGCTTCCCCACTTTCACAGCCAAGAATTCCTTCCCAATATCCCATCCAAACCTGTAGATAGAAAAAGGGGCTGTTTAATAGAAAAATAAGACTTGAACCCAACTCCTTTGCCCGTGCAGCTCTTTGCCCAGTAAGGGCATTGCTACAACTTGAAAACCCCATAATCTAAAATCAAAACTCTTTGTTTTGAGCTAAATGTGAATTTCTCAGTCAAAATGAGAATAATAATTAAAAAATCAAGTAAACTAAGTTAAAACAGGAATTTTCCTATCCAGAACTAGTGGGAAGCCACTGCAGAATTTTAATTTTGCTACGAGGAGAATGGAGAATGTTTTTATATGCATGAAATATGACTGAATAAATGTACGTTTATACCAATAGAAATAAGAAAGTACTTGTGGAAGGGCAATGTCTGAACAAGCTGAGCACATCAGAGAAGGGGCTGGGGTATGATGGGTCAGCACTACACAATCTTTCATCACCTCCTGCCTGTCACAAGCCTTTGATTCCTGAATGAGTCAGAAAACCTAAAGTGGGGGATGAAATAGCCGCTGACCCCAGATGACAAATATCTGTATTATTCCTTGTGCTGCAAGAAAAGCATCTTTAAAGCTGTCAGGCACCTGGGAGAAGCTGTTGTTGCATGGATTGAGCGGTTTTTAAGACCATTTTTCAGACTTTATTTTCTCTTTTTTTGTGTGTGTGTATATAAAATCCTGATGGTCTCAAACCCCACCATTTGTGCTACTCCCAACACTGGTTGTTCCTATTTCAGGACTGCAGTTTTCTTCCTTAAGTGAAAATTTAGCTGTGTAATGGAAGGGGGATTTTCACATCTTTAATAAATAATGACATTTCTCAGCTCGCTGTGGACATGCCAGGCATTGATTTAGAGAGTGATTTCTCTTCACTCTCCAGTTTTTTATCCTCTTTCCTGAGCAAACAAAACAACAGTGAGCTCCAGAGTAAAGATTCTGTGAGGAATCACAAATAAAAACTACTCACTTGAACTCAGCCTGAAGTTAAGCTTCAAAAGACCTGGAGAAAAGTGTAGGCTACAAAGGAATCCCACTAGATTGTGGTATTCAAAGGAGAAAGTATTTCCCTCCTGGTGCCTGACGTGCAGTTTGCGATGTTGGATGAGAGTCTGAAGGTTTTCAGATTAAATCTTGCTTAATTTTTGGCAGTGATGGTTTTAGCCTTGATGATTTTTCCTCCTTCAAGTAAACATCAAATAATTATAATTTATCATGGCATCACAGAATAGTTTGGGTTGGAAGGAATAACCTTGTTCCACCCTTGCCATGGGACACCTTCCACTAGCCCAGGTTGCTCCAAGCTCCGTCCAACCTGGCCTTGGACATTTCCAGGGATGGGGCAGCCACAGCTTCTCTGGGCAACCTGTGCCAGGGCCTCACCACCCTCCCAGGGAACAGTTCCTTCCTAATCTCTAATCTAAAGCTCCTCTCTGTCAGTTTAAAGCTGTTCCCCCTTGCCCTTTCC
>JAWWES010000176.1:0-29081 GCA_035583135.1 Lophotriccus pileatus
GGGGCTGTGCCCACTGCCCTGGGGAGCCTGGGCAGTGCCAACCACCCTCTGGGGGAAGAACCTTTCCCTGAGATCCCACCTGAGCCTGCCCTGGCACAGCTGTAAATGACTGTATATTCCTGGAAAATATGCCCAGGGGCAGGGATAACTCACGTGTGTTTTATACCCTCACAGGGAAAACCAGTGGTTATTAAGGACACTTTTGAACCTGAAGGTCACTTCCCAAAGATCTTCCATTTTCCCTGAGCTGCTCCCTCTCATCTCCCTGGACAACTTGGCATCACTCCCAACTCCACCATGAGGCATCCAGCACCCATTTTCCAGCCCATTTTTGCCTTGTTTTCCTAATTTTAATTAGCAGGGAGTAAAGCCCCTTAAACCAGCACAGTCCTATTTTATCTATAGTATTACAAGAAGAATCAGCTTGGAGGAGAGGGGAACAAAATACATTTATATATTAAAAAAAAATATCCAATCAGCCAAACCTGGTTTTCTCTAAATAATTCTGAAGGCTTATAAGTCTCCTAACCTGGTGGTCAGCTCCAAATTAACCCCCTCACCCATCCCCATCAGGTAAATTCATATTTTTCCTCCTCTCTTCAACAGTGCGTTCTGGGAGGCCACAATTTACTGAGTCTTACCCAGGCCTCCCAGAAAACCCAAACACTCTGGGTTTAAAGAGGAAAAGGGGTGCAGGGAGTGGGGCTTTGCTGCATTTCCCCCTGGGTTTGGAAGGTGCCCACTATGATGACTCCTCACACCACACTCGTCCCCTCAGCTGACACAGTGCCAGGGCTGCTCCCTGCAGGATAAAATGATTTGCAAAGTCTTCAGAAGCTTATAAAAGTGATTGATAAGCTCATCTGCCAGGCCCTTCCTGCCTCTGAAGGTCTGGCTGGTAATCACAGCATCTCAAAAAAAAAAAAAAAGAAAGAGAAACAATCACAGTGTTCGAGTATTTTCAGTATTTTCAGGGCTCTCTTTGCGCTGGCAAAGCCTGATCAGCCTCCCCAGGCAGGCAGAGCCCCCCAAATTAACTAAAATTAACCCTTCCCTTCATCACCATCCCAGCTGGACGTGTCCTGGCCCGAAGGGATTGGGTTTGGAAGTCGTCCCTGTCCCCTTGCTCGGATCCCACGTGCCCAGGTGCCCCCCCGAGGGACAGGAGCTGCTTTAGCTCCTTCCCCAGCCGGTCACAGCTGACTGAAGCAATTTTCCAGCTGAAAAGGAAGCTGTGAAGGCCTCTCATGGGTCATGGGCCGCTGCTATTTCTGCTTCAGGGCTGCCACAGATTTATATATTGTTTAAAAAGGGAGAAATAAAAAAAAAGAGGAGGCAAAGCTCCGTGTCCCCTCTGAAGTTCCAAAGTCAGGAGATCGCTGACTCAAGCACTGTGAGTCCCCCAACCCACAGAGCCATCACTGCCCTGCTCTGCTGGGTTCTTTAAAGGGCAAAGACAGGGAATTGTGCAGGGAAGAGTTATGGTCACAGCCGGCAAGGGGAGCAGAGATACACAGAGTGGATGCACAGAGCTCCTGTGCCCCACCCCGGTGACTGCGTCGGGTTTGTGGGGAAAATAGATGGGAAATGTGTGGGAAATATAGAGAAAAATATGTAGAAAATATATGGAAAGTATAGAGGAAATATATAGGAAATATAGAGAAAATATATGGAAAATATAGAGTAAAAATATAAAAAAACTATAGGGAAAATAGATGGGAAATGTGTGGGAAATATAGAGAAATATATATGGAAAATATATGGAAAATATAGACGAAATATAGAGAAAATGTATGGAAAATATATGGAAAATATATAGAAAAATATATAGAAAATGTAGAGGAAAATATAGAGGAAAATATAGAGAAAATATGTGGAAAATATATGGAAAATATAGACGAAATATAGAGAAAATATATGGAAAATATATGGAAAATATATGAAAAATATATGAAAATATATAAAAAAACTATAGGGAAAATATATGGGAAATATATGGGAAATATATAGAACATATATAGAAAACTATATAGAAAATGTAGAGGAAAATATAGAGGAAAGTATAGAGAAAATATGTAGAAAATATATAGAACATATATAGAAAATATATAGAAAACTATATAGAAAATGTAGAGGAAAATATAGAGCAAATATGTAGAAAATATATAGAACATGTATAGAAAATATATAGAAAAATATACAGAAAATGTAGAGGAAAATATGTAGAAAATATGTAGAAAATATATAGAACATGTATAGAAAATATATAGAAAAATATATAGAAAATGTAGAGGGAAATGTAGAGGAAAATATAGAGAAAATATGTAGAAAATATAGAAAAAATATATAGAAAATATAAAGAAAATATAACAAAAATATACGGAAAATATACAGAAAATACGCAACAAATCCAGTCTGGAGGGGGTGGCAGCTCCCAAGGTGCCCTGGCCAGGGATGGGGCTCCAAAGCTGCTCCCCTGCCACATTTCCAGCAGCTCTGGGGCTTTGCTGCCCAAAAAAAGACCATTCAGATCCCCACTTTTCCCTTTTTTTGTTGGCCCTCCGGTGTTTTCTGGATCCTCCCTGGTTTCCTCACCGTTCCATCGCTCACCCAAGCAGCCATGGCCATGCCTGGCGTCACCTCAAGGTCAGTAAATAAAGGGCATTAATTAAAGGCAACAATTTACCAGCTCACAGCTCAATCCCTAAAAAACCCAGGGATCATTTGAGCGGGATTTTCGTATCCCTCACTTGGAAGAGGAACAGACACAACTTTAGCAGAACAGGATGATTTTTAAGTTCCCTTCTAACCCAAACGATCCTGGAATTCCATGAGCCTGCCCAGCACCTCACATCCCAGCAGAATTCCTGTTCCTCCTGGATCTGCAGATGCCAAATCCTGGTCGGCTTCACCGGCCATGACCACGAAACATCCTAAAAAAAAACACCTTTAAAAAAAAAAAGCCACATAAAATTTACAGCTTGTCTGAAAACCCCAACTTGGATCTTTAGGAAAACAAACAAAACAACCTTTTTTTCTTTAAAAAGCTACCTTTACTAATTATTATTATTATTATTATTATTATTATTATTATTATTATTATTATTACTATCATTTTCCCAAGGGATATCCGGCAGCGTATCCCAACCCCCCCTTCCAGCAGCCCCGAATTTCCCTCTCCAGCAGCCTTTTCAAAGCAGAGATCTGAGCGACAGCCCAAAAGACGACACATGCAAGCACTTAGAAGGCAATTAATCGCGGCGGAAGGGCCCTTGTTGGAGGCAGCAGAAGGGACGACGTTACATTTCCGGCAGAATGGCTGAAATTTGCCATTGTGTGTCATCGGGAATCACTTAGAGCAGTTTTGATCTCAGCTCTGGCTGTCAGGGCTCTAATGAATTAACAGATGACAGGCTGGCGTAATGAGGCGCTGCTTTAAAGACGAGGCGACGTTGTTTTCTTGCTGTGCTACTCGGATAATTTGGGATGTTTAAAAATAATTATGGCGGATGATTAATACCTTGCACGTCCTCAGACGTCTCTCGCACGCGGCAGAGGGCCCAGCCTGCCTTGGGAGGAGGTTTGGGGACCTGTAGAGCCCCAAATCCATCATTAACCCCCCCCAAAAAAAAAGTTCGTTACATGCAGAACCTCCTTCATTGCACCCCAAAATGGCATCATTAAAAACACAGTCATTATACCCACAAAAGGTTATTGTACCCCAAAAAAATCATTACAGCCCCCAAAAAATCATTATACTCTTAAAAAACAACATTACACCCTAAAACACGTTGTTACACTCAAAAAAAAAATCATTAGACTCCAAAACAATCAGCCTTACACCCCAAAACATCATTATCGTATGCTGAAAAGCATCATTACACCCAAAACCCATCATTAAAATCCCAGAAAATATCATTACACCCTAAACCCCGTCATTATACCCTAAGGCTCATCACTACACCCTAAAAATCATCTCTACACCCTAAAAATCATCATTATACCCTAAAACTCCATAATTACACCCCAAAAAACATTATTGCACCCCAAAACTATCATTACGCTCAAAAATCCTCATTAGATCCCAAAAAATCACCAACGCACTTCCAAAAATCATCGCTGCAGCCTAAAAATCATCATTCCACTCAAAACAACACCATTAGACCCCAAGAAAATCATCATTAATTCCCCCACCAAAAAAAATGTCATCAATATACCTCAGGAAAATATTGTTACACCCCAAAAGGCATCATCACCCCCTAAAACGCATCATCCCACCCCCAAAAACATCATCCCACCCTAAAAAACATCGTCCCACCCCAAAAACATCATCTCACCTCAAAAAACATCGTCCCACCCCAAAAAACATCATCCCACCCCAAAACCATCATTCCACCCCAAAAAACATCGTCCCACCCCAAAACCATCATTCCACCCTGAAAAACATCATTCCACCCCAAAAACTTTGTCCCACCCCAAAAACATCATTCCACCCTAAAAAATATCGTTCCACCCCAAAAACATCATCTCACCCCAAAAAACATCATCCCACCCCAAAAACATCGTCCTACCCCAAAAAACATCATCCCACCCCAAAACCATCATGCCACCCCAAAAAACATCGTCCTACCTCAAAAAACATCGTCCTACCCCAAAAAACATCGTTCCACCCCAAAAACATCATCCCACCCTGAACTGCAGTCCAGGTTTGTGAAGAGATAAAACACCCCAATCCCTGTCCAGCCCTCCCAGGAGGGGGAATGTTTTCACCCCAAACCTTTGGGACGAGCCCCATGGGGTTCAGGGCACCCCATCCAGGCTAAAATCCCAGGGAAAAGGCCCTTCCCGGCCAGGCCTTCCCCGCCCTGGTTGGGGGGGCTGCGGGATCCCGTTCCCGTGCCGTGCAGAGGGACCACAAAGGCAGATTCTCCCCCGATGTTAAGTAAACAAACTTGTGCAAGCTGCCTTTTATTGATTCCATACGGCCATCTGGTTCGAGGGAAAAAAGGCTCCCCTCCCCTCTTTTCCCTCCATCCCCCCCCTCCCCACCCTTCTTCCCTGTGAAAATATCCCAAGGTTAGGGGCTGGCAGAGGCTCAGCGTGGCTGAAAAACCACCTCGTTTCCTCTGCGGGTTCCCAACAGAGGAGAGCGTCGAACTCGCCGAGAAGCGTTGGAGGCTCCTCTCGGTTCCCCCATCTGGTAGCCAGGCTGTGCTGCGAAAATTAAAGATATACATATGCAAATATCCCCGGCCCCGCTTCCAAGATCTGAAGAATTTTTATGATGTAACCACAAAAAGAGGTTATTTAATGTTGACAATATGTAGCGGAGCAAAAAGCGCTCTCCTCTCGGGCTGCATATGGTAATGGGGGCTTATGAAAATGAAGCCGCGGTGCCCCGGCGGGGTAATGGAAAGCAGATTTCACCTTGAAGATTGTTTGAGCTGTTTAGCTTGTAATGACTTGGGGGAGGGGGGATAAAAACAACCAAAGAAACCCAAAAAACATTGGTGTGAAAGTACAGCTCGAAGGGCCTCGGCCCTGAGCCAGGGATGTGGCACCGACCCACCGGGAATGTCCTCGGCGCAGGGAGGGCATGGACAGCCCCCAGGTGACCCTGCCAGGGTTGATGTCCACAGGGTCCTTCCAATCCCAGCTCTTGTGGGATTCTGGGACTCCCCCTCGTGTGTCTGTGCCCTCCCGACATCCCCGATCCAACAAAACCCACCAACCCCCTCCCCCAGTTAATCAGAAACGCCGCCCAAGCCGCGGGGACGACTCTTATGTTCCCAAAGCTGCTTTTTCCCGGAGCGGTGACTTATGGCTGCCTCTCGAATTAATGATGTTCTGCCCCCGTAACGAGCACCTTTGTATATTACGCGAGCGCTTTGCCTGTCATCGGCAGCCTCAGAGAAAGATGTTTGAATTAACAAAATATTGCTGTGATCTTCTCGCTGACAGGGTGGAAGCAATAATATTTAGTGAGTAACTGAGTTCCCATCAATAATTCAGCAGACTGCAAAAATCTCGATCATCCAGCTGACTCCGAGAACAAAACAGCCGAGCTTTGTGCATCCTGAGCCGAGATAAAATCCTTCCCTGGGAGGGTGGGCAGGACCTGGCACAGGTTTTCCAGTTTCCCAGAGGAGCTGTGGCTGCCCCTGGAAGTGTCCAAGGCCAGGTTGGATGAACTTGGAGCAACCTGGGCTGGTGGGAGGTGTCCCTGCCCATGGCAGGGCGTGGGATGGGATGAGCTTTAAGCCCCTTCCAAGCCAAAGCATTCCAGGATTCTGTGACTCCACAAGCGCCACCAGGCAGGTTAATTGTTGCTGTTGTCATTAACAGCCTGGGCTTTCTCCTGGGAGCCTCCACTCGTTGAGGCAAATAATTTGACACGATGCATTTTTGAGCATCGCCGCTGGAAGCTACAGATATTCCCAGCTCAGGGCTGGGGATCTGCAGGATTCCCAACCTCCACCACGGAGAAGGAGCTCTCAGGGAGCCTGGTGGAGGGAAGGTGGGAAGAAAGAGGAAAGCAAAGGAAGCTCAGCTTGTCTGGCAGGGCCAGAACTATTAAAGGAGCGTTTTAGGCCTCTGTGACACACAAATGCATCAAAGGGGGAAGGCAGATGAGAACAGATGCTTTTGCCCCGGAGAAATCCTGCCTCTGATCCGCAGGAGAGGTTCGGTGAGGATTGAAATGCCCTCAGGCAGCAGGGTGTTTTGTCTGAGACGTGTATTTGCAGAGGGCATTTTAGGGAGCAGCTTTTCCAGGGGGGATCCACCTCCCCATGAGCTCCCTCTTCACTCACTGGAATGCAGAGACACCTCCCCTGAACCCACAGTGATGGGAACATGAGTCCTTTTTAGATAAACACTCGAATCCATGACAAAAAGACGAACCAAGGTTGCATCAGAGCACCAAAGGCATCAGGATCAGGCTGCAGAGCTGCTGGTAGTCCCTGACGGGCTGGGGGCAGCCCTGAAGGGGCTCCAGGAGAGCTGGAGAGGGACTGGGGACAAGGGATGGAGGGACAGGACACAGGGAATGGCTTTCAGGGTTAGATGGGATATTGGGAAGGAATTGTTGGCTGGGAGGGTGGGCAGGCCCTGGCACAGGTTGCCCAGAGAAGCTGTGGCTGCCCCTGGATCCTTGGAAGTGTCCAAGGCCAGGCTGGACGTGGCTTGGAGCACCCTGGGCTGGTGGAAGGTGTCCCTGCCAAACCATTCCAGGATTTTAGGATTCCACGCGGATGGGCTCGCACCGGGATGAGCCGGCAGGGGGCGCCCGAGAGCGCCGAGCCGAACCCGAGCCGAGAGGAGCCGAACTGAGCCGAGCCCGGCAGAGCCCGGTCTAACCCAGCCTAACTCGGCCTAATGTCACCTAACCCGGCCTAACTCAGCCTTAAACAGCCAAACTCAGCCCAATAAGTGATGGGGTGCAGGGATGAGATGTTGGAGAGGGTGGGGGGAATGTGGGGTGCAGCATCACGTGGGGCTCGTGTGTGTGTCCCAGTGTGCAGGCAGGGAACGGATGGAGGGATGGAGGGATGAGGGATGAGGGATGGAGGGATAGGGAGTTGGAGGGTTGAGGGGATGTAAGGTTGGACGTTTGGAGGGATGAAGGGATGGAGGATTGGAAGAATGGAGGGTTGGGGGGATGGAGGAATGGAGTGGTGCAGGGATGCCCCACAACACCCCCGTGGACCAAAGTGGGCTGAGCAGAGGGTTCCTCGAGCACCCACAGCCCGTCCCTGTGCCGGGAGCTCCCGCGGCCCCGGAGCCGCCACGGCTTCATTTTTAATGTTTGATGAGATAAAAGGTTGGAATTGCTTTTAAGCCTGAAATTGCCTTGGCCCTTTTCATCTTTAAAAATACAGAAGGATTAGTTTTTGGAGGTTGGGTGGGTTTTTTTTTAAGGGTTGTTCTAACGATCCCTGGTTGCCATTACGGTGCAAATCAGGCGCTTTCAAAGGCGGTGGGGACGCATTAAATGTTTCATTCCTCGGTCCCCGTTCCTTTGTTTTTGATCTCTGTTCCTATTGATTACAGACACTGACTGCTCAATTTTGATTAAATCCTAAATCATAACTGGCTCACAGAACGGCTGAGAGAGCCGACATTTATGAAGTTCAGCAAACTAGCTGTAAGAACAGGAGTGCGAGATGGAAAAAAATAATAAAACCCCTCTCCAAACAAACATCAGTTGACAGCAAACAGATGGTTTAGAGGCTCTTACTTGTAAACTGGAAAAATTAAGATTTGGCAGGTTCTGTGAAAAAAAAAAAACAACCAAAAAAAAAAAACCAGTTACAAAACATCTTAAAGTTTTCCCCTTCATATCCTGGTGTTGCTCTGGGCATCGGTTCAATATTTTCATAGGCTACTGCACGGAAAAGGCTCTGGATACATGAAAGCAGCTGGCATAAAAGGGCTTAGAAATGCTGGTTAAGATTTATAGGAGGCAAGGCTGCCAGCATCCCAAAGATGCAGGATTTAAACCCAGCTCCTCAGCCCGCCAATAAATCACCGCAACTTAGCGGCGCAGCTGGAGCTTCGTCTCCAGAGGTGAGAGAAAAGTGGGGAAAACGGGTAGGTTTTTGCAGATTTGTTGACTTACCCTGTGATAATGTTCAGCCAATGTTTTTGGGCAAAGTCCTCCAAGACCACCAAGTCCAATCACCCCCAGCACTGCCAAGGCCATCATTGACCCACGTCCTCAAGTGCCACATCCACAGGGCTTTTAAATCCCCCCCACCTCCCTGGACAGCCTGTTCAGTGCCTGACCACCCTTTCCATGAGGACATTTCCCTCATGACCAACCTAAATGTCTCCTGGCACAGCTTGAGGCTGATTCCTCCTGTCACAGGACCACAGATGCAGGTGATGCTGGACCCTCCAGGCCCTGCTGAGGAGACTGAGGCTGTTTGATTCAGGATGTCTTCGAAATATCCTGTGGGTGTGAGAGCCCAGAGCTGCCCTGGACCTTGGCAGCTCAGGTGCTGGTTCTCTGGGCTCCCTGCAGAGCACAGGGAGCACAGTCACCCCAAATCCGTGCCAGAAACCACCCACTGGCACAACTTACCTCTGCCTGCTGAGCCTGGGGACAGGTGCCAGTCATCCAAGGGTGTGTGACATCTCCTGGGACGTGGGATGCCCCTGTGAAGCTTCTTCCAGAGCAATTGTCACATTTCTTCTTCTCTGTGAGAACAAAAATCCCTGGAGAGCTGGGGCTCCGTTTCTCCTTCCTTCCAAGGCAAGGCTCGCTGTGGAGAGACACAGAAACGTGTGTAAGAGACAAGAGGACACACCAGCAAACATTTCTGAACTCACAGCACCACTCTGATCCTCATTTCATCTCTGGGTCAAGCCTTCTTTCAGCAGAACCTGATTTATCGTTCCTACCTCTAAATCCCTGGAAAAGAAACCCCCATGTCATGAGACGCTGAAAACCCTGCTCAGCAGAGTGCTAAAAATAACCCCCTGAGGGAGAAATCCTGCTCTGCCCTGGAGGGAACAGAAAGATGAGTTAATGGGTCTCCTCCATCTCTGGTTCCCGCAGTTCTGCAAAACAACCCCCCAAGGATGAGTCTGTTTGTTTTTTGGATTATGCAAAATTCCTCAGGTCTCCAGCCCAGCCCTCCCCCACAGAAGCACCGACTCCTCGTTGTCCTCCAGCCCTGCAAGTGCCTCTGATTGCTCTGATTTTTTTTTCAAGCTTTCCCCGCTGCATTTTTGTTCCCTTTCTCCCTCGGCTCCCAGGAATGAAAGCACAGACAAACACTTGGCTGTTTCCAAGGGACTGTCTCCAGTTGCCAGCTTTTCTCCCCGGGAAGAATGCTGGTCTGTGTGTGGGAGCAGGGATAATAAATCAGGTGAGCAGGAACGCGCCGTCCCCGGGGCCAGCCCCGCCGGCAGCTCCGGTGGCTCCGAGGGGAAGGAGCCTGGGAGGTTTATTTTGCAGCTGTCTGGCTGTGCTGGAGATGCATCTCCAGTGGGAGATGGGACATGAGTTACTATTCCTTAAGAAACCCCCCAGCAGCAAACCCGACAAGCCTCCAGAGGGTTTACAGGAGTGTTTCCATCCCTGCCGGCTCAGGGAGGGGAAGGGTTTTCCCTCGGAGCCAAGGCCACCAGCCTGGCCAGGGCTGCCCTGCTGGGAGTTTTGGGGGGTCCTGCAGTTGGACCCCATGATCCTTGTGGGTCCCTCCCAGCTCAGGGTATCCTGTGGTTCTGTGATGTGCTTCTGACATCAGTTCCATCCAACCTGGCCTTGGACATTCCCAGGGATCCAGGGGCAGCCACAGCTTCTCTGGGCAACCTGTGCCAGGGCCTCACCTCCCTCACAGCCAGGAATTTCTTCCCAATATCCTATTTCTCCCTGCCCTCTGGCAGTGGGAAGCCATTCCCTGTGTCCTGTCCTTCTATCCCTTGAATCCAGTCCCTCTCCAGCTCTCCTGGAGCCCCTTTAGGCCCTGGAAGGAGCTCTGAGGTCTCCCTGGAGCCTTCTCTTCTCCAGGCTGAGCAATCCCCTGGTTTTCCCCTGCCTGCAGGTAATCCAAAATGCCACCATTATCCAAGGTTTACTTAACCACTGGGAAAGCAAAGAAAACTGAGTTCTCCTGAGGGATCAAATCATGGATATTAAAAGGGTATCAAAGAAGTAGCACATCTCTTTAAGGGATGCTTAAATAGGGGACCAAACCCTGAGCAGGAAAACTGAGGTTCCTGCCTGGTGAGTGACAGCACAGGAGTGCCCACGAGACCCCAGTGGGGCAGCTGGGGGGTGACTGGGGCTGCTGGTGCTCATTTCCAGCCGGGAATGGGCACACAGGGCTGTGTTCCTGCCTGAGAACCTTTGGAGCCTGGCTGTAAGTGCCCGAGAATCCAATTATCCAGCCGGGAGCAGGAAAGGCCGGCTGGTTTTGCGGGGATTTTCTGAAGGAGAGCCACTCCAAACGCTGTCACCTGGGGAGCCGGAGCAGAGCACTTGGAGCCGCAGCATCTGGAAGGGAGGGATAACAATCTCCTCAACAGCCAGGAGCTGAGTGCTCCTGCAATCCAGGCTGGAGAGGGGAGGGAGGGAGCCGCTGGGAGTCAGCCTTATCCACCACATCCCGCTGCTTCCCAGAGCCCGGGAGAAAATCCCTCGGGCTCGGCGCTACTTCCAGCTCCGGCTCCTGGCGCTGGAATGATCGGGATGCTGGAGGGGAGTTCGGGAACAGCTGTGGAGCAGCGGAGGGGATGTAACGACAGAGGATTCTGCAGGGAGGAGGGAGGCACGGGCAGGGAGGGAGCTTTGTACTCGGGATTCCTCTAATGGAACAGGGACGGCGCTTCCAGCGAGCAGAACAAAGGAGCTGAGCCGTGGAAGGGCTGAGCAGGGAGGAGGGACTCCGATATTGAAGGGGTTTTAAAGGAGGCAGTCGAGAAGGGAGCTGCCCGTCCTTCAGATCCCCGACATCACACGGGGAAGGATCGGCACAGACGGGGGGAACAAAGGGAATTTCGAATGAGGAAGCAGGAGCGTGGTGTGAGCGAGAGGCAGCGGATTGGTGTGATGGCTCTGACACAGCTCCTGTGTCACAGCCCCGAGTCACAGCCCACTGCAGAACTTCCAGGGGATAAACAGGCAGACAGTGCCAGGACACAGGGAATGGCTTCCCACTGCCAGAGGGCAGGGATAGGTGGGATAATGGGAAGGAATTCCTGGCTGGGAGGGCGGGCAGGCCCTGGCACAGATTCCCAGAGAAGCTGTGGCTGCCCCTGGATCCCTGGGAGTGTCCAAGGCCAGGCTGGATGAACTTGGAGCCACCTGGGCTGGTGGAAGGTGTCCCTGCAGGGTGTGGAACAGGATGGTCCCTTCCAATCCAAACCATTCCAGGATTCTGTGATTCTCTGAGCAATGTGCTGGGAAAAAAATTCCCATGGAATAGCCGTGGCTCAAAGCTGAGGAGAACATCCTGTGCCTCGTTACCTGCCGAGAGACAGTTGCTGGGGAATGTTTACAAAGCCAAACTATTTAGAGCTCTCTGCCTTCTCTGTGCCAGTGGGAAGCCAGGGAGGCCTTTAGAAAGCAGCCTGGCTGATGTGAATGATTTATGGAGCAGCAATTCTGTGAATAGGGTTCAAACTCTTAAAGATTTATTTGTTTTGCAGCGCGGAGTCGTCCTGGTGGGACACAATGTATGGACGGTGTAGGTTAATGATGCCAGTTATAGCTGAGATAAATTGGGCAGCAGGCACTGCCCCAGCTTAGTTTGGTGCCAATGTTCTCTAAGAGATTTTTATAGAATCCTAAAATGCTTTGGGTTGGAAGGGATTACAAAGTCCTCACCACGCTCACAGGGAAGGATTCCTTCCCAATATTCCACCTATCCTTGCCATTCCCTGTGTCCTGTCCCTCCATCCCTTGTCCCCAGTCCCTCTCCAGCTCTCCTGGAGCCCCTTTAGGCTCTGCAAGGGGCTCTCAGCTCTCCCTGGATCCTTCTCTTCTCCAGGTGAGCCCCCCTAGCTCTCCCATCATCTGGGATGGAAACCCTCCCCCTGGCAGGTCAGGATGGATCTGGAGCATCCAGCAGGATGCTCTGGAGCTGCCCCTGATGTGCCTCTCTCTGCTCAGGCAGCACTGAGCTCCTTCCAGGCCCCTCTCCCCCAGCACAGGGTTATTTGTCAGGTTTTAGTTTCTCTCAGCTTTCCTTTTAAAATAATGGAAGTGTCAACTCCGGTTCAGGGGCTGGTCAACGATTTAATTCCGCCCCAACTTTCTGAGGCAGTTTCATGAATTATACAGTGTGGAAACAGAAGGAGCTAAATAAAGATGCAGGCCTGGCTGTGTTTGATAAATACACCCTCGCTCTCCCTGCAAAGTTATTTGCAAGTCAGAAATGTGGCACACGACCACGGAGCTCGGAGATTCCTGCCAGGTCAGCACTATTGGATGTTAAATCCCAGCCACTGGAAATAAAAGGAGGAGGAGAGGAAGGCAGGGGCAGCCTCGCTGTGCTGGGGGCCCCCCTCCCCCCAGGTAACACCAGCCAGGAGCAGAGGAACTCCCTGCCAGGCACTGAGTAATCCCAGGGGGATTCAACCAGCTTTGGGGTGGTGCCAGGAGGAATTAATAATCCAGGTGACCCTCAGCTGTGGCCTGGTCCTGGCAGGAGCTGAGCAGCTGCTGGAGCAGCAGGAGAGGACAGCCTGGGACCTGCTGCTGACACCTCCTCCTCGGAATACAGCGTTTTACAGCCCTGTGCCCTCTGATCAAATGCTCCCCTCCAGCTCAGGATAAAACCAGTGTCCTCCCTCACACCAGAGGCTGTGTCTTACCTTGGCTCATGAATATTTCATGGGCACCTGGAGAGCTTCCAGCAGGAACTGATGGGCTCTGGGGCTGTGTTTTCCATGGACACGGGATGGGAGCAGCCTGGAAGCTCCGTGTTAGGGCTTGGGGCTCGTGGCTTGTGGTGGGGTGCCCATCCCAGCCATCCTCGTCACACAGGATCCCTAAAACCTGGGGCAAGTCCCTCCATCTCACCCCTTGCCTTGCCCTCACCCCAGTGCCAGGCCCTGGAACAGATGGCCTGGAAGAGAAGGAAAAATCCCTGTCAGAAAGCATGGGTTTGTGTCCATGAATAACCTCAGCAGGAGGAGAGGGTTTCCCACCCAAAAAAAAGAAAAAAAAAAGGGGGAAGAAAGGCAAAATTCTGAGCTTTTTAAGGAAAAAAATAAATCCATTTTCTTTTTCTCTCATTGGTGTCCAGAAATAAGAAAAGGCCTGACCTCAACACCAGCTCCCTGGGGCAGCCTGGAGCGTCCAGATCCAGCTCTCAGATCCAGGCTTTGGGGGTGAACCTGCCTCTCCTCCAACCCCAAAGCCTTTCCCTGCGGAAATGTCATCCCAGAAGAGGCATTTCCCCGCTCAGACCCTCCACATGCAGACAAAAACCAGATTTCCCTGGCGGTGCGTGCTCCGTGGCTCGAGAAATGAAATAAATAAACATCAAACCCAAAATGAAACCCTCGCCCTGGCACACAGCTCGACACGAAAGCCTAAATTCAAAACATGCCCATCTTCTGGAAAACATTTGGGAAACCTCAGGCCGTGGGTCTTTCCAGGCAACCCTGTCCCGGGGTCTGCCCGTGGGTCCTCTCCCTGCTGGGAGCTGGCAGAGAGCAAAGGGCTCCCCACTTCAAAGGGGTTATTTTCAAGAGGGAAAAGAGCTGGAATTAGGCAGGGAACAGCAAATCCTGGGTTTAGGAAAGGCAGGGTGCTGGGCAGGAGTGCCAGCCCCAGCTTAAAATTTGTACTTATTTCCCAAGCTGGTTTTACCAGCAGCAAAATCATGGAATCACAGAATCCTCCAGGCTGGAAAAGCCCTGTGAGGTCACCAAGCCCTGCCATCCCCCAGCACTGCCAATGTCCCCAAGTGTTAAATCCCTGCAGGGATGGGGACTCTGGGCAGCTGTGCCAGGGCTGGACAACCCTTTCCATGAGGAAATTTCCCCCATATCCATCCTACAACCCCCTGGCACAGCTCCAGGATTCAAGGTGAGCAGGACTGTGGGAGTGGCATCAGAGGGACAGTCACTGCTATCCAGGAAGGATGTCCATGGCTTTCTTTTCCCCCTGGAAAAGAAACACACCTGTAGCTCACGTTTAACCAATGTGAGGAGGTAAAGCAGCAAGTCCTGCCTTGATTCCCACTCTGCCTCCAAGTCCTTCCTGAGGGAATGTGCACCAACAGAGCTTCTCAGAGAGGCCTCACCTGGAAACCTTATAAACTTATTTCTGTGCTAGTGGCTCTGCCTGGGGAGAGGGAAAAGCTCTCTCGCTCATCCCCCTCGCCCCTTGCAGCCGCTCCAGCCCCGGCTGTAATTCCCGGCTCCGCGGCTGCCCCGGCCGAGGCAAGGCTGTTCCCATCCCCTCCTCCTCCCCTCTCCTCCCCTCCCCTCTATTCGCGGCACTCCAGGCCTGCGGGAAGTGGTGTTTTGGCAGCCGCCGCCGTGTAACCCAAGCGGGGCTGTCAGGGAAATTTGTAGCTCTTCGCTGCCCGGGGTGTCTCGGCTCACTCAGCAGCTGTCAGCCCGCGCTGCCGTTATTGATGAGAGGCGCTAATCATGCACCAGATTCCCCACATAAATCAAGAGGCAGGAGAAAATAAAGTTTCTTCACACTGAGGTCATTTGCCCCCCCCCCCCCCTGCCCAAGTGCCACGGAGAAGAAAAATACAAACTCTTACTGGTGCTATTAATAACCTCCCTCCCGCCGGCCCCGGCAAAGGGGGTCGGTGTCAGACGCGAAATTACAGCTTTTGTTACATCCACCGAACTGTGTGTGTTTATAAAGCTAATTACTGGCTTAGTTCTGCGTGTTCTGGGCTTGATTTGTGGACTGTCACGTGTTGCCGTCCCTAGAAAGTGCTTTTTGCTTCCCTTTTTACGCCCCCCTCCCTCCCTGGGCGCCCGGCGGAGGTCAAGCGGTGGATGTTGCACGTTGTAAGTGACAGCTTCGAGTACCTCAAGGGTGCTAATCCACCGGGAAACTTTTTTTTTCCCATCCTATCTTTATTGGGCTGGGAATGGAAGGCACTTCTCTCTCCTCGTGGCTGTCGCTGAGCCCGAGTGTGAACGGGACAAATTTAGCCCCGGGTCAGTGTCAGGTGGAACAAACCCAAGCCCGGCTCTGGGCTCCCAGCGGGGAGATTTTACCTCCCTCCTCCCACAGCAGGGAGGAAGATTTGTGCAAAGAGGGTGGGCAGGCCCTGGCACAGGTTGCCCAGAGAAGCTGTGGCTGCCCCTGGATCCCTGGAATGTTCCAGGCCAGGTTGGACGGGGCTTGGAGCAACCTGGACTGATGGAAGGTGTCCCTGCCCATGGCACGGGGTGGGACTGGGTGATCTTCAAGGTTCCTTCCGTCCCAAACCATTCCAGGATTCTGGGATTCTGTGATCTCTTCCCACTTATTATCTCAGCTGGCCTGGAGCAAGTGAAGGCAGGACAGTGTTAGTGGATGTCAAGGAAACAGCCAATCCTTTTACTGATGAAAAGAAAACACCTACTCCTATTATTATTATTATTATTATTATTATTGTTATTGTTATTATTATTATTACTATTATCATTATTACCACCACCATCATCATCATTATTATAACTATTTCATGCCTCCTTCCCCAGCCCCCCCAATTCTCACTCAGCCCCCAGAACGACGCCTTTGTCACCAAAACGGTTAATTCTCTCCTCGGCGTGTCTGGTACAAAAGAGGAGCCAGGCTTTGAAGGCGAAGCTTTTATCCTTTTCAAACACGTCCTCGAGTTATCAACTTCAACACAACATCAAGGCCTGCTTTTGTTGGAATAATTTAACACTAATAGTTCGCGAGCGCTGCCACCGCTCCCGTCGCGGAGCTGTCACCAGCCAGTTGGTTCAAAGGCAGTGCCAGCACCGAGCTCACTGGGGCTGGCTTTTGGGGAAAAAAAGGAAACAAAACTATTTTCCCACTTTTTTCTGGAAGGCAGTTTGGAGCTCTGGCTGCCTGGTTGGGCAGCGCCGGCCTGGCTGTCCCCGCGGTGCTGGAGCTGGACTGCCAGGCTCCCACCCGGATCACCACGGGGGGATCCGAGGAGGAGGATCCGTGTTGGTGCCCCCGAGGCCTGCCTGGACTGACGGTGCTGGGAGTGGATTCCTGCTCCAGGGGCATCTCCAGCTCCCTGAGGCTCCATGGCTGGCTCCAAGGTGGGATACACCCCAGATTTCCCAACCCTGAGGGACTGTTCCCCCCATCTCCCCCCACACCACCTGGAGGTTGGGTTTGGCACTCGCCTGGCTGAGTCCCAGCTATCCCCAGGTGAGCACTTCAATAATTCACTGACGTTTGATTTCAGAATTTAATTATTTTATCATTTATTTATTGGGCTAAAGGAGCTCTCGGGCACTCAGGTTATAAATCCCTGTTTCCTCCAGTCTCTCCTGCCTTTCCTCACTTGGCTCTCCTGTTTCCTGCTCCTCTGCATTATCAAGGGTGACATAAAGCCATGTGATTTTTTTTTTCCCCTTTGTTTCCTCCTTTCCTTTTCCCTCAGGGATTGGGAAATAAAAAGGCAGGAGAGACCCAGCACCCCAAGCCTAAAGATGTTGACAGCAAGGGCACTGCTGGCAACGTTGGGCATCCTGGGTGTGCAATTTTGCCCCTCTGTGTGTGTGTGTGTGTGTGTATCAGCAGGAGCAAAGGTGCACAGATAAATCCCTTTATTTTGTGTCTTCTCAAAACTGTTCCTGAAAAAAAATGAGCAAAACTTTATTAAAAAAAAAAAAGAGCAAAACTTGAATGCTCCTCACCCAGCCCCCAAGGATGTCACCCTGCTGTGGGGCTCAGGGCGTCACCACAGAGAAGAAATGGTCACACCCACACCATCCCTTTCAGGTAAAACCTGTGATTTAGCTTTTGGAAAGGAAAAAAAAAGCAAACCCAATAAAAAACCGAACACGCCACCAAACGCGGGAGAGGGAGGATCATCTCTCGAGCAAGAAATCGCTAAGAAAAAAAAAAAAAAAAATGTGCGACCCCGAACGCAAACGACACTCGAGCTCGAACATCGCATCATTAGCGAGATGTTTTATCATGCAATTCATCTGCCTCCCTACCTGCCTCCCGGAGCCCCTCCGCGCTCCCCTCCGCGCTGCGCTTCCCCCTCCCTTTCCCGCGCCCAACCATAAATTACGCGCTGACAGCTTTAATTTGTGCAAAAGTATGCCTGGTTGCTTCTGGCACGAGCAGCCGGCTGCTATAATAAGGTCAATATATATTCATTGTCGCGGCGCTTGATGTGCCAGCGAACACAGCGCGGCGGCCGCGGGGGAGGCTGCGGGGCTGCGGGGCCGCGGTGCGGGGCTGCGGCGGGAGGGAGGGAGGGAGGGAGGGAGGGGAGCGCTGCCTTCGCCGGCAGTTTTTGGCTCATCGCTTATGCATGGCAAGAGCGATGTTATGATTTAACTAATCATCATCAGTTATTCAGCCCATCGCTGGCGGGGGACGGCGCAACACTTGCGTTCCTTGCCAGTTGTGGGTGATTTATGTTCCTTCCCCCTCCCCGATCCTCCCCGGGGGGGTCGGGCGGTTGTTTCGGTCACTTTCTTGGGTGGGGAAGGGGGTTTATTTTATTGATTGTTTTGGGGGCTCGTGGTTGACCTGTTAGCAGGTGAATTGCTGTTAAGAGAAGGCTCTGGGGAGGTCTTAGTGGGAGAGGGATTTGGGACTAGGGATGGAGGGACAGGACACAGGGAATGGCTTCCCATGGTTAGATGGGATACTGGGAAGGAATTATTCCCTGTGAGGCCCTGGCACAGGTTGTCCAGAGAAGCTGTGGCTGCCCCTGGATTCCTGGAAGTGTCCAAGGCCAGGTTGGACGGGGCTTGGAGCAACCTGGGCTGGTGGAAGGTGTCCCTGCCCATGGCAGGGGGTGGGATGGGATGACTTTAAGGTCCCTTCCCACCCAAATCATTCCATGATCCTGTAATCCCTGCCATGAATATTTACAGAGCTCAGTGACCCCCAATCCCCCCAACCCATGGAATGATAAGGGTAACCAGAGCATCCCTGCCCCTGGACCTCCACACCAGCCAGGAAAACCCCGGGATACACGCAGGGATAAACCCAAGGGTTGCTCCTGTGGCAACACAAGCAACATCTGGGTTCCCAACACAGGGGATGGAGCTGGAGCAGCACCTCCTGTGGAGAGGGAAGAGAGGCAGGGAGTGTTTAAGAAGCAATAAGACTTTAATGCCCGTTTCTCTGACTTCGGAAGGCGCTTGGGGATGATAAATGATAGGCAATTTCATGGCCGGAATTTCAATTTCCCAAAATGTTAGTGCTGTTCTGCACCTCCAAGAGCTCCCTCCTGGCAGTCTCCTGCACTGCTTCCTTCTTCTCTGTTTCTGGAATTATTTTTGGGTCAGATGTCCATTGATTTTGGGCTCTGGCAAGGTTTGGGGGAGCTGGTCAGCAACGCTCAGCCCCATCCACCTCCTGTCAGGAGAGAATTTGGAAAGCTGGAAGTTTTTATGTTGGCATTTTTCAACTGGAACAGCCCTTCCCTTGGTTTGAAAGATGTTTTGATGCAGCCAAAGCAATTTAAAAAGGAAAAAGAAATAAAAAAAGCTCCAATATTGTGAAATGTTGCTGTTTCAGAGAGATTAAATGTGTCCTTTACAGCAAAGGAGTTTCAACCGAGATTCTTTTATGAGTATTTTCACAGGGAAAAAAAACCAAACAAACAAACACATTTTGTTGAAGTGAAGAGGAGGAAAAAACAAGGCGTGTTTTTAGGTTGGGACAAATGATTCCTTGAGCCCTAAATCAAGACAAATCAACAACTAAAAAGCCTAAAATGAGAAAATACTCCACACAGGTGCCCCAGTGACGAGCGGTTTATGCGAAATTTCCCCCAATTCCGTGTTATTTTTCCTACTCACCTGTGCTGCTTCATTTCCTCCTCCCACCCAGGGAGCTGCAAAAAGGGGTTCCAGCCACAGAGACGCAAATTAAGCGATTTTTATCTGCCAGAAGCCTCGGTGCCAACGCCCTGTGCCAGCTCCAGCCTGTCCTCAAGAGGCCCTGAAAGCAAAGCCCCAAGGATTTCTGGCAGCCAGAAAAAAAAGCTGCTACCTGGAAATCTGGCAAGCCAAGAAATCTGCTGTCCTGGAAACCTGGATGCTGAACCCTGAAAATCTGGGAGCCTGAAAATGCAGGAAGATCAGGAACCCTCGGAAAGCTGGCACCGGGAAAAAATCGAGAGCCGGGAAGGCTTGTGCGCAGAAAATTTGGCACTCAGGAAACCTGGTGCCCTGAAAAATCAGGTGCCCTGAAAATTTAGCATCCAGAAAGGCTGATATCCTGAAAATCTGCTGCGTCCCTGGGTGTGCAGGGTGGTGCTGGCCCAGAAAATAACCAATAAATCAGGATAAACTGCACAGGTTTTAACCTGCCCGTGGCAGCAGAGCCCAGGTGATGTGACAGCCCGAAGTTACTCAAGAGAGGGTTCAAAGTTTGGTGAGGAATGAAAAGAAAGACAATGGCTGATGGTGCAGCACTTGCAGAAGGTCCCTGGGGGGGGGTTGGTGCCCATCCCTGTGTCCAAGAAAAGCAGCAGGATCCCACCTGTGCCATCACACCAAGGGCTCCTCATCCAGATCAGCTGCATCCAGAAGGGTCACCCCAGGGCTGGGAGCTGCTGGAATGCCTCTGGAATGTGCTGTGCTGCTCCAAAGGGGAATGATTGTGATCCCAGGTGCCCTGCAGGCCTGGTGGTGTCCATGAAATGCTGCTCCAACCCTGCTGCTGCCAGTGCCAGAGGGGATTGTCCTTCCAGGGGCTCAGGGGACAGCTGGATCATCACCCCTGGCCCTGTGGCATCGCTCCAGCCCTGCCTGTGTCCAGCCTGGACAGGGACAGGGACACTCCAAGCCCTTGGGACCCACCAGGACACTCCCACAGTGCCAGCACCGTGTCCCCTCTGTGGTGACCCCCCCACCACCCCCGAGCAGAGGCAGCACCTCCTGGCCCAGGATAATCCTGATTTTGAGCCCAGCCCTTCGTGCTCTGCACGGGCAGAGCACCCCTGGCTCCCTCCCCCAGCCCCTTGCTGTTTATTTTAGTGTCTCTTTGGGAAAAGGGCCATCGGTGGCAGGCGGGGATGTTTAATCAGGCCCGTGTTTACTTTCGGAGCCACTGTACAAACAACACAGTGTGGGGAAATTAAACAAACACCGGCTCTAAAGTCGACATAATCAGCTTAAACTCCAAGGATAATTACACGAGTCCAAATCTCCAGTATCCCAAAGCCAGGCAGCCGAGGGCTGGCTCCAGCACCTGACAGAAATATGAGTTACTTTGAAAGATAACCTTGTGAGCTGCAATTAACTCCGGGCTTTGACAGTTACCGAGCCCGGGCTGAAAATAGCCCAAGGAAAACAAAGCCGAGCTCGGGCTCTGCCCCCGCAGCAATCCCAGCCTAAACGCGGCAATTAAAAGCACCTCGAGAGCAGGGTGGGATTTCATCACGCAGCGTCTCCCGCTCGCTGGAGAGGAACCGAAGCCCGATAAAATGCGGCCTTTTCATGGAGAGGGGGGTGGTTTGGGTGTTCGCAGTCCCGAGGAGAGGCGGGTATTGCTGGAGGAGGGGCAGGGAGGGGACCTGGTGGTCATTCCTCGGGGAGGGGGCACACAGACACCCCTCACCCGTGCCCCTGGCCGGGGAGCGGACACGGAGGGGGAGAACAGAGGTGATGCCGCTCAGTGGCAGGTGATTCCATCACCCACGGCCAGGTGGGTGATGCCAGCGGTGCCAGTGACGCTGTGCCCGGCCAGGGGATGCCACGCGTGCCCGCACCAGCCCCGCACCGCCCCGCCGTCCCGCAGCAGCGCCTTCCATCCTCGCGGCTCTTCCCGGCATAAACATTCCGGCCCCAAAACGTTTTGGCAGCGCTTTCTCTCCCCGGATTCCCAGATGGTTGCGGCTCAAAATACAAACACATCCTCCCAAACCGAGGAGGGGGAAATTTCCCAGTCCTGGCTCCTCCCGCCCTCCTTTGGCTGCCGGCCCGGGTGTTGTCACCGTCTGCCACCCCCCCAAGCCGGGCTGGAGCGAACCTGCTCCCGCATTCCCGGCCATCCGCGGCTAATTGGGATGCTGGCTGGCAGAGCGAAGAAAACAACCTGCCACCTTCCCACTCCCACCCAAGCTTCGGGGAGCAGCAGATTTCCCTCGGAGCAGGGCGAAGCAAGGCCTTAGAAACTTAGCTGGGTTCCCTCTCGGCTGATAACGGCGCTCGGGGAGGGATGAGGGGAGGGGGATCACGGCCTCGCTCGGCTTCGACGCCGTTTTCTCTCCCCCAGCAACAGATTTTGCTGCGCTTCGCTTTGCCCGGACCCTTCCAGGCGCGGCTGGCGACATTCCTGATTAGCATAATGAGGGCAGGTGGATCCATCCCGCAGCCTCCTGGCTGGATCGCGAGCGAGGAGAGGTGTCAAGAGCTGCCGGCAAGTTTGGCAAATATTAAGGTAATGAAACAACTCGACGGTGCTGAATTATTAAAGGCGCTTTTTTTCCTTCTTTTTTTTTTTTTTCCCAGGCGTTTCTGATATTTTATTCCTTTTATTAAATGTGTAAGTGAGGTATCAGGGAGATGGGCTGCTTTCCTTCTTCCTGCTTTCCTGAAAGTGACAGAAAGGAGGGAAAGGCAGATCCGGGGGTGGGATTGGGGGGACGAGCCTGAGCATCCCATGGCAGAGCAGGGGCATTTCCCGGTGTCTGGAGGTGATAGGGGGACACTCAGCTGCCCTTTCCTACATAAATATTCTGCATTAAGCACTCCAAAAGAGGAGTAATACTCTAATCACAGCACCCTGGAACGGTTTGGGTGGGAAAAGGCCCAAAGCCCACCCAGTTCCACCCCCTGCCATGGGCAGGAACACCTTCCACCACACCAGGTTGCTCCAACCCGGCCTGGGAACACTTCCAGGGATGGGATATATAATATTCCAAGCTTAATTATCATTTCAGCATAATAGGAAGGTGCTATTTCCACCCCGTGAGCGGTGCCAATCAGGCAGCCGCGAGCGCGGCGCTCCCAAACAAATCCTTATTAACTCCAAGATATTGGAGGCAGGGAGCAAGCTGGAGCCAATCTTAAGTGAAAATTAATGGCAAAAATTCTTGTAACCACATTAAGAACCATCTCAGTTCATTTGAAAGCAGTTAAACATGAAAACAATATGAAAGCCATCTTGTGTGCCTGGAATATAAATATTTGTCCTTCTCCTTGCCAGAGCAGCAAGAAAAATGAGGAGCCGTTGGCATGTGAGCTTTGTATAAACACCCTCACAAAAGGCCGACGGTTGATGGATTAAACTATTTGTCAATTTTTCCATTTCCTTCGTCAAAATGTAATTAAACATTAAGCAGATGTCAGGGTCTAATTGGTTCGGGGGAATATTGCACAATGGGATTTATGGCAACTGGGAAGTTGTAAGAACAGGCCTGCAAACAGGCAGGGCCGTGCCAGGAGGGGGTGAGGGCACAGCTCAGCCTCTTCTGGGGTTAAAACAGCCTGGGGTTGGAATCAGGGCTGCCCTGGGAATTTGGGGGGTGGTTCCCCTCCGGTTGGGATGCTCTTGGCATCCCGGGAGCACTGTGGGACCGGAGAGGGCAGGGATGGGGATCGTGATCCTGCTGCTCCTCCCGGGCACCTTACACAGAAATTCAAGTATTTCCTTTCCTTTGAACCCTTTTTCTTCCTTTCCCTCCATGGCTGAATGGGAGAGGGGAAAACAAACACCCTCCAGGCCGCCTTTGTTTTGATCCTTTTTTTATTTTCCTGCTTTTTAAACTGAAGGGAAACCCCAGTACAAAAGAAGGAAAGACCCATATTAGAATGTATTTTGTGAAATTTATGGCCCAAACTGTGTTTTCCTTTGTGTTTTGTGCCCCAATTCTCTGGCTGCTCAAAGCAGAGGGTCCAGCATCCCTGTGGTTCCCATTATCCAGGGAAGCACTGGAATCCAGGGGCGTGGGGGTGAGCACAGAATCCCCCCCAGCCCTGGCCAGTGTTTGTGGCACAGATGGAGGTCACCCCCTGCTCTGCCCCGGACTGGCAGTTTGCTCCCATCCCTCTCCCAGTCCTGCTCCTTCTCCACATCAAACTGTTCATCCAGCAGGGAAAAAAAGGCAGTAGGGCAGGACTTGTGCTGAGCTTGGAGCAGGCTGGGCTTCCCTGCTCATCCCAGCCCATCCCAGCCCCTTCCCCCAGGGCTGGGGGAGGCAGAGCTGGCTAAAAATTCCCCTTCTAATTTCCAATAAAGACATGGGAACAGTGACATTTACTGCAGCCCTTGTGCTCATTAAAACAGTCTCGTTGCCTCATTAATTCCATTTTTTTTCGGAAATTATGTTCATTTTTATGCACTGCATTGGCTCCTCATGCATTTCACATGCTGCTATTCCACATTTAAGGAATATGTCTCGGAGAGGTTTCCAAATCAGCAATCCCAGCGCCCTAGAAGCGAAATAATTACTTTTTCCATTGCTAGTTCCTGTTAACCCACTCAAGATAAATAAAATTAATGCGACTACATTTGTCATGTGAATTTAATTATTGCAAACAGCATTAGCCTGGGCTGTAATTGCAGAGCAAATGCGCTCCATGATATCCAGACTCAGCCAGTGGAATTTAGGAGTGGATGTTTCCGTGTGTCCAAAAGCCCCCGGGAAGCAGAGCCAGGATGGTACAGAGGGAAGGGCTGTCCCTGAGCACAGCCATGGCCAAAGGGGCTCCAGGAGAGCTGGAGAGGGGTTTGGGACAAGGGATGGAGGGACAGGACACAGGGAATGGCTTCCCACTGCCAGAGGGATATTGGGAAGGAATTTGCCCTTGTGAGGGTGGGCAGGCCCTGGAATAGAATTCCCAGAGCAGCTGTGGCTGCCCCTGGATCCCTGGAAGTGTCCCAGGCCAGGCTGGACGGGGCTTGGAGCAACCTGGGCTGGTGGAAGGTGTCCCTGCCCATGGCAGGGGGTGAGATGGGATGGGCTTTGAGGTCCCTTCCCACCCAAACCATTCCAGGTTCTCTCATTCCAATTCATCAGGAATGCTCCTCTTCCCCCACCTTCCCTCTCTGCTCCCTAAGGCTCCCCCTGTCCCAAGTTCTCAGCCACTGGCACCTGCAGGAACATCTTGCACTGCCCCAATCCCCATCTTATCCCTTCCAGTATTTTCCACCCATTCCCAGCACCAAACTCTTCTTCCCTGCCCTTCCCTGCAAGAGGCAGCTCTTCACCACCCAGCTGCCCACCCTGTTCCAGCTCAGCCAAACCACTGACATATATATATGTTTATATATATATTTATTCCCCTGCCTGTGCCTCACAGCTCCTCTCCTTCTCCAGAATCAATTATTTAATCCCCACTGTATTATTTAGGTCTCTGCAGCATCCTGGGCTGGAGATTGAGTGGAAAATGCTCCACAGACTAAACCAGGAAGGCAGCACATCCATTCCCAGCTGGGAAAGGGGCCCTGGAAAAGAGGGACTGGTTGCTCCTCAGCTAACCTGGCTTGGCATGGGTGTTTAGGCAGGTTTTCCATGAGGAAAGAGGCCTGGGATGACGCTGGGCTCTGCTCTGCCCTCGTCAGGATGCACGTTGGGGGTGTCCAACATTCCGGAGGGAACGGCTTGTTGGATTTCGTTCCCAGGGTTTCTCAAAGTGGCACCAGGCCACAGGTTACAAACAGGGGCATGTGATGTTTAGAAGGTCACACAGTGAACCTTGAAAAGTGCCAGGAATTTAATGAGAACCAGGGAAATGCAAATGGAATCTGCTGGGAAAAGGTCCCGGGGCAGAGGAGCATCCACAGGCTCGTGATCGTGGAATCCTGGAGTGGTTTGGGTTCAAAGGGACCTTAAAGATGATCTCATTCCACCCCCTGCCATGGGCAGGGACACCTTCCACCAGCCCAGGTTGCTCCAAGCCCCGTCCAACCTGGCCTTGGACACTTCCAGGGCTCCATCCACAGCTTGTCTGGGCAAACACCACTCAGGAGGACAGCGGCTTCTCCAGCAGAAGAGCTGCTCTTTCATGGAAAACTTCAGGTCATCTCCCTCTTCAGCACTTGGTGGCTCCGCTGGGTTCCCACAGCTGCCGTGTTCCCACGCTTTTCCTGGTGGATTAAACCCCCGGGATCCCCCAGAGCAGCCTCCTCACACCCCGAGGGCCAGCCCTGCCCACCGCGACTCCCGAGGAAGCCAAGGTGAACCTCCATAACCTCCCTCTGCTCTCCCCCCTAAATAAAAACCATTCCCAGCCTCGGAGAGAAAACACCTTGTGTGTGTTATTTTTTTTTTTGCTTATTATTCTTTCCAAGTGCCCTGTCGAGCAGCAGAGCTCACAAACACCGGGAGCTACGCAAACAGCAACTCTTTATTTGCCGTGTTTGCTCAGCCAATATTGACTTTGCCGCCTGACACTGCCGCTATTGAGCTCGGCTCCCTCCCCTTCCCCAACCCCCGCCGTGTTTGAGCAGCCCCAGAACAGCATGGGAAGGGCCAGGATTGCGGGAGGAGAGGAGGGATCCCGGCTGCGTTCGAGCATCCCGAGGATGCCGCGGGGGTTGTTCGCGGCAAGGGTGGCTGTCAAAGGGGATTCTGGCTTATAGGAACACCAGGATGGGATGCTGGGAGGGAAAGGGGGGTGCCAGCCCCTCCTCTGCTGCTCACCAGGGTGCTGTGGGTCCCGCTGCCCCTCCTGGCTGGTCACTCACGTCCACCCTTCACTTTGCAGAGCCAGCCTGGTGCCCTGGTTACCCCCCTGGGCATCCCGTGGTTTACAGGGAATAGGTGTGGATTGGGGGTGCACAGAGAGCAGCTCCCACCCAGCAGGAGCTCACCAGTCCTCTCCCATCCCAGTAAAGCCCAGACTGGTGGAGCTGGGTGGGCAGGGACGACCCTCAGAACCCTGTGCCAGGGGCTGGGGGGACACAGAGGGGACAGCCCCTCGTCTTCCTCATCCTCTGACCACGGAGAGTGAGCCCTCGAGAAGGGGCCATGGGGGTAAACAGGAGGAGGCAAATGTTTTGTGCCGCAAAGAATTCCAAAAGGCGGGAACAAAGAGGGAATTATCCTCACTGGGCTGCTGCAGGGCAGGGCAGGGCAGGGCAGGGCAGGGCCAGCCTGTTTGCATCATGGGGTTTGTGCCCAGCCAGGTCACCCCTCACAGGGAAGCAGAGCAAGGGCTCAGGGATCACAGAACCCTGGAATGGTGTGGGCTGGAAGGGACCAACATGTCAGGGAAGACAGACACCTTTTTTTGGGGTAGAAAAATGAAGGAGAAGAACCCAGCTGGGCAGTAAATGAGTCACAACCCCCCTGGCTGCTCAACACAGGCAGGAGCAGAGCAGGGATCTGGTTTCATGTCCCGGGGACCTTCTCCAGCCACAAGCCCTGAGTGGGACGATGTCAGGGCTTGGAGAGCAACTAGGGGATGATTATATGATGTTATTCAAACCCAGTGTCCAGAGTGAAGCTCTCTGCTCTCTCTGGGCCTGGGGGCTGCTGGGTGACAAACCCCAGGCTGTAATTAACGGCATCATTAGCACTGTCCAGGCCTGCAGAGCCCAGGGCACAGGCTCTCAATGATGCCTTGTGCCTGGGGAGCACCTTCCACTGCAGGTCTCACACCAGCTCCACAAACACTCAGCCAGGGCTGGAATTTTTGCCAAAGGCAAAAAAAAAAAAAAACAACCCAAACCAAAACAAACAAACCCAAACAACTCATGGGGGTTGGGAGGGGAAGAGGAAATCCTGGCCTTGATGCCTCCAGTCCCTGCTGGCCACAAAGGCAGCGATTGTGTGCAGGGAAATGCACCAATTTGGGGCTTCTCTGGTGGTTTTAATAAACACATTGGCTGGGGTGAAGGGAAGGGGGGCACAGGGGAGGGTTTGGTCCTCATGGAGCAGCTGACGGGGTGGAACGATGGGTTTTGGGGCTGGAAACATTCCCATTGCAGATGGTGTTTAAGGCCCCCCTCCAACCCAAACCATTCCATGATTTTATCATTCCATTGTGCCCCATTTAACACCAGGACCCAATTGAACTCCTCCCCTCCCAGCCCTGAGTGTTTTCTCTCGGCACCATCACGGGGGGATCTTTCAGTGCCCGCTGCAGGTTTGGAATCTCCCTGAAACTGGAATTGCTCCGTGTTCCTCTGGGCTCTATTCCCAACCACCCTCGTCCCCAGGTATCAGCAGGAGCTCCTGCTGCTCCCAGGACCTGCCCCCTGCCCTGAGGACACGGGAAAGACACGATGTCCCTGCTGGTTATCCAGGTCAGAGCTCCCTGCTGGGCTCAGACAATTACAGTTCCTAATTAGCCACAATCACCCTGCTGTGGTTTGGAACCTCAGCAAGGATGGGATGCAGGAGGGCCTTGGCAGAGAGACCCTGTGGGCTCACCTCGGTGGGTTTGCCCTGTCCCCCAGATCCCCAGATCCCCCCCCAGACCCACCCTTGACCTCCAGCCAGTCCCTGGCACAGCCAAGGCCTCTGGGTTGCGGTGTATTCCCTATTTCCAAGCCCAGCCACCCGGAGAAGAGCAACCAGCTCCTGTCATGAACTTCCAGGGGGTTTTCCAGCACCACCACACCCCCCAGCACGTTCTGACCCACCCACATCAGCTGCCTTTGCTCCTGGGCCAGGCAAGGACCGGCTCCTGTGGAAAAACCCCAATTAAACACATCATTTCCCATACACATCAGGGAGCTCCATCCCCACGGTGGGGTCCCCTCTCCGCTGACCTTCCTTTCTCCTTCAGCTGCTTTCCCCTCCCAAAGCCTTCCCTAAGTGCCCTTATCCAATATTTAACACCCCTGCGCTCGACAAAGCGCCGGGGATGTGATTACACGGCGCACCCATTGTTCCTCCCAGAGCCTGTTAAAGGGGGAAAACGCTGTTCTCTGCATCTTTGAGGTGTTGTTTGCTCTTGATCAGAGCCCAATTAGGTTCCTTTTCTGCTTTGAGGCGGCGGAGCTGGAGTCTCACCTGCAAAGAGAGGCTTTTAGAATAATTGTCGCTTATCACAAGGACAGGCTCGGTTACCCGAAAGGAAAATGTGCAGAACGTTCTCTGTCCCACTTATTCTCCCTCCACAGCTCCATGAATTAAAGATGATCGGGGCTGTCCCACCCAGCTCCTCCCAGCCAGGAGCAGCCTGGGCAGGGGCCTGGTGGCACTTTTTGGGGAAGGATCAGGGACTGGCAGGAAAATAAAGTCCCTCTCCCTCTTTTTTGTAATGTCCCAGTACTTCAAGGGGGATTAAAAAAAAGGGGGATGGGGAATTTGGACACAGGCAGACAGTGATGGGACAAGGGGAATGGTTTTAAAGGATAAAAAAAGGGAGAGATTTAGCTGGGATATTGGGAAGGAATTCTTCCCTGGGAGGGTGGGCAGGCCCTGGAATAGAATTCCCAGAGAAGCTGTGGCTGCCCCTGGATCCCTGGAAGTGTCCAAGGCCAGGTTGGACAGGGCTTGGAGCAACCT
>JAWWES010000177.1:0-28901 GCA_035583135.1 Lophotriccus pileatus
GTGTCCAAGGCCAGGTTGGACGGGGCTTGGAGCAACCTGGGCTGCTGGAAGGTGTCCCTGCCCATGGCAGGGGGTAGGACTGGATCATCTTTAATGTCCCTCCCAACCCAAACCATTCCAGGATCCTATTCCATGATTCCACACTCAGTGCCATGGAGATGTGCAGGGGCTTTAGAGCTGGAAGGAGCCTCTGCACTGTCCATGGAGGACATTCCAAGGCTGGGCTGGAGGGCCTTTGTTCAGCTCTGCTTTCCTGCTCAGCAAATCAGCCTGGCAGGAGAAGGGCAATCACAAGGGAGGGGCTGAGGGTGGGACAAAACATCCACTTGGAAGAGCTGAATTCTTCCCAAAATGTCACTGGAATGAGCTTTTTACTCTTGAGAAGCACAGATGCATCAGAGGTAGAAACCTGCTGCAAGGTGTCAGAGTGGGAACAGGAGGAATTTTGGGGCTTTGTGGAGGGGAATTCTGGTTCATTAAACACAGGAGGAAGGTTCGCATCTCCAGCGCGTCTCTTATTGAACAATCTGACCTTTGAGGCGCTCAGACGCCAGAGTTATGATCCAAACCAGACTCCAGTTATTAAATTCCTACGTTTAGGCACTTTTTAAGAGCCTTCAGTTATTAGATTCCCAGCCTCAGGCACCCAGGGCTTGAATTGTCAGCAATAAAGTTTATAACTCGGAAGGACCCAGTTCAAGATGAGAACCAAGGGGCAAATTTTGTTGCTGAACCACCTTCCTCCCTGATTTTTAGGATGTAGGTTCCTGGAGGGGGCTTTGGCAGCAGGTCCAGAGCTCAGCATGGGTTTGCGCTGGAGTTGGAGCTCAGGACAATCATCTCCCAGGATTTCTGCCCCTGGAGCTGATCAGCTGCCTCTTCCAACACTTCAGCTTTGGACACATCAAGGCCTGGCTTTCCTTTCCTTGGTCCACCAGAGCTCCCAGATGTTTGCACTGAGACTTGTCTTCCCTTTGATTTGTTGGGACATTTCTTGGTGAATTTTCTCCCCCTTGGCTCAGGAGAGGCTGGATCTGGTGTTTGGAGGAACGTGGCAGGACTGGGAAGGTGGGACAATAAATAAATAATGCCAACAAGCTGTTTCTCCTCCCCCTGTGGAGCTGGAAATAACCCTTCCCCTACGAAGCTCTGCCAGGTTGGTTTGTTTGCCTCCCCCAAACCCAAGGAGGGAAAAAACCAACCCTTCTGGTTTCTTTAATCGTGTTCATTGTCCAGCTGCAGCTCCCCAAAATCACCCCTGCCTGGTTTCCAGAGCACAGGGAATACAGAGAGTTTCAAACAGCTCAAAAAAAAGGAGAGGAAAAAAGGGGCATGGTGGCAAAATGCAGAGCACCAAAGCAGAGTCTCCTCTCTGGCTCTGCTCAGCTGCGTCTCTGAGATTACTTTGAAGCTGCTGAATCTGAAATTCCTCATTAGAAGCCAATGGCAGATGCGGGAGGCTGTGCTTCTAATCTGTGCATGAGGAGATCATTCCAGCTCTGACCTCCCTCTATCCATTCCATGCAACATTTGCCTCAATCAAAGAGGTAATTAAAGCCCCGAGATGAGAAATCCCCACGGTTCATGTCAAGCAGAAGTTCTTAAGTAATAAAACGGTACAAGCTGAACTTATTGCTGGGACCACACACTGCCTAAGGCCTAAATCCATGGAATAATGTGTCAGGGATGCTCTGCTGGCCCTGAAGGGCTCCACACCTACAACCTCCAGGCAGGGCTCTGCTACTGGAGTGAATTAATGGTTGGGGAAACCACAAGTGGACAGGAGTGACCCTCTCTGGGACTGCAGAGAGGTGGAGCTGCCGCAGCTCTGCCCCTCAAATCAGCTCAAATCCCAATCCAAACACAGAGCTGGCCCAGCTGCAGGTGGTGACAGAGGAACCAGGAGGAAATCTGTCAATAGTGGGTGGTTTTTTTAACTTAGAAGCCATGTTTTGTTGAAATAAAACCGTCCAGGAGAATGAGTCGATAGAGCTGTGGTTGAGCAACCCTGTGTTTTTGTTGGATCCCAGGAAAAGGGATGTGATGGGATCTGTGTGGGTGCATTCCCTGAAAATGGGGCTGCAATCTGTGCAAGAAGGGCCAGCACCATCCAAGAACAAAGGTCTGGATGAGTCCATGGGGAAGGAAACAAGGCCTTGCTTTCCTTCACCAGGAAAGGCTGCTTTTCCCCTGGGTTTGAGGTGAAGGTGGGGTTTAAAGGATTGGCATTCCCTGAGAAATAAAAGCTTGGGGTTTGATGAGTTTAAAGGTGCGGCTCGAGAGGGGGAAGCCTGGGGATATCTGAGGATAAAAGTCAAACTGAGGCTGCTCAGCACAACTTGGCCAGGAACCAGTTCAGATCCAGGAACCAGTTCAGGTCTCTGGGTGCCTTAGAAAGGGTTGGTGTCTGTCCCTGGCAGTGACATATCCAGCATAAAGCACACCTGGAAGGCTTGTGCTACCCTGCCCAGAGTGTTCCTGGAATATATAGCAACCCCAGTGTAAAGTGCAGCACTGTTTGCATTCAGATCTATGGAGGGACTTGAAATAAAGAAGAAAAAGACCACACAGATTTCTTATCCCTAATATTCTATTGTCTGAGGTTACCAAGGAAAATAAATCAGCTACCACTGAAGTGACAGCAGTGCCCACTTCCAGCCTCTCAAAAATCTGCTTTTCACAGAATCAGGGAATCCCAGAATGGTTTGGAGTTGGAAGAGACCTTAAAGATCTTCTCATTCCACCCCCTTCCACAGGCACAGACACCTTCCACTAGCCCAGGGTGCTCCAACCTGGCCTTGGACACTTCCAGGGCTGGGGCAGCCACAGCTTCTCTGGGAAATCTGTTCCAGCCCCCCCATCCTCACAGGGAATTCCTTCCTTCTTTCTCTCTAATCTGACTTCCACCCATAAGCCCCCTGACTCCTCCTGGGTGAAATTCCCAGCACAGCTCTCTGGCAATGACAAACTCCCACCTTGCTCCAGATCATGGTTTGGTTTTTTTGTTTTAAGTGGCTCAAACCCACACATTCCTCATTTGATTGGGTTTTTTGGGGTCCACCAAGGCAGGAATGAACAACTGGGTCACCAACCCTGCGCTGCTGCTGCTGCTGCACCTTTGAGGACGGTTCTGCTCTTGCACTCAGGTTTTCAGCATCCCAAAACATCCCTGCTCCTCTGTGACTGTGAGCCTCCTGTCACAGAGTCTCCAGCCCCGCCTGATTGCTCTGGGTGTGCCACCAGGACCAACAGGGAGCTCTTTCCCTGCCATCTGCTGCTCAGCTCATGCCTTGAAGCAGAAAAATTGGGTGCCCTGGTAGTTCTACTCCCTGCTCCTGTCACTGCTCCTTGTGCTGGAAATGCCTGAGCCTTTCTGGGGCTGCAGAAATAATCCTTCACCCCCTGGCAAAGAATTTTCTGCTGCCTCTGGAGGTTTTCCCAGGATTTCCTGGCTGTTGAATCGGGGTCATGTTTCGGATCACAGGGTTCCAGTTTCTGTTGTTTCTGGTTAACGGGGCCGTTTGTCTTTCCCCAGGCAAACATTCCCTGCCTTAAAGGGACAGGCTGGAAAGTCTCTGAGCTCCTTCAACGAGTAAAATGTATTTTGTTTTATTTTTTTTTCATTTACACCCCCATGGCAGGGGGTGGCACTGGGTGGTTTTTAAGGTCCCTCCCAACCCAACACATTCCCTGGTTCTGTAATTCTGTGACTCTGTGATTTGAGGAACATCCTGTCCAAACCATGGGCAGGGACACCTTCCACCAGCCCAGGTTGCTCCAAGCCTTTCCAACCTGCCCTTGGACACTTCCAGGGATCCAGGGGAAGCCCCAGCTTCTCATCTCAATCCTTCAAGACCAAACTCCCTTATTTTGGGAAGAAAGCAGGTGATCCCTGGCCTCTGAAGTGCTGGATGCATTTCCCTGCCTGCAGGAGAGCCTTTGTTCTCCACACTGCCCCACTTGGCCGTGCTCTTTGGACATTACTTATGGATTTGAGGGCAGCTCTCCTGGGCCTTTCACAAGAGCTGGAGGACTCCAGGCTGATTTAAAAGATGCCATTTGCTTCCACGAGCCCCAAACCAGTCCAGTTGTTCAAAGCACTGGTACAAGACCCCAAAATCATTCCTAGGACAGAGAAAAAAGAAAAGAAGCCTGAAATGGGAATCTTCATGTCTGATCAGCTGGAATCTCCCAGGGTGGCTTTGCTTGTCTTTGAGGAGAGTTGAGCCTGGCTGATGCACAGAATTACCTCAGGAGGGAAAAGTTCAGGGTGGGATTTCTCTTTGGGAAGCAGAACCCTGAGTTTCATCTGTTTTCCTGCAGTTCTCTCTCGGGTTCCGAGCTGGAACAACCAGCAGCTCTAATCCTCAGGAAGGGAACCGCGAGGAACAGGAACGGGCTGGACTTACCAGCACAGGAGCTGTGAGCAGTTTTCACCTGCGGCAGATTTGAGGTCATACCACGGCAATTTAATCCCTTTTCATTGCAAATGAAGCTAAATTGCTCCCTCTTGCCTCCCCCTGGCTCGAGAGGAGCCACACAGGGCCGAGCTGATGAACATCCCTTAAGAGCTGAAGTGCCCTCGATTTGCTTCGCCTTAATTTGCTTTAGATAAACTCGGTCCCTTCAAAAAGTTCATTGTAAATAATTGTCTGGAGTGTCTTGTTGAAGAGAAACCCACTGGGGGGATTCCATTTCCTTTGCTTTTCTCTCTGCAAACCTTCTCTTCCAAGACCAGTCCCTGCAGAGGGATAACCAATATAACCTGATCCCAAAGCTTCTCCTGCTTTGCTTGCCCGGTCTCGACCCTGCCGTCAGCTGGGCTTCAGTAGCTGCTCACATTTAGCTCCAATAACTTAAGATAACGTCCTCTTAAGTGCTGAACTAACGATCCCAGACCTGGCATGTTCATCGGGACCTTGCCCCCTTGAGCTGACACTCGTCAGATCGTTTTCTCTCTCATTAAAGTAATTAAAGTCAGCGTTGTTGGAGAGACCTTCAGGCAATCAAAGGCAAAGCTGATACTAATCAGCCAAGCAGCGTCCACATTTGTGGTGCTTTTGGTCTGGAGTTGAATTGCTGGCAAGTCTGACACGGAGCCTGCTCTGAGGGTTTTCTGCAGGAGCAGTTCCCCAGCTCTGAGGGAAGGGGGTGTCCCCCCCGAGTCACAATATGAGCCCTGTTGTTTAATTTATTCCTCAGTGGCTTGGATGAAGGGGTTGGGGATCCTTGCAAGAGTTCTTGTGAAAGTTCTTAACAGGGCTTTTGAAATTTGGTGTATCCTTGGTTCAGACCTTGGAACGTGGCCAGGCTTTGACAGGAGCAGTGTCCTCTTGCCTGTTTTCAGCTGCCCACCTTTCTGTTGAAGCCCAAAGCCCAGGAGAAGCTCAGTTAATTATTTCCAATTGGGTTTTTTTTTTGGGACAGCTGATTAAAAGTGACAGGGGCTGTAATGAAAGCTGACCAGCTTCCCAAAACTCGACATGAAAACCAGTTTGGTTTTATTCCCTGAGGCTGGAGAGGGGAAAACTGGAATTAAAGGTAGGGGAAGAGAGAGGAACAATTAACAAAATTTCTCAGGACAGGCAATTATGAAAATAAAGCAGCTTTATTGTAGAAAATCTGTATTGACTGTGGAAGAGTTATCTGAGTGTGGTGCAGTTGGTTATTTTGTGCTGGAAATTAATATCATGGAAGGATTTTGAAGATCATCCTGTTGTTGCTGTTACTCTAAAAGCAACTCCTGCAGTCAAAGCACTGTTCCAAGGCTGCTCTCACTGGATGCTTCCAGCTTAACCTGGAAGAATGGGACTGAAGGTCTGCAGCTCCAGGAGAAAGGTTTGATTGAGCTTTACACAGCCCTGATTTCAATTTACACAGAGAAATCCTGCTCTGAATGGCTTGGAGCAACCTGGGCTGGTGGAAGGTGTCCCTGCCCGTGGCAGAGGGGTTGGAATGAAATGATCCTTGAGGTCCTTCCCAACCCAAACCCTTCTGTGACTCTGTGACTGAGGACTGGGATTCCTGTGCTTCCCTTTTGCCCTCTGTGGTCTGATGGAAGAATCACTGCCCTGTTCAGCCTGAGCTCCCACTGGGGAGGGCTGGAGACAATTTGCACCACACGATGACACTCGATTTGCACTCCCTGGACTTCCATTTATCACTCTGCCAAACACTCCTGGGTTAAAACTCGGTGTGTCCCCGCTCCCATCTGAGCTCCTCTGAACAGTTTCAGTCACTCCTGAGAGTGAGACAGGGAGGAAATATATCACTGAGGAGCTGGAGAGGAGAGGGCAGCCCCAGTGACCTCACTGCCGGCATTCATCAACTTCCAAGGTGCTGTTCTGGGATATTAATGTTCCTTTGATGTACTGTTCAGTGTGGAATTATCTATTTACACCAGCTGCTTGGCAGAACACATCATAAATATTCTGTGGGTAGATTTATACAGAGCAATAGTTATTTGTGAAGTGGGAAAGCTTACCCAAGGATCACTCAGTGGTCACAGACTCGAGGGTTTTTCACAACCTTGCGCTCTTCTCCCTTCTGTGATGATTTTCCTTTGGAGGAAGGATATTTGACTCTTATCTGTGATCCAGAAAGGAATGATTAACAGCTCAGCTCCCGTGGGACTGGAGGTGGGATGTAAAAGTGGGGGATTACAGGTTGGAAGGGGAGTTTTGGGTGATTGCAGCCAGTTATTGAGCGAGCACAGGCAAAGTCAGGATCTCCTTAAAGCAGGGAGAAATCTTCTTATTGGAACAGGACCCAGTTGTTCCAGCTCACTGGTGTTCCAGTGTGGGGAGAGGGAGGGATTTCTATTCATCCCCACCAGCATCAGGCAGGGGAGGGGAAAAGAGAGGAGAACTGCTGAGATTCTCACAGCTTGAGGTAGAAATAGAAAGAAAAAAAAAACAAACCAACCCTTTTAAAAGGTCTGTGATGCCCAGGGGGGGTTGTATTTTGATTAACATCCAGGAAAGATGAGGCCCTGGCAGAGACTGTCACCCACCTGCCTGGGTGAGAAGTGTGGCCCCTCAGTGGTGGGGGCAGTGTCTGGGCAAAAAGCAAGAGGCCCCAGTTCTGCTGGACCAAAAGTGCCCTCTGTCTGTCTCGAGGCCCTCTCAGGAGCAATGATTAGTCTGCTCAGCTCCTGCTCTACTTCTCTGAGCCAGCCATAACCCAGACTTTTCCCCTGTGCTGATTAGAACAGTGCTGAGCTCTCAACATGGGTGCTAAGCTCAATTAATTTGCTAAGTGCTCTGCTCCTTGGATGAAAACTTGGATGAATTTTAAGCGTGGCTCCATTAAATCCCTTCTCCCTTTGCCATCCCTGCTGGGGCGGGGTGGGGGGCAGGTGAATTTCAGGGCTGGGAGGTTCTCAGCGTGTTTCTCGCTGTGCTGGGCCCTTCTGTGTAGGTTATTTTGCCATCCTCTTTAATTCCAGCCCTCCACGTGCTCCTCAGGCAGAACTGTCAAGACTGAGAGGGGGGATTCCATCAAAAGGCTGGAATTTCATCTGGCTCGTGCGGGAATTGGGAAGCAGGAGGTGATAAAGGCGGGAGAGAGGAAGAGACCAAGTGAATGTGGTGCAAAAGGCTGGGTTTGGGGCCTCAGGGTGAGAGTTTGGTCACTCTGGGCCTGAAATCCTCCTCCCACGGAGGGAATGTCCCACTGCTCAAGTCAGGTGGTGGAAAGCTTCAGATAAAGCCCTTATATTTGCTCCTGCCATGAAAGGAGTTCATTAGTTCTTTCTGGAACAATAAGGAAAGTATCTGAAGAGACTTGTCTTTTGAGAGCATTGCAATGCCCAGCATCCTTCAGCTGAGAGAGGGCAGGTTTAGGTTAGATATGAGGAAGAAATTCTTTACCATAAATGTGGGCACAGGTTGCCCAGAGAAGCTGTGGCTGCCCCTGGATCCCTGGAAGTGTCCAAGGCCAGGTTGGACGGGGCTTGGAGTAACCTGGGCTGGTGGAAGGTGTCCCTGCCTGTGGCAGGGGGTGACACTGGGTGGGCTTTAAGGTCCCTCCCAACCCAAACCATTCCATGGTCCATGATCCCTGTTCCACTGTGCCCTTCTGCTCTCTCCTGCTGTAAGACCTCAGCACTTGCCTCTTCTCTCAAGACCTGAGTCCTTGGCTCCTCATTCCCTGGGGCCTGTGGATGACCCTTTGTGTGCAGAGCTGGTGGTTCCCTTCCATTTGGAATCTTAAGATCAGGAACCCAAATCTGGGCCTGTTTTTGTGCTTTGCTTGCCCATCTCCTGCCGTGCTGGAGCTGCTGGCTGAGAACTGGCAGCTCGACATCACCTCTCCATTTTCACTGGAGACAAACAGGAGAGAAATTCCCACAAGGTGCCATTGGATCATTTTGTACAACCTTAGGATCTTGGAATTGCCATGGGAGGGGACAGGTTACTTTGCAGCTCCCCTGGGCAGTTTCCTTTCTCTGACTCAGGATGGTTGTGGAGGCATAAAATCGGGATTCCCCTGCCCCGAGGGTGGCAAACAACCATTACCTGACCTTTTCCATGTTCTCCCACCCCCAGGAGGGGTTCCTAATCAGGGCTCTGATTCTGCTCACTGCTAATTGTCTCCAGTGGTATTAAAAACCACGTTGTGAAAAGAAAAAAAAAAGATCTCAGCCTTTGAAGGCTCTTCCTGCCTTTGAAGAGAGGCAAACAATAGGAATAAAGAGTAATAGATGCAGATCTCAGCATTACAATGCAGTTATTAAAGCCCAGAATCTTGCCAGGGGTATGTTCTGTGTGTAGAAATTAAGGTGATCACAGGAACACCGAGTTAAACAGAACAGTCATGAATGAGAGCTCCCAAAAGGCAGAGCTCTTGTGTCCCCTGCACCTCCAGGGGAGAGAGAGTGAACAATTGTGAGAGCAGATCATCCTCTCCCCTCCTCTTGGGGTTGCCTCCTTCCCTCTGCCCAGGGGAAACAGGGGGAATATTGGGTCTGAAATAACAAATAGGGCCAGAACAGGGGTGTTCAAAGGGCTGGGGAGGAGCTGGGGGTGGCTGAGAAAGTGCAGGGGGAGGCAGGACACCAACATTTACAGCCTCTGCCTGGTAAATGGACTCCAAGGGCCCTCTGGGCACAGCAAAAGGACTGTGCAGCAGTTTGCCTCATAACTCTTCCTTATTCTTGGGCAGTGAGGTTTGTTTTCCACTTCATTTGTCTTCACCCAGCTCTGCCCGTCTGCGGCAGCGGGGACTGGTAGTTACAAAGAGTGATGGTTGCAGTGTGTGTGAGGACAGAGTTAGCAGGGCAAGTGCTGAAAGGTGAGACTCCAAACCGTGGTGTGGAGCCTGTTCTGGCTCTGCCTTCTGTTGCCCAAGGCTCTTTTAGCAGGGATGAGGCTCCTCTTCGTGCTGAATCCTGTGCAAGCAGAGAGGGGAAAGAAAACCAGGAACCTCGGTTGTAAATTTGACATTCCCAGCTTCAGCTGAAGGCTCTTAAAGCTTCAGCAAGTTCCCTCAAGGACCATCTGTCGTGAGGCACCAGCAAGCCCCAGAGAGGGGCTGCTCATAAACTGGCTCATTTGTTTGCAGCAGGAGAGGAAAGCAATCTGGAAGCCTCACCCAGGGAAGTGTCTCTCCCATTCCCCATGGGAAGAAGTGTGATCCAGCTCCAGGAGCTCAGCGGGCAGGTCATGGATTATTAATTCGACATCTTCTTTTGCCTAACGAGGAAGGACAAGCTGCAAATGTATATCTGGGTCTTTGTAACTCCTTGTTTCCACACAACCTACATGAGCAGCTTCCTGCTAGATGGACATCCCGGCAAACAATTGATTGTTTTGTGTGCTGTGAAAGTGTCAAAATGAGAGGAAAATATTCATTATTTACCACCAAAAATTTGTTTGGCTCCAGGAGAAATGAAAGGAAGGCAGAGCCTGAGCAGAACAGGTCAGTGGGTAATAAATGGAAGGGAAGAGAGAACGTTCTAGGAATTCAAAGAAGGAGTTCAGGACACAGGGAAGGGCTGGAGCTGTGTCAGGGCAGGGTCAGGTTGGATCTCAGGAAAGGTTCTTCCCCCAGAGGGTGGTTGGCACTGCCCAGGCTCCCCAGGGCAGTGGGCACAGCCCCAAGGCTGCCAGAGCTCCAGGAGGGTTTGGACAACGCTCTGAAGGACAGGGGGGATTGTTGGGGTGTCTGTGCAGGGCCAGGGGTTGGACTGGATGATCCTTGTGGGTGCCTCCCAGCTCAGGGTATTCAGTGATTCCATGAGTGGAGGAGATGTGATGATTCATGGAAGTTGTATGGGTCCATAATTACACTGGAAGGGACAGGAAAAGGTTTGTCTTTCATGTCTCTGTATTCCAGCAAGAGCAGAACATGCCTAGGAAATGAACTCCTCTGATAATGGCACTTCCCAGGTGGCCCATTAGTGGCGCAGTCGGATCTGCCACTGCACACACTTCAAATGCATCACAAACCTGGGGAATTAATTTTCCATCCCTCTCTGCAGGGACAGACATTTAAGGAGCAAGTCAATAGGTAGGAATGGGAGACAAAGAATACTTTCCATTGTAACTGGGATAAAATAGCTCTGGGAAACTACTCTGACACTGAAACCACCTGTCAGGAGAGTCTGTTCAAAGGGATGAAATGGGTGGCTGGAGGCTCCACTGGAACTGATGGATTTCTCCAACAGGGCCATTTGCTTCCTTTGAAAGGAGGAGGTTGGGATTGCTGCTTTGGATGCTTTTACAAAGTGCTCCCAGCAAACCAAAGCTCCTGGGAACATGCCCTGGGACCTGTTGGGAGAAGACTGCCTTGCAGCAGTGAAGTCACAGGGAAAGGGTGGAGGTGGCAGGAGATCAGATCAGTGGGCACTGATTTAGTTGGAGATCAGATTTAGCTGGAGATCAATCACTGGGCATTGATTTAGTTGGAGATCAATCACTGGGCACTGATTTGGAGGCTTTGGGGGCCCTGCAGTTTTGGTAGGGGCTCCCTGGCAGGGCTTGGTGTTGTGTGTGTGTTGTAGCTGAGCTTCAGAAGCACCCAAAAAAAAGCAGTGCAAAAGGGCCAGTGAAGCCTTTTGAGACTCACATGGGAGGAGGTTGATTTCTGAATGGAATCCGAACTTCCCACTTTTTAACTGGTGTCCCTGTTTCTTCCCCTTCATCTCTGTCACGTCAAGCAGTGCCTTTGACTGAATCTTCACATCGACTGTCTCCACTCTGCCTTTGTTACCTGAGGTTTGAAGTGAGTGTGGTGTTGGGGGTAATTCTCAGCAGTTCAGGCTATTTTAAGCTACAAAGCTTCTGCGAGAAGTGGGACTGAATTTCTCGGCTCAAGTGTGAGAGAGTGGCTGAGTCCTTCTTGTAAATATCCTCCCCTGCTTTATTGTGTGGAGGGACAAATTAAAACCTTCAGACTCCTGGTGCTAATAGTTTATGGCTCATCCTAAATTGGCCTTGGCATATTGAGAGTACTGGGGGATGGTGCAGCTCTGAATGCCATGTTGGCATCTTCATTATTGTTTTTTTAAGAACAACAACGGCAAAAAAAAAAGAGGCAGGAATTGCAGTTGTTTGCTTTGGTTCAATGGAGCAAGAGCAACAAATGCTTCATTTTGATTTCCAGCACTGAAAATTAATCCTGAAGGTCAGAAGATGAGTGAACAGTGGAGCTGAAAAGGTTGTTTTCTAGTTAAAATTCTTTGAATTACAGGATAGGAACTCACCGAAGAGTAAACAATGGAAGAGGAGGTTAAAGGAGAAGGGGAGAAAACAAAGAGTTGGCTTTGGGAATTATTTTACTTCGGGAAGGGGAGGCTGTTTCTAAAATCTGGAGATAAATTTCCATTTTGAAGTTAAAAACTCATCGAAAATATCCGTAAGTGGGTCAGGGAAGTGCAAGGTCGGCACTTGCAGTGACCTGCCCGTGCCCAGCCCCCCGTGCAGGGCCTGGGACTGGGGGAAAACCAGCCCCTCTGGGAGATGCACATTCCAGATTCAGCCCTTTCCATCTGCCCAGGCCTTTCCAGAGGGAATCAACCATTTTCAGGACTTTTCACTGGGCCCAACAAGTGAACCTTCACTTGTTCCTCTGTGCAGCTTTTCCCCAGTGAGTGAGTTGGTTTGTGGGGGGTTTGCTGTTGTTGTTGTTGTTGTTCTTTGTGTGTGCTTGTGGTTTAGGCTTGGAGGTTTGGAGAAGATCCTGAATATTTGCTGGTTTTTAATCCTGGTCTTTTATATCTACTCTTATTTTTTTCAGACTTTTACTTTTGCTCGAGGAAATCAAAGCTGGGGTGGAAAATAAAGTGTGAGAACGTTACAAACTGTAAATTCCATCTATTTACAAACTGTAAATTCCAGATATTGTGAAAATGGTAAAGGGAAAAAAAAAAGCCATCAAACCCTTCTATTTATAAACTGCAACTGCTTGTCAGAGACTCTTCAAGACACTTTTAGCCGTGCAAACTCTCTGGCAGAGAGATGATCTTTAAGGTCCCTCCCAACCTAAACCATTCCATGTTTCCATGATTCTGTGATTGATCCAATATCTCTGATCCAATTTCTGTTGGCCTCTGGTTCATGTTTAGGAGCAGTTTATACCTGGGGTATGGGCAGTCTGGTGGTTTGCTGGGTTTTATTGCTCCTAAGAAGGATTCCCTGGACATTCCTCTGACACCAGAGGAAAGACCCCCCTAATTGTTGTGCTGGGGAGGGCAAACAGAATCACAGAATCATTAAGGTGGGAAAAGAGCTGTGAGATCACCAAGCCCAGCCATCAACTCAGCACCACCACCATGTTCACCACTGAGCCATGTCCCAAAGTGGCATCCACAGGTTTTTTGTGAACACTCCCAGGAATGGTGACCCCACCACTGTTCAAATGCTTTACAACCTGTCCCATGAAGGAATTTTTCCCAATATCCAATCTAAACCTCCCCTGGTGCAACTTGAGGCCATTAGGTATAATAAAGCCATATAATATAATAAATAAATCATAAGGCATTGAGGACTTCCTTGTCCATCACGGCACTGCCACTGCTCTTTTATCCAGATCTATTTTGTGCTGGAAACCAGCTGGGATCCAGGCATTGGGAGCAAGATTATCCATCCTGGGATGGATCAGTTTACTGGTTCAACCAATAAGCTCCTGAACTCAGCACTTCCCTCCCAGCCACAGGAGCAGGAGACACTGTCACATCGTCACAGGCAGAGGAGAAAAGGGATGATCCCAAGTCCCATCCATATTTTCCCCCCCTGTGCCAGGAGTTCTGGCCCCTGTGCTGGGTGACTTCCAGCTCTTCATCAGGAAATTTAGCAGAACATGTAATGGTGTAACAAATGGGATGTTTACACTGGTTAATTGAAAGCACTTATCCCTGGAGGCTAATTAGAGCGTGAGCCATTAAATCACAATTAAGATTTGTTTGAATATCCGAATGATTATGAATATCATTCCTGGGAATAAAAAAAGGAAGAGCAGTTCTCCTGGCTGGCCCAGCCAGGTACTGGCATTCCAATCTCCTGCAAGAACGCAGAACCCAAAGGCTTTTCTCCACTGCTGACCTGTTTGTGCCGCAAACCAAACCCCACAACCCGCTGTGTGTGACGCCTGAAACCCCTGGGAAACTCCACCCGCTCTCTTCTGCACCCCACACCTCCCTCAACACTTTGAGTGGGAGAAAAACTCTCCTGGCAAACCCTCTGGGGACCCTGTGGTCTGCTGGGAGCAGCTGATGCGGCGGATCCGAGGCTGGAAGGGGAAACCATCTCAGACAGGGCAGAGGTTCCTCAAGGCTTGTGGTGGCCTTGCATCGATATTGGTGTGGTTGGACTCTGGAGAGGGAATCCTGTCCTTCCCTCCACGAAGGCTGGGGGTGTTTTATTGGTTGAGATAAACAGTGGCCACCAACCTGCAGCGTCCTGAAGGGAAGGTTGGAGGGGAAGACCCTGAGAGGATTCGCTCACCAGACAATTCACGTGAGGCAAGGCCCAGGCAGGGCACACCAACAACCCCAGCTGGCTTGTCCCCCTCACAGGAGGCTGATGGACTCCTCTTGGAGTTTTCCAGAAAGGAGAAAACGAGTGACTTTGAACTTCTGGGAGCTTCGTTTCAGTCGCAGCCCCCCTGTCTATTTGCCTTCTCTGCTGACGGCCGTAATTCGCTTTTCTTCTCTTTCTGTGAAGGGATAATTTGATGGTTGGAGGATAGAAAGTCACAAGTGACATGTTAAAGAGGTAAACAGCCCTGGTGAGGGGTGTTGCAAGTTAATTTTGCAGGAGTTGATGGCTCTGTGCTTCAGTACAGGGAAAATATGGGTTTTGTATGTCTTTGAATAGGTATTTTTTTATATAGGTCCTATGAGGAGCAGCTGAGGGAGCTGAGGTTGTTCAGCCTGGAGAAAAGGAGACTCAGGAGAGGGCTTATTGCTCTCCAGAGCTCCCTGACAGGAGGGGGGAGCCAGGGAGGGTCGGGCTCTGCTCCCAGGGAACAGGGACAGGAGGAGAGGGAACAACCTTGAGTTGCACCAAGGGAGGGTCAGGTTGGACATCAGGAAAAATTCACTCAAAGGGTTGTCCAGCCCTGGCAGAGCTGCCCAGGGTGGAGTCCCCACCCCTGGAGGGATTTAAAAGCCCTGTGGATGTGGCACTTGGTGCTGTGGTTCAGTGGCATGGGGGGGGTTTGGTCAAAGGCTGGACTTGATGAGCTTGGAGGTCCTTTCCAACCTTGGTGATTGTGTGATGCCACAAGTATAAAAAGCTACCAGTGACTTCTGGAAACGATATAAGTCCAGTTTCTTATTTCTGATTGCAACCAGGAATAACATAATTGTTACAAGTGGTTTACAGGTCAGATTTAGATTCTTTTCCTCCAAGAATCACAGAATGGTTTGGGTTGGAAGGGACCATAAAGATCATCTGGTTCCAATCCCTGCTATGGGCAGGGACACCTTCCACCAGCCCAGGTTGCTCCACGCCCCGTCCAACCTGGCCTTGGACACTTCCAGGGATGGGACAACCTGTGCCAGGGCCTCCCCCCCTCCCAGGGAAGAACTTTTCCTGTTTCTGGTATTACCTCCTCTCCCTTTTGGACAAGATCCAGAGTCCCACTGACAGTTCTGCTGGAGGTGCTTCTGTCCCATTCTGCCCACCAGGGCTCGATATTCCCAACAAAGCATCACCATTCCTGCTCTGGAGAAGTGCCAGTCCAAACTGGGGTCACAGTACCCCTGAGAGGTTCTGTGGGTGTCCCTCAGCCTCATCTCAGTGGTGCTGCAGGTTGGGGGCTGAGCACAAGAACCATTTGTGCCTTTGGTGGCACCAGAAAGCAAATCCTTCCTGTGAACTCAACCGAATTTCCTAAACAAGCTCTGGGTGAGGGTGGAATTGGGATTTAATTTTAATTTTCCTTGAGTGGCTGACAATGCTGCTCTATCACAGGCATTGCTATCAGCCAGGTAATTACAAGCCCATCAGGTTGAAACAGCATCTTAAATCCAGTTTAATATTAATCTGTGTCAAATTTACAGTGACAGTGAGCTTGTCTTCCTGGGAATATTGGTGTAATTATCCCCTTGCAGGAACACAGGGCTCTAAAGCAACAAGCAGACACTGCCTTTAGACAAAAGAAAGATGGAACCAGCTCTGGAAGATGGTCAGTCTTGGACATCAGGAGGAATTTCTTCTTGGAAAGAGTTGTTAAACATTGGCAGGGGCTGCCCAGGGAGGTTTGGAGTCCCCACCCCTGGAGGTGTCCAAGGAAGGCCTGGCTGTGGCACTCAGTGCTCTGGGCTGGAGGATGAAGTGGGGATCAGTCACAGCTTGGAATCCATGGTCTTGGAGGTCTTTTCCAACCTCATCAGTCCTGTGATCCTGTAGCCACTGCTATTTTTATAGATTTTTGAATAACTTTTTGCTGTCACATTCCCTTGGCTTCCCTTTCCCTGACAGAGAGGTTCAGGTTGAGAATGACATTTAGAGGAAAGAACCAAACTTTTAGGGAGAAATGCTTTAAACACTGGGATTGAGGAAGTCAATGCCCAGATCATCTCTGAGGGAGTGGTTGCTTTTGACTGTGTGCCTCCTGATGATTTTATTCTTAAAAAACCCCCACATTTTGGGTAAAATTCCTCTGCCCAAAGCAATGCTCCGCCCTCCCCTGTGGCTGTGAGATGGCCAGGCTGCCACCAGAAAGGCCCAGGAGGAATAATGCAGAGCCTGAGTGGTTCTGCTGCTGTGTTTGGCCAGGGAAGAGGAGCAAGAGCCATCCAAGCCAACAAATGTGAACAGGAATTCTCGTCTCGGGCTTCTCGTCCTGCCAGGAGTTTGTGCAGTTGAAAGCACTAAAACACCACTGTTCTCCCAATAGGAAAGGGGGGTTTTGCTTCTCAGTTCACAGCTGTTTTCACAGGGGTTTGGTCAAGCTTTCCCAGCTGGTTCTGCAGTGATGGGACAGGGGGATTGCACTGAGCTCTGGGGGGAGGGAGGAGAGACAGAGACAGCCTTCACCATCCAGCACGAGGGGTGGCTGGGCAGGGACAAGGGTTAAAGAATCCTAGAATTCTGGAATTGCTCGGGTTGGAAGGGACTCAAAAGATCATCCAGGGACAAATTCCACTAGTCCAGGTTGCTCCAAGCCCCATCCAGCACTTGGACACTTCCAAGGATGGAGCAGCCACAGCTTCTCTGGGCAACCTGATCTTCAGCCTTACTTTCACTCTAGTCACTGGGACTTATCTTTCTAGGGCCTCTTTATAGATAAAATCCTTTATAAACATGGGAACAGGGAATTTCTTTGACACAAAATGGACTGAGGGCTTCCCTGCCTGTCGGAAACAGAAACTGCTGGGTTTTCTCCATTTACACAGTGAAGTCTGAAAGTCAGATGTTCTTATTCTCTGCCACAGTGCAGTAACACGAAGAAGAAAAGTGGGAATCCTTCCCTGTGCCACTGACTGTCCACCTTGTCCAGAGACTGCACAGAGAACCAAAGCTTAAACACTTTATGGCTTTAATTGCTCTGGCCTTTGCTGAGAATTCTGTCTCAGGCTGTAAAATCCAGTTCAGCAAGAGCAGTCTCTGGTCACCTCAGCACACATTAGGTGTGTTTCTTCTGCCTTTATTCACTGGTGGATGAACTGTCTTTGCTCTTCAAAATTATTGAAGATCAATTAGACTTCATTTGCCACACGTTCAGTGTTGCACTTGTATTGGAACCTTGACCTCATCAATATCGTCACTTCAGGGACTGCTAAATGTGCTGATAAAGTAGCAATTACTTGAGATGTTGAGATGTCTGATGACAGGACTGTTTATCATCCCAGAATCCCAGAATGGTTTGGGTGGGAAGGGACCTCAAAGCCCATCCAGTGCCACCCCCTGCCATGGGCAGGGACACCTTCCACCGGCCCAGGGTGCTCCAAGCCAGGCTTTTTAAGGGAAAGGGGACACTCAAGGATAAAAAATCTGAGTCCACACCTTTGCTTGGCTGTTCTCCAGTCGACTAAACCTGATCCAAGGATGTTGGCAGCGAATTCATCCTCTGCCAAGTGTTCCTGTTGTTTATAAAAAATATCTAAGAGATATAAAGAACACTTAATACAGATAAAGAACTTCAGTGATAATAAAAATATCCTGCTCTGTGGTCCTGCTTTAGCTTTTGCTAGGAAAAGGATTCTTTGGGAAGCCAGAAACGTTCCTTATTTCATAGTCCAAGGTCCCAGGTTCAGCTCCTGCTGCTGGAAATCTGGTGCCAGGGAGCACCTCTGTCAGGAAAAGCACAGGAGACTGACTTCCAAAAAGTCAAGCCAAGCCCCAAAAACCTCCAGAGGCTTCAGTTGTTGCAGGGGTGTGGATTTTTCTCCACCCTCCAGTCCCACACACACCCCAGCACACCCTGTGGTGCTCAGATTCCTGCTTGGATCTCTCCCTGTCTCTTGGAATTCCCTCTCAGTACCAAATGGACTTGTCTGAGGGGGAAGTGACCTCAAAACTCAGGTTGTTCCTTCCAAAAGGACACAGCCCCTGTACCCCTGGACCCCTTGGCACAGCAGCATTCCTGCTCCTATTGATTCCATGAATAAATGATGGGCTCCTCCCGGTGGGGAAGTGGTAAGTGGAGTCTCCTTAAGGGCAGCAAATGCCAAGCTGAATATTTAAAACCCACATCAATAATTGAAGCATCGGCCTCTCTGCAACAGCAGGAGCTTGGGGGCAGAGTTTCCCTTTCTCCCTGAATGATCTCCTGCCTTCTTGGCGGGGAAAACCCACCTGGGAAGCACAAATTATTTACGAGCTTGGGCTGCTGGGTTTATTTTTTGCCCCCCAAATCAGCTCGTGTTGCTCTGACACACCGTGGGCTCAGCCAGGAGCACCTTGCTGAGGTTCAAATCCAACCCTGGGGTATCCAAATCTTCCTCTCCTCGCTGGGTTTCGTGAAAAGAGGGGGGTTTGAGGCCTTTGAAAGTCGCGTCTTGACCGGAGCAAAAAAAGGTTCCCTTAATTATTCCTGGAGAAAAAATTAAAGGGAACAGCAAGAAGAGGGATGCTTATTAAGGGAGATACCTCAGCAGGTGCCTGATTTTCAGCTCCTGCGGTTGTTCCAAGTGATTCCAAAGGGATTTTCTACACATGGCTCTAAAGACTGACATAGCCACGTGTGATGTGCTGAAGTGGGGGCTTTGCTCTTTAGGGGACAGCTCTGAAATAACAAATTGCAGCCTTGGCATTGCCTTGGGGTTGTTTCTCCCTGTGTCCTTTGGGATTTGGGATCTCAGAAATCATGAGTTTCCATCCCCCCCACCACTCATGGCAGGAATTGAACAATCAGGAAATGTTTTAACAGATAAACTGCTGGAATATTTCTCTCTATCTGCTTAAGGGTTGTTGTGTTCATCCTTTCAGAATCACTGAGTGTGAAAATGAAGCTTTTAAAGTGAAGCACAGGAAGACTCGATTTCACTTCACACCTCTAAGAGTCAGGGCATTAAAAAAAAAACCCAAACAAAATCTCAACAGAGAGAATTTTGCCCCAGTCCCACCTCCAGGGATGTTTAGGACTTGTCAGTGGAATTTTGGGTTGTCAAAAAAACATCCCCTTTCCCCCAAAGCACCCCGGTTTCAGTGAAGGATTTTCAAGTAAGAGAAGTGCTTGCCCGAAGTCCGAGAGAGCGTTTCACTCCCTGGTCTCAGGTGCATCCAGGATTCCCAAAACTGCCCCAAAATCCTCATTATTGCAATAACCACATGCGTCCCCTGACCCTGTAATGGAGAAGAAACGACTTTCCCTTCCCACAGGAATTTTGGAAGCTCCAAATTTACCTTTTCCACGTTGGGACGAGCCCGGGTCTTTCCATCTCTTTTTATCCTTGGTGGTGAAAGGCACTCCCTGAGCCCCGAACAGAGGAAGTTTCTCCGAGGTGTAGAAAATCAACACCCAGAAATGCAGTATTTTAACAGCTCTTTGGCTGGTCCCTTCACAACGATTTCCACTTCTTGGCTCTGACAGAAATCCACTCCAATTAGTGCAGAATTTACCTGGGGCTCTTCCCTGCCTGCAGTCAATACCCCAGGCAGGAGGCTCCTGGGTTTGCTCCAGTTTTGTGCTGAGAATGATCAATTAAGCAAATTCTTTAGAAGAGAATTAAACCTTCTTCTTTTATTGCTGGTTTTTTTTGCTGGTTTGTTTTTGCCCTTTCACTTCTACAGGCAGATGTTGGGATTTTTTTTTTTAAACCTTCTTGTGTGATTTCTAAAGGCTCTTGGGTTTGTTTTTTTGCTGTAGAGGAATAAGAAAGGAGGGGGGAAAAAAAAACAAACCACCAAAAAGTAAATTGCAAACACGAAGTAATTTATCTGATAGAGCTGCAAAGAACAAACAGGGGAAGAGCTGGTGGCTGAGGAATTGTCGTTTGTCTGACACCAATTAGATATCTCCTGTAAGAGAAACGACCTTATCAGTGCATTGCTTTAACCCAAATCCTCTTGTCTTTGCCTTTCCAGGCGTGGAGGATTTAGAACAACCACACCATAACAGCAGGAATAAAACGATCAAAACCCTCCCCCACCTGCTCAAGAAACAAAATCCCAGTGGATTTTGGGTTTTCCTGCTGATTTCACACCAAAACACGAGCTGTGGAAGGATTCAAACCGCCCCCCTTATTGGTGCCACAGCAGTGGTGGGGTCTGGGCAGTGCCAGGGGTTGTTCCCATCAGCACAATCTCCAGTTCATCTCTCCCCTTCTCCACCCAATCCCATAAAACAAAGCTTTTTATTTGGGATGTTTCCCGGGGAAGAATGTGCCAGTGATCAAAACAAAGCCCCACAATAAGAATTCAGTTTAGAGCTAATGAGACAGTAATTGTGGTTTAATTAAATACCAGCTGATTGCTATCCCTGCATATTTGCTGGCATCTGCTCAGCCACAGCCTGGGAGTCACCAGCTGGACCCAGGACTAGTCCAGTATCACAATTCTTATGATTTATTTGAATTAATTTGATGTCATTTGATTTCAGTTAGACATAAGCTGAGCAGAACTCGGCACTTTCCCACTGGACCAGGCATCAGATTGTTCCTGGGATCATAGAATCATGGAATATCCTGAGCTGAGAGGGACCCACAGGACCATCCAGTCCCACCCCTGGCCCTGCACAGACACCCCAACAATCCCCCCTGTCCCTCAGAGCGTTGTCCAAACCCTGCTGGAGCTCTGGCAGCCTTGGGGCCGTGCCCATTCTCAGCAGCACTGAAGTGCTGGGATTTGGGAAGGCAGAGATCAGCGGGAACTTCCCAATAGAACTGGCCTGAGGCCCCCTGGCATTCCTGTAAAACTGATATTCAGCTGTGGGAACTGTTGGAGAGTTGGACACTGCAGCTGTCTCTGTGGGCTGGGCATGATTTTTTTTCATCCTGTTTTCTGTGGTTTCCCCTGAGAGCCAAATTCCTCAAATTCCTCAAATTCCAGCAAAGAGGAGTCCTGAGTTGCTTGCTGGAAGCTGTGGGAAGGAAGCAGTGGGAGGAATCCTGAGGAAGGAGAGGAAATGGAATGTTTGGGTGCCTGTTTGGGTACAGGGAGATTCTCCAGTGGTTTTTAGTACCTGCATCTTTGTTATGCTACGAGGGCTTTCATTCCCTTTCCACGTTTTTCCCCCCTGGAATTGCCACATCCCAGCTGAGCCTGTGCAGTGTGAGTTGGGAGCCCCAGCCCCTGCCCTGGCTCTGCTGGGGACTGGACCAGGGAGGAGTAGCTTCCAGGGAAGAAAATGAGTGAGGGGGAAGCTGGGAATCTTATCCAGGAGCTAAAACTGCGGATGTTTGCACCCTCAGGCTGCCCCGGGATGAAGATGCTTTGTGAAGTACAACAAGTTCTTTACTTTTTTTAAAAAAATTCTTTCCTGGTAGTTTTGCCCATTTCCCAGACACGGCCTTGGGTGCTGCACAGTCTCAGGGCTGCCTCACTTCCAGCTCCAGGGCAAAGTCATCCCAGTTCAATGTGAAATATTCCCTGTTGGGTGAAGCCTTTGCTGCTCTCTCTTGCTGTTTTTCTGCCTCATTAAGCACAGACCATCAATTAAGCAGCAGTGGCAGAGAGGAAAAGGCAAAATGACTTGGAAGGAATTGGCCTCTCCTGAATCCTGGAGGAAGGAGCCCCAACCCTCCCCAGCAGGGCTGATCTGTCTGCCATGGAGATCCAGGGGCAAGGAAACAGGGAACAGCTCAGAATTCCAGGCCTTTTGCATTGCAGGGTGTATTTGAAGACAGCTCCTTGTCTGATGGAACATGTTGCTAAGTTACAGAGGGGAAATTTGGGAAGAACAGAGTCCCTTCCTGAGGAAAAACGAGCCCTTGTTTCTTCAGGGCAGAGCTGCTTTTCCCGGGATAACCGTGGGAAGAGCACTGTGGGAATAGGTGGGAGCTGGGCTGTTTCTTCCCTGTTTTCAAGCTGGGCTGGACCTGAGCAGTGCTGACCATTGGATGACATCACTGAGCCAGTTTTTATCCCAGTTCTGAGCCAGTTTTTATCCCAGTCCTGGGTGCACAGGTGAGATCCCGCTCTGAGCTGTGCTGGGGTGGAGGGGCGGACTGGCTGGTTGGTTAGAGGGGTGTGACACCTCTCCTATGGATACAGGCTGAGGGAATTGGGATTGTTCAGCCTGGAGAAGAGGAAGCTCCAGGGAGACCTTATTGTGGCCTTTCAGTACCTGTGGGAGCTCCAGGAGAGCCTGAGTGGGATTTTGGACAAGGGCCTCGCAGTGACAGGACAAGGGGAACGGCTTCCCACTGCCAGAGGGCAGGGATAGATGGGATATTGGGAAGGAATTGTTGGCTGGGAGGGTGGGGAGGCCCTGGCACGGGTTGACCAGAGAAGCTGTGACTGCCCCTGGATCCCTGGAAGGACACTTCCCTCCCCACCCTCAGAGATGTGATAGTTGAGGCATCACTGGGCTCTGAAATCCATCAGTGAACACATTCCCCTCTCCAGCTGGGGAATGTTCCCTCAGGGGCTGTTGTTGACAGCGAGATCCAGACACAAACTCCCCCCAAAATGCCCAGGGTGGGTGAACACACAGTGGTACCCACTCAGAGGGGGACCCTGCTCGTGCTGCAGCAGCTCCTGTTGCAAAGAGCAGAGAAATGAAGAAGTCCCAAAGCTGAGAACATAAAGAAAATGATGGATGACCTTCATCAGAGAGGGAAGGCAGCAAAAAGGGGCTGAAGAAAGAGAGCAGTGATGTGGAGAGAAATGTAAATAGTGCCTGAGCTGTGGGCACTGACAGCAAGGCTGGAAGTGCTGCAGAGGTGTGCAATCAATTCCTGCAAGGGGTGAGCCAGGACTAGTTGGAAGCACTTCACTGCAATGGCTTTGTGACAGTGTGCTGGATTTGTGGCTGAGCAGATGCCTTGGAGAAGAGGTGGCTGCATTCCACCAAAATAAAATAAAATAAAATAAATAAATCCCTTTTTCTATTTGAAAAGCAAACATTTCAGAAAACCCTTTTAACACTGGAAATGCTGCCAAGAAAACTTGCAACGACTTTTCCTGGCAACTCAAAGCAAAACATCTTTGGCTGGTTTTTCTTTTTTTATTCTTTTCTGTGTTATCTTCTAGGAGAGCAAAACTGACTCAGAGGGGGAGCAAGGTACCTGTGCCCAGAGATTGGCTTTGTTGTGCTGATGGACTGGAAAAGGAAAGGGTGTTTGTGGAAGCAAACCTTGAGCCATCCCAGAGAGCCAGCTTCACCTTCCCACATCACCTGCCAATTACCCACCAAAGCAAACAGAAATACAAACTGGGGGCGTTAAAGCCACAGTAATGAAAATGGGGGGGTTAAAGCCATGACTTCCAAAAAAATAAAGCTAAGAAGAGCTTGAGTTGGATCCAGAGCAGGCTGGGCACTGACAGAACAAACCAGCAGAAACAGGAGCTTTTCAAAACCAGACCAGCTCTGCCTATTTGTTGACCCTCTGGAAGTGCAGAAGATTCCCAGTTGTTGCCTTATCCAACAAAGGAAAATCCCTGCCAAGGCTCACAAAAGCTTTTTCAGCTTTAGCTGCCAATAAAAAAAAAAAGGAAAGCAGAATTTGTGGCAGGTGGAAGTAAATGAGGAACAGTTATGGGAGAACTGCAAGCTCCCATCTCTGCACAAACAACTTCCCAGGGCAGCAGTGAGCTGGAAACCAACCTGTGTCAGAGCCCAGAGCCCTGTTGGAGTCAATCAAGGGCTCAGCAGGATGTTCTGGACGTATGGGAACCAGTTCAAACATTCCAGCTTTGCTGGCTGCAGCAAAGAGATCTCAGGAGCACTTTTGACTGGCCCCAACTACCCCTTTTCCATCCCTTTCCATCTGAAATCTGCCTGGGAAACAGGGAAAAGCTTCTAGGAAGTAATTTAAAAAAAGAAAGAAAATAACTTGTATTTCACATGGGCTCCTGTCAGTCTGGGCTGTCTGTTGGGACTTTATAGCCCAAAGTCTGATCAGATGGATCTTAAAAGCATTTTAACCCCCAGGTGTGTTGTGGCTCTGAGTTCAGCAGAGAGGAGGATCAGGAAAGCTGGAAAGGAACATCTCTGGATTCACCCTGAGAAGCAGCAGCTGGAGGTGGTGACCTGTGAGATTCACAGCCACGTTCTGGGGCTCAGAAGAGAGATCTGTGTGAGGAAAAGGGAACCTCGAGGCAATCCAAGTCCTGCAGAGCAGCAGGAGCGTCCAGACCTGCCTGGGAACTGCAGGGCACGGACTGAGGCAGGAGATGGGAAGCAGGGACTGTTCCCAGGATTGCCACTGGCCTTTCCTCTGGCTCAGGGTGTCAGAGCAGCTCCAGGCTCTGAGCTCAGTGTGTCTGAGCCCCAGCCACCCGTGCTGGGGTGATGCCACAAGGTTTATCAGTTCTGTTTAATCCCGGAATGGTTTGGGTTGGGAGGGACAGCACTGCTGGGACAGGTAATTCTGCTCCAGGCATTTGTGGAAAGAGTTGGCAGCTGGAATTTAGGCTCTGGCAGAGGGAAAGGCCACCAGGAATGTGCAGAAAGGAAAGGGCTTCCTGGCTTAGCCCAGATTTGGGAGGGAGGGAGGGAGGGAGGGAGTCCTTCCAGGCAGGCTTTGTAACCGCCTGCAGCCCTGGGAGCACGAGAGGATGTTTTCCTGCAGGTCCCTCCTCTGAGCATCCCTGCTATTCCCAGTCAGATTAGCTCCATTTACATGGCAAAACACTTCCTAAGCAGCAGTAAGGAGAGCTCATCCCGAGATCAGAAGGACGAGAATAGTAACTCTCAGTCCTTGTGCAGCACTTCGGGGCGCTGAGCAAACAGCAGCCAATGCTGAAGCAAACTGTGCCCTGCTCCTGCTCCTGCCCCAGCTCCAGCCAGGAATGCTCCAGGATTAGAAACTTGCTGACACTGAGGGTGCCTGAGGCAGAGGAGGATCGTGGCTCTGGAGTTGTGTTGCTTCTCTGGTGCTGACAGGGGTAAAAAAGGGCTCGTGGTGTCAGCAGAGATGCTCAGGCCAGGCTGGGAAGGGCTGGAGCTGTGTCAGGGCAGGGTCAGGGTGGAAATCAGGGTAAGGTTCTTCCCCCAGAGGGTGGTTGGCACTGCCCAGGCTCCCCAGGGCAGTGGGCACGGCCCCAAGGCTGCCAGAGCTCCAGGAGGGTTTGGATGATCACAGGGGGTGACTCTTTGGGTGTCTGGGCAGGGCTGAGGGTTGGACTCGATCCTTGGGGGTCCCTCCCAACTCTGGGATATTCTGTGAGATGCAGCTGAAATCCCCTGCAGGGCAGGGGGTGTTGCAGCCCCAGTTCCAGCCACAGGAAGCAAAAGTGCTGGAGGAATTCCCCCCTCTCAGGGCTGCAAATCCCTCCCAGGGATTTGGGAAGCTGGGATGCGGCTTCCAGAGCTTCCCCTCCAAAACCAGAGGTTAAGCTTTACCCCCAAAACCTGGAGCCCAGCCCAGGGGAGAGACTGAAAAGGCAGGGCTGGGTCGTAAATCCCTCTTTAATCTCATTAACTGGAGTGTTTTGTGGCTCGAGGGCTCTCGTGTTTCCAGCAGGATGAAATGCTGGATAAATAACAACCAGGAGATGGCCACACACATATTTTTTTCCCTCTCTTCCTTTCTTTTTCCCTGTCCTTTCTTCTTTTTTTTAGTTTTTCACTTGTTTCCCCCCACCCTCCCAATGATCCACAGAAAGGGCAGTGCCAGGGCAGATTGTTTCATCTCTCACAGCCCTTTGCTTAAAGGAGCAAAAAAAAATCCCCAAACAAACGCTCCAGATTCCAGGATCTGGCGTGGATTCCAGGCTCTTTCCAGGAATTGCAGTTCCCTGGATCGGCTGGAGGTGCTGTGGAATTTTACCTGTGTGGAAAGAAAGCTCATCTGCCACCTGTGTGTGCTCATCCTGCTTGGCTTAAATGCTCCCAGGATGGCTTTTAATATTAAGTGACTGATGTAAAGCAAGGGAAATCTTGCTCCAGGTAATTATTGGAATGTGTTCCCAGGGATTTGGCTGGGGGGTTGGAGCCACGTGTTATTTTGAATTTTTAATTGGCATGAGGAAAAAAAGGGCCTGGAAATGCAGATATGATGGACTTTGAGGGTTGTGATCATGAGTTTTCAGTTGGGGAAGACAAGCAATATCAATTTGACTAATTTGCTCTCTCCCCAGAATGAAAACACTTGACTTTATTGGCCTGTCTGGGGAAGTTCTTGCTGTGAAATGTCTAAATCTGATTTGTTTTTCTGGTTGTTTGGTGTTTTTTTTTACTTGAAATTAATTTATTTTAAAGGTCAGAATTTCCCAAGGAATATAAATGAAACTCAAAGGGGTTTTTTTTTGCTTCTTCTGAAAATAATAGAAATCTGATAGGGAATATTTGACTCAAAATATTGAAAAGGTTGCCTCGATAACCTGAAAAAAAGTTCAATTCCCAGTTAAAAAGTTGGCAGAATTCATTCTTTTCTCCAACACCTTAGTGCTGAGAAAGTGTTATTTCCTCACATGTAAACACTCCAATGTCTTTCTCACCCATGAAATCTTAATTTTTCCACCAGATAAGAGAACAAGAAGCACATATTTCACTTCTGACTCGGAGCTTGTTTTAAGCTTCGGAACAGAGCTGGGGACTTGGAGGATTTTTTGAAGTAATCCTGATGTGGGAGTTGAAAATGGGAATAAATCTGCTGCCTGGGATGAAACAGCCCCGTTAGGAGCTTCTTCCTCAGTAATTATATTACAAGATGAGGTTTTGGATTGTACTGATATAATAGAGAGCAGGTTGCCCAGAGGAGCTGTGGCTGAAATGGGGAAGTAGGAGAATTTACCCCAGCCTGAGGGCTTCTATAAAACGCTTTCTGTCTGGAAGAGGAGACAGGGGGTTCACCTGGACCTCAGTAACTGGAAAACCTTGAACTAAGAACCTCAACTGTTTGTTGAGCAGGTGAAGGATAGAAAGGAGATGAGCGGCAGCCAACCTGGATTAGAGAAGCATAAATCACGTCAAAGAAATTGAATTCACTCCCAAAGCAGAGACAAGCCTTTGGGGGCAGTAGAAAAGCAGATGTCATGTGAGGCAGTGCCCTTAAGTGCAGGAAAAAGAGGATGTTTTCATAGGCATGGCAGAGAAATCAGGTTTAGATCCAACTACAGCAGGCTGGGCCAGGGGAGGGGGAGGAATTAATTGAGTCAGGCTTTGTTAGGAATTGTCCTGTGTCCTGTTCTGCTCAGTACCCCCATTAAATATCTGAGCCATGTGATAGTGGGAGCACTTATTACATTTTCAGAAGGTTGGGAGGGACACTCTGGGGGTCAGCTGGGGAATGGTTTCACTGGAATCCAAACAAACAGCAGCCAGAACCCCTCAGGTGTGCAAAGGGGTATTTGGGAACGCAGATAAAGCACCTGCTGGGGTTATACCTGAACCAAAAACACTGTGGGTGAAGTCAGAGGGATGGAAGAGTCTTCCCTACACCTCAGGACAGAGAATCCTGATACCAGGAGAACCTGTGGCAGAGGAGCAGCATCTCTGGGCAGGGAGTGATGTAAAGCCACTGCTGATTAGAGCTCCAGAAATGCCAGATTAGCCAGCAAAACATCAGCCCCAGCACCACAGGAGGCCCAGCTTCCCTGCCTTCCAAGGAATCCTGTGGATCCTGTCAATGGATCCTGCTGTCAGTGCAGATCGAGCTGTTCTCTGTCCCAAATTCAATTTCTCACTCTTCCTTACTCTGCTTTTCTTAAATGGAATTCTTGGTGTGTGTCAGGGCCTGGGGCATCTGAAGAGATTTTTATGGAACCATAGAAGGGGTTGGGTTGGAAGGGACCTTAAATCACCCAGTGCCACCCCCTGCCATGGGCAGGGACACCTTCCACTAGCCCAGGCTGCTCCAAATTTATCCAACCTGGCCTTGGACACTTCCAGGGATGGGGCAGCCACAACCTCTTTAGACTTTTTGTGTCCCCCAGTGGAAAAAAATCTCTTCTCCATGTCCCTTCTTTGGGCCAATCTGCAGCAAAATGAGATTCAGTCGAGACACCAGTGAAATCCTCCCGATGCCACGAGCTGTGGGCACTGCAGTGATGAATTCTGATGCCTCTGATGAATTTTCTCGTCATTAAGAGGGCGAATTGGCTGTGCCCTGGGTGTCTCTGTGCAGAGCCAGGCAGCTGGGTCCGGGCAGGCTGGCAGGAGCTGTGCACACACACTGCTCTGGAAACCCCCAGAGCCCTGCAAACCCCCCCGTGACTGGTTTCCATCTCTCTTTTTTGCCAAAGCCCTTCTAGTTCAGAGGGTCTATTGTTTGTACAGTGGAGCAATTATGTTAATAATGGTAATGCAGAGCGGTGCTTTATTTTACTGGGGATTTTAGTGACAGGAATCTGAATGTATGAGCGGCTAAAAAAGGCAAAATGTTTATAGAAGTGCATAAACCTAATTTTATGCACTCCATTTTACAAGGGGCTCGAAATGGGTTTTTAATAAGCATTTCAAATGATGTATTCACATCTCTATAAGTCGCCGTATCTCATCTTGGGAAAAGCGGTTTGAAATGGCTCTCGTAATTAACTATTTATTTATTGTCAGTCAATTATTTACGAGGGTCTGGCAGGGTTTGTGAGGGGGAGCCTGCCCAGTGCTCCTGAGGGTGGTTGGAGTGCTGAGGCAGGGTCTGATGGAATCACAGGGTTGGAAAAGATCTCCGAGATCATCGAGTCCAACCTTCAGCTGAACCCCCCGTGCCCAATAAACCGGGTCGTGAAGTGCCAAGTCTGCTTGGTTTTTGGACACCTCCGGGGTGGGGACTCCAAACCTCCCTGGGCAGCCCCTTCCAAAGCCTGACAGCCCTTTCCAGGAAGAAATCCCTCCTGATGTCCCACCTGCCCCTCCCCTGGCACAGCCTGAGGCCGTTCCCTCTCCTCCTGTCCCTGTTC
>JAWWES010000178.1:0-28176 GCA_035583135.1 Lophotriccus pileatus
GTGTTTAAGGACAGACTGGATGTGGCATCAGTGCCATGGGCTGGGGGACAAGGTGGGGTTGGGTCACGGGTTGGACTGGATCAGCTTAGAGGTCTTTTCCAACCTGGTTCATTCTGTGATTCTGTCTCTTATCCAGGTGCCTGACTGAGCAACTCTGATGAACCCTGAGCACAAGACAACAGAATCACAGAATCAATTAGATTGAAAAAGACCTCCAAGGCTGTGTGAGTCAATACAGCTGGACAGACCAAACAACCATAAAACCACTGAAATGCAAAGACTAAATTTATTTAATTCCCTTGCTAACTGGAGGATCCTAAAGCAACACCTGGGTGGAGACACACAAGCAGGAATGCTGGCACCACTGAGCTCAGATGATGTGTGGCAGGGCTGCTGTTGGCACCAGTTTGCTGTTGGCCCTTTCTCTGGGGAGCTGGACAGGGGAAAACCTCTCCTCTCAACTAAGGCAAAGCAGCCAAGGCATCCCTAGACCAGCAGAAAGACAAGCTCTGCTCTCACCACTTGTGAGATGCCAGAAGATGCTGAGCTGGAGCCGTGCTGGTCCTGCTCCCCAGAGGGGACTGTCAGGGTTGCCTGGCTCCTGGCTTTCCTGGGCCACCTGCTATCCTTCTCCTGCCTGCTGGAGCCATCCCGCTGGCTCAGGGCCCTCAGCCCCAGCACAGGAGGTGGCAGGACCCACTGTCCAAGCTCAGTGTGCTGGGCATCACTGCAGTGCAGTTCCTTCCAGCTCTGTTCCTGCCCTGGGCAAAGCCAAGCCAGTGTGACTCATGGTGCCATGGGATACGGAGGCAAAGACTAAAATTACCTGATCAGGTATCAGGGTTTCAGTTCTGAGGGTGATAAATAAGTTGTTTGTGTTAACACCCTGCCATCTGCTTGGGGAATTGCAGGGGTTGGATTTGTTTGCGTGGTGGTTTTGGGGTTTGGGTGGGTTTTTTCTTTCTCTTGGCACAGAGAGAAGATGACTAAAGTATTGGCTAAATCTGCAGTGTTTTGCCTCTTCTTGATGGAAAATCCCCAACACACTGAGATGTTGTTATTGGTTTAGTCTGGACTCTGCCAACACTGGCTCTGGAGCAGATGGCTGTTCCACCAGTGTGGGAATGGGTTAGCAGTGCCAGCTCTGCTCCACAGGGCAGCTCTGCCCTGGCACCACTGGTGGCATTTCCCACAGCCACCAGCTGCAGAGAGGCCCCTGTGCAGAGTGACAGGGACAGGCTCTGGCCCAGGGCACGGCTGCACAGAAAGGCACTGTCAGCTGCACATGCCTGGGGATGCTCTCACCTGGAGAGCTGCTGCCTCCCCTCCCAGGCACTGTGCCACGAGGACAGCCCAGTGCCAGCACTGACCACTGCTCCAGGGGTGACCTCAGCAGGCACTGCTGGCTTGTTACCCCTGGGATGAGCACCCGGCAGGCTGAGCACCGCTGGGTGTCATTAACCCCAAATTAGAGCACTGTTTGTGCACATCCAGTTTCCAGCCTCCTGAGCCAAGAGAGGATGCCAAGAGCTTCCTGGTCCCCTTTCTCAATTCCTGGCACAGAAGGAGGTCACATCCATGAGTGACTGGAAGCTTCTCAGGTCCTACACAACAGCCTGCCTTTCTGCTCCTACTCAGCCCATCTCCCACCTCCTTGTGCTCTCCTGCATGTCCACCATGAGGTGTTTCTCATATGTTCCTTAATCACCCTTCCCAAAGCCAGGAAACACCAAAAACCATGAGACCTTACAGCCTGCAGGCCCTGCCGGTCCAGCTCGTCCTCCTGGGAGAACTGGGGGGTTGGGATACAGGAGGGGCTCCAAGAGGGGATATGGTGCACCCAGACCTCCTGCCAAGTGCCACACAGAGAAGACATTTGGTGTTCCACAACCCCCCTGTGAACGGTGCCATTGAGGCTTGGTGAGAACAGAAGGCTGTTACCAGTGAACAAAGGTATCTGAAGAGTTCAGGACCCTGAGCAGTAAGGGGTATTAACCCAGGGAGGCAGTTTCTTGCCTTTCCAAAGGTTTTTCAGCCTGGCCCAAAAGTGAAATGTTAAGAGCCAGAAATGGAAGGGTTGGGTACAGGAGCTGCTCTATTCTCCTGCAATGCCAGGGAAGTCCAAAGTCCAGACTGAACTTTTAGGAGGTCGTTTCTGTTTCACCCTGCTGTGACACAGCCCGAGCCATCTCTCTGAAAAAAGGTCCCAGGTGGGGAAATAGCTACAAACCAAGCTTCCACCAGACATTTATTGGTTTGGGTTGAGGTCAATGCATGTGACACAGCGTCGCTCCCGTGTGCTGGGCACCTCTGCCATCGCCTGTAACACAGGCCAGCATGCCCAGCCCAGCAGCCTGTCCCCTTCTGCATGAGCAGCCACTCAAACACAGCCCATAAACAAAGAGCAGAACAGGCCAGGACCTTTCCCTTCTTCCCTGCCTGCCCAGCACTGCTCCACAGCCAAAGTCTGGGTCTGGGGCCCTGGTAGGGTGCAGGTAAGGATGAAGTAGGGGGGCAAGTTCTGGATCCAGGGCTCTTCCTTGCCTGTGGCTCCCTCTCAGCCCAACCAAACACCCTGGCTGAGTTACTCACCCTGGGAAGGCAAGGACAGTGAGAGGAGCCTTCTGGGTTTTGAGCCCTTGGTCTGTGTGGATCAAAGCAAACACACATATTGTGGCTGCAGAGTGACCAAGCAAAGCACCCACTGGACAGCTTCTGGAAGAGCAGGAGTGAGTGGCCCAGCCTGTCCCATCAGCTCCTGGATTGGGTGCCACAGATGGTGGACAGCTTGGACAACAGCCCCAGCTGTGACCTGCACCTCACTCTGCACAGGGTGAGCAGAGCAGAGAGAGCTCTCTGTGACTTAATTTGCCCCTATGATCTACAGGTGCTCCCACCAGTCCACACTGAAGCCTCCCCGAGCAAGGGGAGCACCAGAAAGTGGCAGGTGATGGTTGTAGGGGGCTGCAGGGCAGTAACAATAAGCAGCACAAAGTAGGCAAGATTCAGAGAGTACTGAAGTAAACTCAGAGGTGACATGAGCCAAAGCAAGGTCAAGTTTGCTGGAGTCAAGTTTGAAGGTGTCATGTTGGCCCCTTTGGGCCTTGCACTCTGGTCTGTGAGTGGGCAGAGGGACTGGTTTAGTTTGTGGACTTCTCTGGCTGTTGGTGGGATCCATGTCTTGGGATGGAGGAGGTTGCCCAGGAAGGACAAGGGAGTGGAAACCCCCTTGCAAAGGTTAGAGAACAGGTTTCATGCACTGTGTTCTCTGGCAGTGCTGATATATGAGGGAAGACTGAGAGAACTGGGATTGTTCAGACTGGAAAAGAAAAGGTTAGGAGTGACATAACTGTGGCCTTCCAGGACCTGAAGGACCTAAAAGAAAGATGGAGAGACACTATTTATAAGAGCATGGAGTGACAGGACAAGGGGGAATGGCTTCAAACTGACAGAGGGCAGGGTTAGATGGGATAGTGGGAAGAAATTCTGTGAGGGTGGGCAGGCCCTGGCACAGGTTGCCCAGAGAAGCTGTGGCTGCCCCATCCCTGAAAGTGTCCAAGACCAGGTTGGACGGGGCTTGGAGCAACCTGGGCTGGTGGAAGGTGTCCCTGCCCGTGGCAGGGGGTGAAATGAGATGATCATTTAAGGTTTATGATTTAAGGTCCCTTCCAACCCAAACCATTCTGTGATTCAATGAGGAACTTGGACCTGCTTTTGGCACTGCACCAGGAAGGATCCTACCTGCTTTGTACTTTGTAAGGTGAATGTGCAATGGGAAAAGCCACAGGTGTTGTGACCAACTCCCTGGCACGGTGACCAGTGACCCAGGCAGGAACACCATCTCAGGACCCTGCAGCAAACTGCAGCAGGGCTGAGCTGGGGGAATCAGCATTTTGGCTGGAGGACAAGGCAGCAAGAGCTCCTGGGCAGCCACCTAAAGGGGAGGCCACCCCAGGACAGCCAGGGAAGCCACAGCAGCTACAGGGCAGAAGGACAGGCAGGGTGGAGGGGTGAGAGGCCTTCACACCCAGTGAAAAGCAAAGCTCCTGTCCTACTGCCATGGGCATCAGCAGCTCTGGCTGTGCCACCTCAACACAGGTAGATGCTCAGAAGGGACAACAGGGGCTGAGCACTGGGTGACATCAGGGTGCCCTGAGCCTTTTGCACAGGACTGTGTTCAGCTCACGGTGCCAAGCCAGAGGTGCTGGAGGGGCACTGGAGGGCAGGAGTGAACGCCCTCTTGGCACTGAGAGCCTCTCACCTGCTGTCTCCACCTTCCCCTGCCATTTCTCCAGTGTCCTGTTGGGTTTTCCTTTCCTTCTGCATGCTGCCCTGTTCCAAATTTTGCTCCTGTTGTTCTCACCTCCTCCTTTTTCTTGGAGCTGAGCACTGAATCCAGTCATGGTGAGGTGGGGAAAGCAACTCATCCGCCTATAGTTGCACACACCCAGTCTGCACTCTGGTGGTAACTCCACAGGGATCATCCCTTCACTCACCAGGCTCCAGGAACTGCCCTGCACCTTGGCTTGGCTCTACCCAGAGCCACAGAGCACCTTGCAACAAAACCAGGGCAAACACAACGAAACCCAAACCAGAGGTTCCCCACCAAGAGTCCTCAGGAATTGTCCCAGAGACACTCACAAGGCTGTACGAGGCTGAGGATGAGACAATCATCTGTGGGCACAGCACGTCTTGGATGGTGAAGCACAGTGTTCCCCAAACATGTGCTTTTCTTAACCCTGTGTGCAGGTGAAGGACTGCACTGCTCCCTGGGCCATGGACTCTGCTGCACACGCCTTCCAAGCTGAGCTCGGGTGGGATGTGGTGTTTGTGGATGCCATGGAGGACGTGGTACCACTGCTGTGGTCACTTGGACTTGCACCAGCCCGCGTGGGAAGCCCCTGTGGTGGTGGTGCCGCAGTGGGAAGCATGGACAATGACAGGAGGTTGAATCTCTCGGAGGAGAGCAGATTGTGGACTCTGGCTGGAGACCTGCAGAGGAGAGGCGAGAGATGGGAAACCATCAGGTGCAACCAAGGGATCTCCTTAGTGCCTCCCTTCTCCAAAAGCCAGAGAGCCAACCCTGTCTTATAGAGAACCTAATGCCACTGGAGAGGAACTGTTGGCTCTCAGGCCACTGGCACAATGGAAGTCTCCAGTGATATTGAGGATGAGATGTATCCTCCCACAGGAGGCTACAACCCACTGGACCTCCATGACCATCATCCTCCTCTCACACAGTCACCCGTGGGGTCGGTCAGGTACCAGTGCTCAGCTCTGGCCCTGCTCACACCCTCTGGGTGCAGCCCAGGGGTGGAGGACAGTGGGAGCTCAGTGGGTGGATGGTTTCACCTCCTTGCCAGCTGCCCTGGGCTGAGCTGCAAGGATTTGTGGTGCTGGAGCACAGGATTTCACTTCAGCTGCAGTAAAGCACATCCTTCCAGACATATCTTCACTTCAGCAGTGACCTGGTCGCCTGTGCCCTCAGCTCAGCTCACCAGGTCACCTTTGCTCCCCACCAAGCTGCTCAGGCCTTGCTTGACTTGTCTGCACCCCACAAACACCAATTTTGGCAGCATGTGCTGCGGAGCAGAGTCACACATGGGCAGCAGAGCAGGGAGGCAGCTTGAGCCAAGCAGAGCTGGCCCACTGGGGATCCAACCTGGCCACTTCAGCCCCCTCATGGGATGAGCTGGGAAGTCCATGCCAGGCTGCACTGGCAAGAAGCACCTCTCTGTGGCTCTGCCACCACATTTAGAATGAGTTATGTCCTGAACTTCTGGCAAACAGAAAGGATCTGCCTTATTGCCCTTCGCCAGCTAGAGGATAGCCCTGTGTCATGGACACATCCTGGCCTTGGGTGATCCCTGTTTCCACAACACTGGCACATCACCATGCAGCTGAGCCAGGAAGGCCCAGCAAAAGGAAGCCCCTCCTGCCCAGCCCAGCTTCCCAGGCTGAGCACACTTGCCATGGTCATGTCCTGTGCCCAGGAGCTGGGACTGGCTACATGATGGAGCAGGTGAAGCCACAGCACTCCTTGAGCAGGGTGAGGCCGGTCTTGCTCACGTACGGTGCCGAGGTTTGCTGTCCCCTGGAAGTCATCTTCTTCTCCTTGACAGGAGCTGTGGAAAGAGGAATTGGGCTCTGCCTGGGGACCAGGGCACAGGCCCATGGCTGATTCTTAGAGCTCCTCCTGGGGCTCACTTGCTGCCCCTCCTCAGACCCACAGCTGGGCATGAGCTCCTGCACCCGGGAGGCACATCGCCATGTGTGCTTCCTGCGTGTCCACAGGGATCCTGGGCTGGAAATGCCTCCCACTGCACTGGGAAGGTGATGGAGGCACAGGGAAGACACCACCTGCCACCAGAGGCTGTGGTGTCCGTCCAGGGTGTGACCTTAGGTAATGGTGTGATGGGATGTAAACAGCTGGTTGGAAAGGGTCAGATGAAGCCCATCAGCTATGAAAGGACACCCACCCATCCCCATTCTCATAGGACATGGTGGCTGGGAAATGCCAGGAGGGAAATGGAAGCACAACATCTGTACCACTTTGGGACGTTTCCACGATGTGATCTCAGGCACCAGAGTCCCCCAGTTGCCATTTCCCCACACCCTCCTCCAGGTAAGTCAGACCAATGAAATCTTGGAGACAGGGTGCTTAGGAAAGGGGAGAAACTGCCAGGGTGAACCTTCATTCAAGGAATGAAACTCATCAACCACCTACTTGCTTTCTGGAGGTAGCTTTTGGAGAGCTTACTTTGCAGGAACTCTGCCATTTCCTTGTCTTCTTCCCTTTCCCTGTGACAAAGAACTTGGTTACCATTCAGGAAAGGAACAGGAGCACCTGGGAAGGCAGGATGCAGATCAGAGGACAGCCTGCACTGTCCTCAGTGCAAGGAATAAGTTGCACTGAGCTACCTGAGCCTCTCAAATTCCACGTCATCCACCAGGAAATCCCGTGTTTCCACCAGCTTGTGTATCTGTTGGACCAGCTCTTCTTCCCTCTGCTTCTCCTCGTTGGACTTCTCATTCTCTGCAGCACAGAGAACACATTTAACACACCAACAGGGCCCAGCCCACCCCTGCCAACCCGGGAGCAGATATGACAGCGGGAGCAAAAGCCAAGCCAAAGGAAGCAGCTGGATCCAGGCACAGGCTGCTAAAAAAGCAACAGCCTCATCCCAAACCACCCTGGCTGGAAGGAGACACATCAGAGCTCTCAGTCAGGTCCTCTGCGTGACTGAGAAACCAGCCAGGGATTCAGGTGTGCAGGGAATTATCAATGGGCAGATGCCCTGGGAACATCTCACACCTCCATTTACATCACACACAGAGACGTGAAAAACAATCCACTGGGTTTGTGGCTTTATTCCCTTTGCTGAACGTGCTCCTGGTGATCTCATCCTCTACATCTGACCCTCCAAAATGCTGTCAGTGCCATTCCCACCCCAGCAACAAGGATGGCCCCACAGATCTTTGGGCAGAGAGTTAGTGAAGGCCTGGAAAACTCTCACATCACTATGAAGTCCTGTCCTACATGAATTTACAGAATCACAGAATAGTTAGGGTTGTAAGGGACCTCATCCAGTCCAACCCTTTATTTAGTTTATAGCTGCATTTTAAAGCCCAGCATGATGTTTCTGACTCATCAGAAACTGCAGTTGCTGTAAGCACCCCAGTGACCAGAATCACACCTGACACAGACCTGGCCTTACTCTTTCACTTGCTATAGGAGAGATGGATTGACTGAACAAGTTTAGCTCCCTGCTGGTACACAGGGGTCAGTGGGATATGTGAGGATGGGAGCCATAGGGATAAGGAGTGGCAAATATCCACAGAGAGACCCCTAGCTGGGAACTCTGACTGCTTGTGCTGCAGCTGTTTAATACCAAGTCTGAATTCAGCAGCCCAGCCCAGAATGGATCAATCTCCAGCCTTCCTTCAGCTAAATAAAAGTACAGAGAAATCCACAGTATGGACTGAGCCCTGTTGGCTGGGTCTCAGCAGTGACCTCAGCTGAGTACTGATTAGTGCTGAAGTCTGCTGTAGGTGAGTGGAGGTGCTGCTGCAGGGCTCTGGGAAGGAGGAACCACTCAGAATCATCCCATTAGAAACATCCCCAGCAGACAAAGGGTTTTCCTGCCACTGTGCTTGTGTGCAAGGAATGAGCTTCCTGGCACAGAAAGCTGTTCTGGGCTGGGGGCTGAGCCACAGCTGCTGGTCTTCCACCAGGAAGAGTTCATGCACAGTCACCTGGCCCTGGGCACTCTCTCTGTGCAGCTCCCACCTGCCTGGTGGGAACGGGAACACTTCCAAGTGGCCACACAAGTGGGAAACATCAGGCTGTGCACAGCATTTGGAGTTAATCAACACTCTGCACTCCCGAGGTGGGGAACGTCAGAGTTAACATCCCACTGTACAAACACTGCACCTTTTCTCCAGACTTGCTGATGTCAGAGCCCACCATGACCAGGACACTCTGAATTACTGAAGGCACCTTGGCCTGGTGAGATTTCAAGCCCCAAGTCTGGCTGAGCTCTGAGTAAGCACTGACGTGTTCAAATCCTTATCCAAACCGAGGATTGCTGTGACACTCTCTCCAGAACACTGATGTGCAGGATTTTTCCAGCACAGTCTCATCTGAGTCAAGTCAGAAAGAAGACAAAAAGAGCATCTCTGATGCGAGCAGAATTCATGCTTTCAGCTAAATCTGGGAGTACTCAAAAGACAAGAAATGAAAGACCAAAGCAGAAGAAGGAAGGCCAGACACATTTCTCCAGCGTCAGAAAAGGCCAGTTTATCTCTGCTCCTGAGCCATGATTTAGGTAAAGTCTTAGTTTAGGTGTTAGAGTTAAAAGCCCACATGAGATCTGGGTCTATTTTGCAAGCAGCTCCCATTTTTGTGGCAGGATGCTCCCCTTCCTGCCTGAACCTCCCTCTGGATACAGCCAGGTTGTATTAAACTAATCAGGACCTGCATATTAAGCAGCATTTGGGCTCTACCTACGTGCTGAATGTTCACAAGCACACACAGCACAGCCCCACTGTGGCTTCAGACAGGGTCAATATTTGCTGCTGCTCTTGGCTTTGAGGTGACCTCAGGTACTGATGGTGGTGCTTGGGGAATCAGGTCCAAGTCCTCGTGCTTGGGTGGGTACAAATAAGCAGGGCTGTGTCTCCCATCTGCTTCTGAAAGCAGTCCTTGCTGAGGGCTGAGTGAGGGTGTCCCAGGAGGAGGCAGAGCCCTTTGACCAGGACAGACACAGCCTGTGGGGAAGCCTTTCCTGCTCGGCCTCATTCCAACCTGGAGCTGTTTGGTGGGTGCTTTGCTTTGAACACCAAGAGAGATCCTTTAGAGAAACGAGGCTTGGCCTCTCCTGGGCTGTGAAGGCACAAGGGTGGCTGTAGCTGTGACAGGCCATGGAGGGTCACTGGTCATGGTGAGGGAGGTGACAAAGCAGCACTTCCTCCCAGCTGAAGATTTCACACATATTGCCCTGGCCTGTTCATCTCTTTTCAACATCCTGAGCGGTGAATCCACCTAAACCAGGGGCAGCACCAAGTCCCTTTGGCATGGCAGCCCCCTAGCACCCACCCCACCCTGGCTGCAAGCAGGAGCCCTTCCCTGGCAGCTGCTGCCCTCTGCCCCTCCACTGACACAGGTTCTGACATGGCCATAGCAACAATTCATTCCTTTTCACATACTCAAGGCCTTTGAAGGCATCTCCCCCTCTTTATCCTCTGAAGGGGCCCCTCCATGGTGTGGTCAGACAATGGTCCCTGATTGTCCTCCCGACTCACCTGGGATCCTCCCTGGTGCACTGTGTTGGGATTCACTGCCACCTCCCTCAGCCCCCCTTCTCCTGTACCAGACCTCAAAGGACTTACTATTTCTCTGCTTTTCAGTTTTCTCTGCCCTTTATCCCAAGCCTGGACAGGGACTCCCTGCAAGTGCTCCCAAGGAGAATCTCAGGAGAGGCTCAGGGAGCCCCATCTGTGGATGCAGCAGCATCTTTGGGAGCATCCTGGGGTGGGAGCTCCCAAAGAGCCTCTTGTATTTCGTGGATCCTTTCTGCTGGCTGCAGCAGGGTGCAGTTCTCTGAAGCTCCAAAAAGCCTTACCTGGCAGGGCTATGAGTTTTTGAAGCTCCTTTTTCAGCCGGCTGATTTCTTTACAAAGCTGAATGTCATCCATCCTGCAGGGACACAAGTGAAACCACTCAGGGGAGAAGACTGGGAGAGGAATGTTCCAAACCTCCAGAGCAACACCCAACCAGTGCTGGAAGGCAATGCACTCAGTGCCTGTGGTAGGGAGCATGGATTTACCTGCCTTCCCATGGAGATGGGAGCCCACTTCACCCCAGAGCCACGTGGGTTGAGTTGCTGGTTGTTGGCAAAGCAAAAGTTTCACTGCCCTAATGACAATGAAGCCTTTTCAAAAGCTGGCACACCCACCAGGCGATAGCAGCTGTGTCTCTCCTTCTTCCAAAAAAATAATCCCCAGAAGGCAAAATCCAAAAAGAAGTGGATGTCATATAAGAGGATCTGACCTTTTTATTCTGCCTTCCTGCAGAATTAAAAGAAGTTAGAAATATAACAGAGGGGGGAAGTGTGCAAACTTTGCAGGTGTCTGCTGAGAAATGAGGAGAGAGAAGCAGGAGAAAAGGGGTCTGCTGAAGCCAGAGGCAATGGAAACACCTCTGGCTCAAACCCCATGACAGCAGCAGGGTGGGCCCAGCTCAAACATCAGCTGCTGGAGCCAACTGGGGACATGTGGCCCTGTCCGAGCTGAGGCAGTTTGGATGTCTCAGGAGCACCACAGACACTCAGCCCCTTCCATGGGGACCAGCTCAAGTGCTGCTCGTGGCTTACTGGGGCTGTGAGAGGAATAAACTGATTGACTTTTAAAACTCTCTTGCCTGTGCCCTTGGTAAAGCCAAGCTTCTCTGGGCAACCTGTGCCAGGGCCTCCCCACCCTCACAGGGAGGAATTCCTTCCTAACATCCCATCTAACCCTGCCTTCTGGCAGTCTGAAGCCATTCCCCTCATCCTGTCACTCCAGGCCCTTGGAAATAGTCTCTCTCCATCTCTCACTCCTTCAGGTCCTGGAAGGCCACAGTCAGATCACCCCAAAGCTTCTCTCCTCCAGGCTGAACAATCCCAGCTCCCCCAGCCTTTCCTCCCAGCAGAGCTGCTCCATCCCTCTGTTCATCTTGGTGCCTCCTCTGGACTCTCCAGCAGCTCCATGTCCTTCCTGAGCTGGGGACCAGATCTGTGTCTGCGGATGATCCATGACTGACTTGTGAGCTGGTGCCACCCTGCACAGCTGTGCCACTGGTTCCTTTAGGAGTGGGAGTTCCTGAAAGCCTTGTCTGCACCTTCCAACTGTCCTTCCCCTGCTGACAGACCTTCTGCTGGTCCTTCCACTGAGTCACAGCGTCCACCCCTCTGGGCTGAGTCAGATTTACTGGAGCTGCCTGGAGATGCAGCTTTGTCGGCTGAGCTGAGGACAGCGGGAACGTTGACAAAGGAGAATAAACAATCTTACAAAGAGGAACCCTGTGAGAGGTGTCCGTGGGAGGGGATCAGCTCGGGTGGAGGAGAAGGCTCCCTCTTGGCTCTGTCAGACTTTTGCTCCAGCTGACAGAGCTTTCCCTTGTCTGCATTCCACACTGAACAGCAATGCCAGTGCTTGGGAGCTGCACATGGAGAGCAGGGAGGGCTCTTTGTCCTCTTCTTGGGTCCTGTGGTGGCTGAGCCCTGAACTTGTACAGAGAGCACCAGCTCTGCACGGGACACAGGGACAACAGGCTGATTGCTGGTGATGTGCTTACTGAAATGAAAAATTCAACTGAAAATACACAGTCAAATGAGAGCTGAAAAATTATCACGTTTAAATTGGAAATTACTTCTGGGAAAACTGATAGTGAGAATAATAAATGGGTGATAATCAAAATTCTCATTTCAGTAAAGCTTGGGAGGGATTGCAAGGAGGGGCACCCAGAAAGCTGCTGCTGGAGCTGGGATTGCTTCTACCAATAGTTTTCAGCAGCAGCCAGAGCCAGGGTGGCCCTGCCTGGCCCCAAGGAGCAGGTCAGAGCACTGAGGAGTGCAGGTGCAGAGCTGAATCTCCCACAGGCATCTCAGACCTTTCCTTTTGCCCTATAAAAGGAGAAATATTGGGAGCTTCCTTGTTTTCTAGAGCACAGACACCTCCGAAATGTTGGAACATTTTAGTTTGACATTTCCAACAAGGAGAAAACACTGATTGCTATCAACTGTTGGGAGCACACCCTGGGAAATGTCCCCCTCCCCGAGCCCTACAGTCCAACCAGCCTGAATATCACACTTTTCCCCCACGAGGGAAAAGAAAAGGCCCTTGCAGCCCCAGTTCCCCACCCTTTTAAACCTTGTCCTGCAGAACCCAGAGATCTGGGATCTCTCTTCTCCAGCCCTCAGCCTTCCCTGCCCCACGGATCCACACACTCCTCCTCACCCCTGCACCTCACAGAGCTGATGCTCCAGTTCCCACAGCACCCCCAAAACACGCAGACACCCAATCCTGACACTTCCCAACTCCCAAGGGATCCCTTTTGCAGCCACACCCACCCCAGCCTGTGGTTTCTGTGGGTGATCTCCCTTTTTTTCCCAAGGGCAAGGCAAGGAACAAAACAAACAAAGGGATAAGAAAGAACAAGATCTGTGAGCTTTGACAGCACCGGAGAGAATCAGGTACCGGTTGCCATGGAAAAGCAGTGAAGAACCGCACTTTTTATGAATTCCAAAAATCCCTTTCAGCAATGTGTTCAGGAGGAACTGTGCCTCAGAGAGGCCACCGTTCCAAATCAGCCACAGTCCAGCTCACAGCTGCCCCACACACTGGATTTACACAGGGATTTCCAGCCTTTTGTGCTCCCTGCAGTGCAGGTACCACTGAGAAACCAGACACATCAAAAAAAACCCCCACAATATCAAGTGCTCTAGCCCAGGAAATATGATCTTTGCCATTACCAATAGAAAAATTCCAGCTTTCTATTGACCTGGCAGCATGGGATCTGAGGATTGGGCTGACTACAGCAATTCAGGGGTATTAAATCAACACAAACTTGATGATTTTAATCAGTCCTTTTCCTCCCAAACCACAAAATCCCCTGGTACACCCAGGGAAAATGTTCTTTATCCCTCCTGCATCTTTATGTTGCAGCTGGTTTAGTGCTGCTGCAACACAGTGGCTATTTGATTGCCTTAAATCTGAAAGGCCTAGAGATTTTTACCCAAAAACTGCTTTGATCATTGAAGTGAACCATGGAGAAAATCCTTCCCTCCTCACTGGGCTGCAAAGGTGTGCTGGGAGTGGAGATGCAGGATGCAGGGTGGAGATGCAGGGTGGCACCAGGCACTGATGCTGGTCCAATCCTGGTGTGTCCTGGTGACTCCAGGGGCCAGGGGATGGAGGAGGAAAGGGGAAGTTGGGAGGACCTGCAATACTGCAGTCTGGGAGAATAAACTGTGTTCACGTGGCTGTTCAGCAGCTGCAGATCTTTATTCTGGGGCAAAGCCACATCTCCAGAGGGCAGCAACAAACCACCAGCCTCAGGTCCCTTCCCAATCCCAGCCTAAGAGCCTCACACTGAGGCAGGGTATGGAGCCACTGGGAACACGGGGTGCTGCTGGTTGAGCATGGAAACATTTGTGTGGTTAAATCCATGGGATAAACTCTGTCTGCACAGAGTTAGGCTGGCTCAGACCTTCACAGCATCAGTGGCACCTTTATAACCCATTAAAGCCCCTCCGGAGGGCAAGGCCAGAGCAGTGGGAGAGGCTGCACTTCCCAGGGGGAAACAAGGTGAAAAAGCAGCCTCAGCTCTGTTTGAGTGGGCAGGAGAAGATGCTGGGATGCCCCTGGGAATGGGGCAGGGCAGGCACTCACATGTAGCGCAGCTCCGACTCCCTCCTCACCAGGATCTCCCTGATCCTCTCGATTTTGAAGAGCTCCCCTTCAATGTCATCAATGGTGGTGGTGGAGTCGGCCATGGAAACGATCTCATCCTCTACCAAAGAAACAGGAGCTGTGTCAGGCAGCAGGAGACGTCAGGTGGGTGCCGAGGCCAACACGGGCTCTTGGAGCCTCAGAAACCAGCATCACCTCACCTGCTCCGTGCTGGCCCTGCACACCCTGCTCACACCAGTGCTGTGCTGGGATCTGTGCTGCTGGGAAAGCCACAGATTTCCAGAGTCTCCCCCTCTCTGGGCAGCAGGAGACCAAGGGAGCTAAAAGCTGCTGGAGGGAAGGACAGGAATGTCTCTTTCTCCAGAACCACGTGAGCTTCAGCCACCTCAGCACAGAGACATGAGCCTGTGTGTGCACTCTTCTCCAGCACGTGCTAGGAACAAATTCGGGACTCACACAGCACAGAGCTAAGGAATCATGGATATGAAAGTCCTTCAGCTGCTCCCCTTCCATCACAGGCTGGTTGAAGTCTCCCCATGCTTCCCAATTCACCAGGGGAAGAGCCCTCATGGTATCCAGCAGGCCAGTTCAGCTTCCTTGACCTCTGGAGGGCTGAGCCACCACCTCTGTAACCCACTTGGGGAAACTGAAGCAGGGAAAGGGGATGTCCCTTGCTGAGGGCAAGAGGCAAGAATTCATAGCAAAATAAAGAAAAAAAGGGGCTGTCACTTGTATTTTAGAAGGATGGACAGGATGAAAACCCAGCCCCTCCCCCCCCCCCCCCCCCATGGCTCTGACCACCAGCTCTGCCTCTCCCTGCCAAGGACTCACACCCAGATGTTGCACTGTTTGCACGAGGCTGTCCCTTGTGCACACATGGATGCTGTGTGGATTCACACAGTGCCTGTGCATCCCACAGTGACTCCCAGACCATTTCATGGGAATATCTCCCAGGCCAGCTGCCAGCTCCCAGCCTGGTCTGGCTCTCAGAGACATGACATCGAGTTTGTTATCAGTGACAGGCAGCAGCACATTTGTCACATGCAGGTTAATCCAGCTCTCCTGGGATGTGCTACAGCCAATCCAGGCTGTGAGAAAACATCCAAAATAACATGTGAATCCTTCTTTGAATCTTCACAGGGCACATTTTGCCTTCCTGTAGCCCTGGGACTTTCCCCATGCAGGGAAGGGGGAAAGCACCTCCATGAAGCACCAGCTCTGGGAACAGGATTTTCCAGGCAAGTGATGTTTGGGAACTGGAGTTGTCACAGTGTGTGGCCTGGGCATTCCAAACAGGACCCAGGCCAGTGTTGAGGGTTATAGGGTAGCCAGAGACCAGCACTAAGGCACAAGACCAGACACTGAGTCACTGGTCCTCTACCCATCATGTAAAACTGCTTGGGAAATCACTCCCAAAGCCAGGCATATTTCCAAGGCTGCCAGCAGGGAAGGTTTATCTGGTAAATATGACTGGTTTGGGTCAGTGTGACTGGTTTGGAGAATAATTTTCTCCTCTTTATGGCTTAGAAACTCATGAGGATTTCTTGGAGACTATGTCCCTCTTCCCCTAGACACAAAAGTCATGTTCAGCTTGTGCCAGTGTGGGAATCCTCCATCACCCCCTGTTCTAAACCATCAGGATGCTCTCAGGAGCCAGTACTTGCTCAGGACAGAAGGATGAATGCCTGGGCTGGACAGAGTGTGGGGCTGGATGCACTGCTCTCCATGAGCTCTTGCGCAAAGGCTCTGCTACAAATGAGCACAAACCCCCTCCCTTTGCCTTGTTTCCACGGGCCTGATGTGGGTTGCTAAGGGACCGGCCTGTGGTTGCTACAGCATCAGGATGCAGTTGCTAGGGGACCAGAGTGCCGTTGCTAGGGGACCAGGATGCAGAGGTCCCTCGTCCCAAGCATCCTGATGCTCTGCCAGCCCAGAGCTCCTCTCACCTGGGATATTTGGCTGCCCCTGCCCCCAGCACTGCTGAGCAGCTGGTGACGGGCACTGAGGATGGGTGAAAGCTGCTGCAGGTAACACAGGGGAGGGTTCAGGTGGCACAGCTGCCACGTGCCTGCAGGCAGCCACTGCCTGGGCTCACACTTCAGCCCAGCTCCAGACCTGTCAGGGAAAAGCTGCATTTCTCTGTGTCACTTCTGTGAGCAGGCTGAGATGACAAGGCTGCTGGTTCTACAGATGTGCCAGTAAACACAGATATGAGCTCACTGCAGCCTTCATTAGCCAAGGACAAAGCCAACCAGCCCCAGGAGCACGGGGGCAGCTCTGGGGGAGGGGGAGCTGTCATTTCTGGCCTGCCTGGGTGGGTGAATAACCCAGAACATCTTTGATCACTGCTGGCAGAATCACTGGGCTGAGATTATCTGCCAGCTGTTCCCCAGGGGATGAGTGAGGGTTGGAAACAGCTGTCAGCACCTCTTCTTCTCCATTCTCATCCCAGAATCTCATTAGCAGAACCATCCCAGACCTGGAGAGGTGAATCCTTGCCTGTGTTTGTGAAGGCAGGAGGTGACAGGGCTGGGATGGAGGAGGTGGCAGTGCTGGGTTAGAAGGAGGTGCTGGACAAGGAGGAGGTGGAAGTACTGGGATGGGTGAAGGCAGCAGTGCTGGACAGGGAGGAGGTGGCAGTGCTGGCATGGCAGGAGGTGACAGTGCTGGAATAGGAGGAGGTGGCAGTGCTGGGTTGTTTTCCCATGTCTGCAGCAGGAGGCTGGGATGTAATTCCAGTCCATAGGCACTGCCCACAAGAGCGAGGAAGCTCCTGACCCTGCTCTGGGTGGGTTTCCCATCAGGGCCAGGGAACACGGTGTGGCTGGGACCACCCTGCTCTCACACACTCCCCCAGAGTCCCCTTTCTGTTGGACACTTCCCAGCAGGCTCCTCTTGCAGGTCAGGAGTGTCCTGTGAGGGGGGAAGTGGGCAGGACTGCTCAGCACAGCAGAGCAGGGGCTGCAGGACTTGAGCTGGAAGCTCTCAACTCTCAGCTGTGCCTTCAGATGCTGTGGTTGGGTCACGGCACTCTGCATCCCTCAGGCATTCCAGGGAACTGCTCACCAAAGCAGTAAGTCTTGGATGAGAAGACCTGGAGCTGCTTAATCCAGGGCAGAAGCAGAAGGAGGGCAGTTCCAGGAGAACGTTCCTGCAAAATGAAGCCCACAAACCCTGGGAGGGAGCACCTGGACAAGGGGACACAGAACTACACCTTTGCATCCACCAAAACAATCCAGGAGAAACCAATAAATCCACACAGGTGACTGACAGGCAGCTGACAGGACGGGAAGATAAATTTGTTGGTGGAGATTCCTTCCATCTCCACAGGACCACAGGTCATCACATCAAGATCTGAACATCTGAGTGAGGACAGGGGATGGAGCACAGACCAGAGGGGGAGAGGCTGAGAGAAGAAGGTTGAGGGCTGTTCAGACACTGGGACAGGCATCAGAGAGGTTGTGGCATCTCCATCTTTGGTCCAAGATAACTCCTGGACAAGGCTATGAGCAACCTGATCTACTAAGTCTGCTTTGAGCAACAGGTTGAACTTTGTATTTCCAGAGGTCTCTTCCAATCCAATTTCCTCTGTGATTCCAACTGATTTTTGACGGACGTGATTGGAATGTGCATGCCTCTTCCCTGCTGGCTCAGGAGACGTTTTCTCCAGGCAGATAAGGGGTGATGCTGAGTTCCTGAACCCCAGTACTGCAGGCTGGACGATCACAGCTGTTCTGACAAAGGGCCCTGTGTCCTCACAGACCTGTGCAATGGCAGCAACACATCCACGGGCTGCAAAGGTACAGACCCTGGGAGCTCCTGCAGGATTAAATTCCAGACAGCTGGCAAAAAGGTCTCACTGGAGATGGTTTTGCCAGAGCTGAGAAGGGGTTTCTCACCCCAGGTTTCTTCTGCCCAAGGCAGGATATTTATTTAAGCTGTGATCAGGCTCACAGTTCAAGTCTCCCTTTGGGAATGACCCCCATGTGTGGCCACGCTGCCCAGGGGTCCCTTTGGCCCCACAGCTGCACCCACAGCAGCACAGCCACACACAGAAATCAACCCCACACTGTCAGAGCTGAAAGACTCCCCAGTTGGCACCATTTCAACCTGGCAAAGCAAGGAGGGGGAAAAAGCTTTGATTGAAACTCGGAGATGATGCTCTAATCACACATGGCCCGAGGAGGGGGGGCCTCCATTAATGAGCAGTATAATAGCCAGAGACTTCCACTCCATATGGCTTTGGTGAAAACATTTAGACAGGCAGCAGCAAGCCTGAGATGAGTCACAGCAACAACCAGCTCAGGGCTGAGTTTCAAGCAACTTGCTTCACGATTAAAGTTGGATGATCAATTGGCAGTCCCCTGTGGAGGGGTCAGAGCTCTTCACGGGGGCTCCATCCCCAGAACTCTGTAAGCCAGCCCTGTGATTTGCTCTGCTCCAGAAAGCAGCACGGGCAGGGGGCACTCAGCCTCTCATAACCAGCCCTTATTCCACAAACCTGACAATGAGAGTGGTGATGACCCAGTGCCCAGCTCTGGGCAGCCTTGTCAGAGGGGGTGCTCTGCCCAGCACCACACTGCCTGCCAGGATGGACACAAACCTCCAGCTCTGCCAGTGCATGGCCAAGCACACCAGTCCCTGAGGACAAGCCCATGCTCAGACAGGAGAGGTCCCAGCTGCTGGCAGCCTGCAAACCATGGCACTGCTCCCCTGCCAGCATTCCCTCTAGTAAACCAGGAGAAACATGCTGCCCTGGCCCTCTGCAGCCAGGGGGGGTTACCTGGCTGTGTTTGTGCAGCCCCTGGCACAGCCAGCACCAGTGAGGCCACATTACACATAAAAAGGACCAGAGTTCACAGGTGAGGTACCCTGGGGGTATCACTAAGGTGTAGCCCCTGTGCAACACCCCACTCCTGTATGTACCTCCCCAGAGTCACCTCCCCAGCACAAGCAGGGCAAGGGGCTGCTCAGGGCTTCACTGGCTTGGCCTGAGGTTTCCTGGTTGGGAGCAAACAGCAGGGCAGCATTCAAAAAGCAGACACTGCCATGTTCTTGCCCATCACAAGGGTCCCAGGGAGCTGGGAGTTCACAGAACTGCACTGAACCAGCAAACACTGCAGCCACCACAGCCCTGCTCAGAAGAACCCGAGGAGTTGAGGGGTCAGGCCATACCCAGCACCCTGAGTGCAGCACCACCAGTCCCTGGACCACCCCGATGGCACCCAGCTGCTGGGAGCAGAGAATCCAGGTGATGGAAGTGCTCCTATCCCCCAAGGATCTATGTCTGCAACAGACACTTCCCAGACTGTGAAGGTTTGGGGAGGATACTGTGCTGAAAGGCACAAAGGGGAAGGATTAAAACTTCAAACAGACCACCGAGGAGCTGAGAAGCTTCACAGGCACCACACACATGCCCCTGTCAAGCAGTACCAAGCGGGAGTTTGCTCCATCCCTCCTCCCCTGCCTTTCCAGCTGCCTGTCCCCGACCCTTTGGGTACAAGGGGCTAAGGAGTAGCAGAAAGGAATAGGGAAGGGGAGAGGTCGCAGAGACGTCACCGCAAAGGGATTGCAGGCGCTTCTCCTCCTCACAGCCCAGCACTTCGACCCTTCCTTCCACCGCAAGGTCGGGGACTCTGCACAGGGCAGTCCCCTTGGTTGGCATCCCACCCTCTTCTCACCCCGTGTCGTACCGGAGGAACCGGTCAGAGAGGGGGAAAGGCGGTGAAGGACAGGGCGGGCACCTCAGTCTGCCGGTCACACCATTCCCAGCACAGCGGCTCCGTGTCCGCCCGGGCAGCAGCAGCGGGATGGCGGGATGCGACCCTCCTCCTCCTCCCCCCGGTGCGTGCCCTCCAGCCACCCCTCCTTCCACCAAGCCCCTTCTCTCCGTCCTTTCTCTCCTCTAGGCACCCCTTCCCTCCCTCCATTCCCGCTTCCATCCATCTCTCCCATCCATCCATCCATCCATCCATCCATCCATCCATCCATCCATCCAATCCATCCCTCCTTCCCTTCCCTCCGTCCTTCTCCTCCTGCCCCACTCCCGAGGTGCCGGGAGCGGTCCGGGGAGCACCCGCGGTGGGTGAAGCCGCCGGTTCCCCGCCAGCTCCCAGGGCTCGGGTGCCGGGAGAGTCCCGGACCCACCGGGGGCGGTGCGGGGGGGGGAAGTTCGGCTCTGGCCGTGCCCTGCCCGTCCCGGTCCCTCCGCGCTCACCTGGCCCCGCGGGCGGCCACCGGGTGGACTCCATGGATCCGTAGCGGGGAGGGGTCCGGCTCCCCTCCATCCGCAGCCCAGCCCGCTGTGCCTCCTTCGGGGCGGGGGCTCCGGCCGCTCCCACCGCTCCGCTCCCGCCGATCCCACCGCTCCCACCGCTCCGCTCCCGCTGATCCCACCGCTCCCACCGATCCCACCGCTCCCACCGCTCCGCTCCCGCTGATCCCACCGCTCCGCTCCGCCGGGGCGGGGGCTCCGGCCGCTCCCGCCGCTCCGCTCCTGCTGCTCCCACCGCTCCGCTGGGGCGGGGGCAACCCCCGATCCCACCGCTCCGCTCCCCCCGCTCCCACCGCTCCCCCCGGTCCCACCGCTCCGCTCTCTGCCGGCAGCCCCCGCGCCCCCGCCCGCTCCCCGCAGCCTCACCCGGGAGATGTCCCCGGGGCTCGTCCCCACCCCGCACCCAGACCCACCCAAAAACAGCCGCAGGAGCAGCGCGGGCAGTGCCAGCGGCCCCGGGCGCTGAAGGTGATCAGGCTCTGCAGAGCCGGGTGGGACTCGGGTGCTGAGGGTGAGGCACGGCACCGATCAGCCCCCCCTCCAAGCTATTGCGAGGCACTGAAGTAATTTTACCCATGGAAAAGCCCAATAGCGATTGTTTGAAGAACGTTCCAAGGTACCCGTTGGTCTGGAATCCAAAGGCTGGATGGGAGCACGCTGACAACTCCCACCTCAGCAAGGGTGTTGTTGATCTTCTCCTCTCTCCAGCCGGGGTCTCCTGTGGGACACAGCAATGCCCAGTCCCACTGTCCTGAAGGCTTGTCCCTGCAAACTGGTGCAGAGAAAGTGGGGATGGGGAGTGGATTGTAAACCTTCCTGCTCGTAGGGTTTTATCATCAGCAGAAGCCCTTACTGTGCTGAGGATTCACATACATGGATACAAACCTCACCACCACTTTCCCTAGAACACACAGGGGACACGTTTCTCTGCTAGGATGTGCCTGTAGGTGACACTGAAGTCCCCATGGTGCAGGAGCAGAGCACCAGCATGGCTTGGTCAAGAGCACAGGTCCAAGGCAAAATCTTGGAATTCCCATCTCCAAAAGCCAGACAGGAGCTCCTGACTTTTGATCCAGTTCAGTGATTTAAATCAGAATGTGTGCAAGGGAGATGGTGTCTCATTCTTTGAGGATAATTGTGGCATACAAACAGAACAAGAATTAAGTCTGTGTGTAAAAACAGGGGGGAAAAAACCAGGATATGGGAGCTGCTGCTCTGAGTTACAAATGCAGCAGCAGCCAGTGAACTGTGGGCAGCCACAGGATCACCTGGCTCCAGAAATCCTCTGAAAACACAGGATTACCTCTTGGACAGGAACAGCACAAAGCCACGAGGCCACCAAGGTGGGCTGTGACAGACCCCAGAGCTGAAATGGTGATCCTTGAAAAACAGAGTTTTGGTATTCAAAGGAATTGTTCTGGAATGCCCTGAGTTTGCAAGGCAGCTGCACTGGGATTTCAACCCCCAGGCTCCCAGTTGGACAGGAAAGGCCAGCTGAGGGACACAGCCACTCTGGGACTGATTGGTTTGGTTTTTTAATGTGAAGTGTGAGGATAGTCATGAAGTGGCTGTTCCTCAGCTCATTAAGTGGTGAGCATCCACCATCATCCAGAACTAGGAACTCGGGTCTGAAGTGACTCACCTTGTTGTGGTTGCTCCCCAGTGCACAGAAAATGAACCTGCAAATATTTTAATCAGTTCTTCACTTGAATATTCTGCAGGATGGCTTTCACCATGAGCAGCCAGATCTGCCGTGGGCTGCAACTTGAATTGAACATATTCGATACGCTCACTTGTATCCTTAATAAAAGCATGGGAGTAAATCAAACAGAATCACATCCAGAGTTATGATCCATTTAACACATGCCATTTGTTCTGCTGCATGGAATGGAATCATGATGTGCAAATCCATTTTGCAGAGGTAAGTGCAAACCAGGTGCAACCACACGGTCCAGGAGCCGTGTGCTCCTCACCAACTGGGGGTTCCTCCTTCACCCAGTTGTGCTCTCTGTCCTTGAATTCTGAGGCTCAGAAGTTTTAATGGGCCTTGAGGTGACTCACATTGGTGCAAATATTCCCTGTGTACAGTCCCTGCTGCAGAAATGAGGCACCTACGTGCCAGAAAGCACACATTTGTTATAGGGTTACACACAGAGCACCAGCCAGGACCAAGCAACAGTAACACCAGGCACTTGAAAGGGGCTGACAAACACACAGAGAATTAAAATGCACCTTGGAGAGCATTAGGATGGACACAGGCATTTGAAGTTCTCAACAGCAAACACCAGATACCACTCAGAACAAATTCTGAGTCTTCAAAAACACTCCCAAGGTGACACTCATGGGCCCTTTGCTGCCAATTCGGGTGCATCTTGGTGACTGATTCCCTGAGGAAGCACTGTGGTCCCAAGGGCCTGAATGTCTGTTCTTACGGAGGGATGTACAAGTCAGAATAACTAGTTCAGAGTATTTACTAAGTTCATTTTCCTTAGCATTTGGCAAAAAATCAGGTTTGTGTTTTTAGTTCATGTTTTGGAATAAAGTTGTTTCAGCATGTGATTATGTTTCCTGGCTAAAAATCCCTTTTGCTAACAACAAAACCCTGTGTTGACACAAGCCTTCTGCTTTCAGTGTTGTAACTACCCCCAATGGTCTTCCTGACTTCCAACCTGGTCCCCTTCCAACCTGACTGGAGGCAGAAATGTTCTCAAATTTTCAAAACAAAAGTCATGTTTCCAACAACTTCCCTGTCTGCTGTACTGGGGGGGTCACGATGGGAAAACTGAATTCTCTGTTCCTTCATTTCTTCAGGCAAGACTTCTCAATATACCAAAGGTGAAGCAAAGATTAATTATAAAGGTGCCTCATACTCACCTCTACATTTGGGGTCACAGTTTTATGGTCTCAACTGAAAGTAAAAAGTGCCCTTGGCCAGAAAAGTCATTTATATGGCAGGAAACCCAGGGAGAGACCACACAGAGCAAAATTTATCTGTTCCCTGAGAAATGTACAGTGTAAAGTAGCAGGGACTCCCTTACATTGGCTCCTGATAAACAGAATCATAGAATCAGAGAATGGTTTGGGTTGGAAGGCATCCTAAAGTTCATCTTGTTCCACCCCCTGCCATGGGCAGGGACACCTTCCACCAGCTCAGGTTGCTCCAAGCCCCGTCCAACCTGGCCTTGGACACTTGCAGGGATGGGGCAGCCACAGCTTCTCTGGGCAACCTGTGCCAGGGCCTCACCAGGAAACAATTCTGTCCCAGTATCCCATCTAATTCTGCTCTCTGTGAGTTTGAAGCCATTCCCCCTTGTCCTGTCACTCTGGGCCTCCATAAATAGTCCCTTTCCATCTTTCTCGTACCTCCTTCAGGTCCTGGAAGGCCACAATCAGGTCACCCCAAAGCTTCTCTTCTCCAGGCTGAACAATCCCAATTCTCTCCCCTTTCCTCCCAGCAGAGCTGTTCCATCCCTCTGATCCTCTTGGTGCCTCCTCTGGACTCTCTCCAGCAGCTCCATGTCCTCCCTGTGCTGGGACCCCAACTCTCAGAAACATCACTCTCCTCTTCTTTTGAAACTCCAGCTAAACAGATTTACCTTACATGGACCATATCTACAATTTTGAGAAACAATTCATTAGAAAGACACAAAAACCTCTCTGTGAACACCCTTGGGCAGGTTTCACTGCAGTGCACACAGAACCACGCTGTGGCTGCTGGCTGGATCACAGGCATCTCTGGAGAGCCCTGGAAAGGATCTTACCAAGCTGATCAGATCCACCAGAGAAACGAGCATTTATAGAGTTTTCCCTGATTTCCTATTCTGGGAGTACCACACTGCTTCAGTCAATCACAGCTGTGAGGTGCACACAGAGGAGCTGAAGGAAACATTTGTAATATTCCATCGTAAAATAAAGACACAACCTGCAATTTTAGTTCCCTTATAACTTGGGAACAAGGTGTTACAAAGCAGGATAAAGACGCAAGGGGTTTCTCAGCTCCTGGGTCTGTGGTATCCTGAAACCACCCGCACAGCACCTAAGTTGTTTCAAGAAGCCTTTGTTATTCTTGGGGAGATGGTGTCTCATCTAATAAAACTGATTTACTCAGCTCCTCTGAACCTCTCACACAGTACACATACACCGAGCTATGTCAGATTTAAAATCTAAGAGCTGCAAAGACCATCACTGTGTGCAACTTGTTCCTCAGCACTAACTCCTCTTTGCTTCCTGAGCTCAGTTACATCTAATTGTGTTCAGAGAAGGACACAGCTCCACTTAGACCCTGGACAGACACCAAGGGAGGGGGGGGGAAGAATTAGTATTTCTACATATAAGCCTTTAAAATTTGCTCAAAGTAGGCAAAGAGTAACAGCTTACATGATCTTATAATCCCTTTTATCTTTACAACTCCTGCTTAAGAATAAAAACTGAAAGAAACAGAAGTTTTTGCATCATTTTTTTTGCAAATAGTTGCAAAGTAATGCAAAAATAATCTCTGATGTCGCTGGAAACACATCAAGAGAACCTATTTTCCCTAAGGGCAGCTTGGTTCTTCTCCATTAAAATTTTACTCCCAACAGCATTTAATGCCTTGGCACATTCTTACTTCTGCAAGAACAATAAAGCCATGCTCAGAGCTCACACAGAATAATTTAAGTCCACCTCCTTCTTTACTCTTCTGGCTTGGAGGGTCTGTGTCCATCAAAGAGGAAGAAACTGAGTCCCCAGTGTTGCAGAGCTCATACACAGAACTGGTAAAAACTTCAGCAGAAAATGATTTAGGCAAACTGGTGGTTAAAGCAATTTCTTCAGTGAATGAGCCTCTGCCACATTCATTCCACAGTGGTTTGTAATTCAGGACACATTTCAGACTGCAGGAATATGATTCTCCCCTGAATCAGCACCAAATGTGTTCACTGGATTGACAATTTAAAAAAATAATCTTATTATCCACTATTATTACACTGAAGTTCAGCTTTGGGCCATACCTTAAATCCTGCCTGTTCACAGCAGCAGTGGTTGAGCACACCTACCCAAAAATGAGGTAAAATCCCAGGGGTGTCACCCCAGGCTCTGCCAGGCAGCCACCACCCCTCTCCACGGGTGGACTGCACCAGCACCCATCATTCCAAGGCTTCTCTTTGCAAAGCTGGAATTCCAGCAGCTGATGTTGTGCTGAAGCAGATAAAAAGAGCACATATCACCCAGGTAATCGGCTTCAAACGAGGGCAGGCACTTCCAGTTAAAGAAGCAACTACATTTTAAACCATTCCAGCTATTTCTGTTCCTCTCACAAAAGCACTGATGGCTCTGGGGTGTGCTGTTTGCAGGGATGTACCTGACTGCAGTCAGATGCTCTATTAACAACTTTTGTTCCTGAGGTATTATATGATAACAAGGCCGGCATAAATTCTTGACACTAAAATTGCTCTCAACTTGGGTTTGAATTCCTGAGAGAAGATAACATCTTAATAAAAAGTTCCAGCTATTCTTGGCACGAGGACAATTCTATCTATAGAGCCATTCCAGCAGAGTATTCTGCATGGCACTGAGGAGTTGTGCCAGGAAAAGAGAGAGCTAATTACCCTGAAAGCATCTGATGTACAGATAATGTGGAATCGATGCATACAGAGAAAGAGATTATCTCCAAGGCGTGTCTTTTCCTTGTCTCCAACCCCTTCCTGCACAGCAGGGTGACAGATTGCAAGGCTATTTGCATATGACATATTAAATATGCATTTAGATAAATATTCTGCCTTTTGCAGCTGGCTTGTCTCAGGGCTTGTAAACCACTTAGGCAGATGTTATTAAAATCTATCCCTCTGCAAAGGAATGATGCAGCTCCCCATCCAAGGAAGTACTTCATAAACTGACAGCAGCTTCTGATGGTGGCTGAAGGGACTCTAAGGCTCATCTGAAGTCTGACACAGATCTTTTAATGAGATCAGACCGCTGATTTTTCATTTGTGAGCAAACCTTACCTCCTGAAGAGGTGCTGCAATCGGTGTGCCTTTGAGGGAAAGGTAAGGCAGGTAAGGCAGAGTGGGGAAGAATGGGTTAAAAGAGGGAGGAGGAGGAACACTGGGGAGGAGGACTGTGAACAAGTGACTTTGCAGCTGGGAATAACCCTTGACAAGCCTGTGATCCTCTGGCAAGGACAGAGTGCCCCCTCTCTGCCCTGTACCTGTGCCCAGGTGTTGCTTCAGGGATCCCCCACCTAGCCAGGGAGCAGAAATAAATTCACCTCAGTGTGTTTCTCCCGTGGGTTTGTGGTTGTCCAAACTGCCTCCCAGACTGCTGGCCCACACAGGCAGCTTTGAGGATCCCTCTGCACCTGGCAGGGACCAGTTCAGGATACAGGTGCTGCTCCCAGGAAGGATCACCAGCTTCCAGCAGCGCCAAGGCTGAATGGATATTGCCTTCAGTTCATTCCCAGCCCACAGAAGTGACACAAGTCGCAAGGGCTGGCTGCTTCCTGGTCACCTGGACTGCCAGGTGCCACACCTTCCATAAATCCACACGAGGAACCTCCACACATGGAGGCTTTTTTCCAGCAGATTCCAAGCAGAAGCACACTTGACCACACACTTAAACCACAAAACAGGAGAAGGCAAATAATCTGCAGCAACACCTTATTTTACAAATCAAAGCAGAGCAGATGAATCATTTTTTATACACATCCCTTACAAAGTACAAGAGTTAACAGAGCACCTTCTGAGAGTTTCATGTGCTGTCAGCATGACAGTAGTTTCCATTTGACTGTCACAGAACAGGTCAGAGCTTTCATTGACAGCTCTGGGAGCAACAATTCAATTTAGGTTTGCTTTTTTGACTAGAAACTTAGCTACCTTCATTCCAGCAAATGTATACCTGAAATACCTTATTAAGGCTTTGGAAGCAAAATCATTATGTTAAAAAGGGAAAATTACTACAAAACACTATATATTAAGAAAATAAGGTTTATAATTTTTTTTTCAAAATAAAAATCTCTCCTGTCAGATATAGACTGTATCTATTCAGCACTTTAGAATTAACAGTAATTTCTGGGCATCACTGCCCTTTCCAGAGAAGTGCCCAACAGCTCCCAAAGCATGACAGCACCCAGGACCATGAGAAAAATCTGATGCTCTCTGTCCTGCAAGATGCTTTGCGCTGCCTCAAAGTTGACATCTTGAGTGTCTGAGGGGTTTTTAGACATGAACTCAACAGTGGGAAGAGTTGTTTTAATCAAAAAAAGCTCATTACTTGCAGTAGCAGAAAGGCTTTCCTTAGCATTATCAGCAAGATCAGCTGCAGCAGAACCCACACTGTTCGTTTTCCCCTCGAGTCCAGGGAAGGGAGGTCTGTCGGAAGCTGGCCTTTCTGCTTCTTGTGTCTCCCAGTTAATGCCTTTCACAGCAGTTCTCCAGCCAGATGGTCCATCCAAGTAGCCACTTGCCTTTGTACTGCCTTCGCCAGCCCCTCTGCCGTCTTCCTTGAGCGCATCCCTGGTGCCAAACAACCCCTGCAAGGCTGAACCACTTGGGGCTGGCTCCCTGCTCTCTGCCAACACACCGACAGCACTTGTTCTCGCCGTTTGCTTTGACACAGCTCCCGCATTTGCCCCAGCACAGGTGGTTAACGCGCCGGAGGTGCCGGTCCCAGGGCTGGGCTCCGTGGAGAGCACCACAATGGGCACGGTGGAGGGCACCATTGCGAGCACCCCGTGCTGGCCGTGGTTCCAGCCCACGGCCCCCGCGAGTCACTGGTCCCGTTGGGAACGATGCAACTTTCCTGAAGTTTTAAGTAATGGTAGCAGTCAGTTGTGGTCTTTTTCTTACCGGCTTTTGTGGATTTGAGGACATGGAGGGGCTGGAGCAGGTCCAGAGAAGGGCAACAAGGCTGGGGAAGGGTCTGGAGCACAAGTGCTGTGAGGAGAGGCTGAGGGAGCTGGGGGGGCTCAGCCTGGA
>JAWWES010000179.1:0-28093 GCA_035583135.1 Lophotriccus pileatus
TGGGAGGGAAATGGGGGGAAATGGGAGGGAAAATATGGGGGGACATATGGAGGGGAAAATAGGGAGGAAAAGGGGGGGGAAGGGGAAAAAGAGGTGGAAATAGGGGAGGAAAAGGGGGAAATATTGGGGGAGAAATAACGGGGGGGAGTGTAATAGAGGAAATAAGGGGTAAATGGGGGAGGAAATGGGGAGAATAGGGGAGGAATGGGGGAATGGGCAGAAATGAGGGAATAGGGGGAGAAAATGGGAGAAATAGAGGGAAATAAGGGGAGCTTGGAGCAACCTGGGACAGTGGAAGGTGTCCCTGCCCTTAACAGGGGGGTTGCAACGAGATGATCTTCAAAGTCCTCTTCCAACCCAAACCATTCTATGATTCCATGGCAATTCCATGTGTTTTGGAACCCCTCCAGACTCCAAAGCTGCCCCAGAACCTGAGCTTTAAATCCATCCATGGGTGTCCCCTCAGATGATGTCAAAGCTGGGGGATCTCACCCAGGGCAGTTCTAAGACAAATCATCATTCCAGCCTGGCTTTGAAAGCCACCACATTCTAGTCCCAAAATTCTCCATCTCTTCATGTGACAGCGAAGTTTTTATCGATGTCCTCTCCAAAACAAAAAATAAAATAAAAAAAAAGGGGCCAGAGCTGGAGAGAAGAGAAGGCATTTGTTGGAGCCAGATGGTGGAAAGAGGAGTTAAAGCTCTGGAAAATCGAGGCATGCACAGGAGGGCAGAAGGAGCTGTTGCAATGCTCCAACCTTTCTGCCACGGGCTGGGCATGGAATCACAGAAACAGGGGATCATGAAGGTTGGAAAAGCCCTCTAAGATCATCAAGCCCAACCACTGACCCCTGTCCCCAAGTGCCACATTCACAGGGCTCTTAAATCCCTCCAGGGCTGGGCACTCTGGACCATTCCCACCTTCCCATCCCTCCCCTGGCTTTCTCAGCACAGACACAATCCCTGCCTCAGCCCCACCCAGCTCTTCCCGGATAAAACACATGGGATTTGGAGGACAAACCCACAGAACTTTGCTGAGCCACTTGCTCTTCCCAGATATGCTCATTCCCAGCACTCAAAACACCTCCAGGCTCTACCCACGCCAAAGCAGAGAAATTCCCCTTTCCCTCCCTCCCTCCCTGCCTCTTCCTCCTCTCCCAAGGCAGCTCCAGGCCTGCACAGACCCTCCCATCTCACTAATTAGGGATCCCAGCTAATGATGTCCCTGTAGTTTCCTCCTGCATCATCTACTCCCCACAGTCTCTGCATTTCCAGGCCTGAACCTCTTGTTTAATTCTCCCATTTTTTGTTAATTATCCCTCCTTTCCCAGTGAGAAACTCAAAGGAAGTTCCTTCTCTGACTCTCTCCCAACCTTTCCAAACACCCTCCTGGGGCCTCAAGTCTTTACCCCTTCCAAGCTGAAATTTCTCCTGAGCCTTTTGCACCTCCAAATTTGCCTTTTGTACCTCCAAATTTGCCTTTTGTGCCTCCAAATTTCCCCCGGTCCTGCCACTTCTGACAAAGCCAGCCCTCCCAGGGGATCAGCCCTCCTGAAGAAAGATCTCTTGGAATACTTGAGGTTCAGGTGAAGGTGCCAGTGGCTCCATGAGGAGATTCCCACAGTGGAAAAAGGGATGCTGGACTTTGCTGCCTCTCTCTTATGTAACACCCTCCCCTCCTGCCAAATTAGCTGTGCCTGCCAATTGCCTTGTCCTGACATTCCCTGCACGAGCTTCAGGCTTTAATAAGGACAGGAATTTTCCCAGTCGTTATTTTCCCTTCCCAATTGTTCAGGGCTGTTCCCCTCCAGCTCCCTGAGTTAAATCCAGGCATTCATGCAGTAAACAACCCTCTAACCAGGTCAGTGCACACGAGCCACTAATTATTCCAGAGCTCTGCTGCACTCACATCCATTCCCTTGTCCTCCCATTTTCTGCCTCCTTATTCCCGTTTTCAACAAGGAAGGAAAAGCTGCTGCTTGTCCAGGGAAGCACAGCATGGAATATTTTTATGGAAACACAAGACTTTCCTGCTTATTCCCAGCTCCAGCTGGGAATTTATTTGTCTGACACATCCTGACTCCCCAGAGAGCTCAGCCAGGTCTGTCCCACGTTGCAATTCCACCCACCCTCCTCCTGGAAAAGAGGGATCTTTGTCACAGGCTTTTCCAAGAGCCTTTGGGGCATGGAATGAACTGAAATAGGGAACAAGGAGATGGTCACCACCAGCTTTTTATGGATTTTCCTTCTCCTTGAGCTTCAATTTCGGGCTCTCATTGTCTTGAAGGCCACAAAAAATTGGGTCAAGATGCTGAATCTTAATTATAGCCTTAAAAACACTGAGAAGCAGAGAATGGTTTGGGTTGGAAGGACCTTAAAGTTCACCTCATTCCAACCCCCTACTCCAGGATGCTCCAAACCCTGTCCAGCCTGGGTTTGGGTTAAGCATTTACTCAGCTTTGTCTTTTATTTAGCAAATAAAATTCCCTGATTTTGCCCTCAGTGTGTGATTTCATCTTGCCAAGGGAGAGCTTAAATTGGCCCATTAATTTTTGTATCTCTGCTGCATTTACATTCATTAATAATTGTTTTAGTAATTACAGAAATCATTCATTATTTAACCAGTAGAATGTATTGACATCAACTACTTTCTGGTGTGAATTTCATTGCATGGACCAACAAAAAAACACACCTGAACATATTCATGGTCCAAATCACTCGTCACTTTTTCCCATCTCCTTTTCCATCTTCCAAACTCTAAGTTTCTAACTCCTGCTGCAGGAACCAGATGAAACTCGGGATATTTTGCCATCTGCAGCCATACTTTTACTTTGCACTTCACTTGAAGCCCCTTCTGTGACTTCCAGCACCTTCAGGAGGAGACATTCTCATGCAGCCCCTTGGCTTCATCCCTCACTCTTTTCCTCACACCTTTCCTTGGAAAAGCTCAGCCTGCTTTCCCAATCCCAGCCTGATTTTAAGCCAGGATCAAAGAGCTCTCAGCCCAAACTCTGCTCTTGGACAGATCCTTTTGGCATCATGTTAAAAAAAAAAAGGGCTTTGAGCTCCACATCCTCCTCCTGCTTTAATTCCTTGGCCTCTCCAATAAATTCCTGCTAAGGAGGGATCTGATCACGTATTTTACCTTCACCCCGAGGCACATGCCCAGATTCTGCCTGAGGGCAGCCCTGCCCTCCTGTCCAGGGCAGGCCACGGGATTTCCCTGTCTCTGAAATCCTAATTTGCTGCAAGAACTGTTGATTAAAACTCTTTCCCAACTGCTTCTGCTGAGCAGCTCATCTTGGAGAGTTCACCCCAATTTCCCAACCATCCCCAAAAGAGGGGGTTGGAAGTGCTGGAATTGCTTCCTCAGGGAGAGCCAGCCTGGAATAAAGACATTTTGGCACGGGGAGATCAGCACCACAGCCCTGAGCGTGCTGGGTGAGAGGGGCTGGCTGAGCAAAGGAAGGCACAACTGGAATCAAATTCAGCTAAAACTGCCAATCCAAACCCTTTGCAGATCCCACAAATGCCCTCAGGAATTTTCTTGCTCTTCCTTGGTGGAGAGATGCTGAATTCCTTGAGGATCAGCACTGAGAGCACATCAAAATACCCCATTTTGGCAGTGCTTTAAATGCCAGGTGACAAATAAAGTGAAAATTACAATAAAATACAGCTAAAACTTCAAACACAAACCCTTTGCAGACCCTACAAATGTCCTCAGGAATATTTTTGCCCTTCTTTGGTGGAGAAATGGCCAAATTCCATGAGGATCAGAACCAAGAGCACATCAAAATACCCCGTTCTAGCTGTGCTGTGAAGTGCCAGGTGGCAAATAAAGTGGAAATTGCAATAAAATCCACCTCAAAACTGCAAACCCAAACCCTTCTGCAGACCCAACAAACGTCCCCAACAATTTCTCACCATTCCTTGATGGAGAGGTGAGCGAATTCCACGAGGATCACAACCACGGCCCAAGGGCACATCAAAACGCTGCCAATCAGAGAGAAAAGAGGATTTTTGAAGCCATTTTTCCCTCCTTCCCCAGTTTTTCTGACAGCTCTGACCGAGTGATGCTGACACAGCAACCTGTTCCCACCCTTGACAAGCATTTCCATGAAGGATTCTTCCCTAATATCCAATATAAATCTCCCCTGGCACAGCTGGAGGCCACCTTGCAGGGACAGATCCATGGAAGGACCTGCTTAAGGGAGTCAGAGAAATGGGATAAATTCCGTGGCTTTATCCCAGAGTTTCTGGGGGGGGAAGGAAGGAAGGGATGGGGGAAGGATCAAAAGGTTTTGACCTTCAAAGATGCACCGAAATGAAAACTAAAATCCCTTGACATCCATGGGAACACTAAAGATTCCATAAACGTCTCCACAAACAGGAGACCAGAAAATGTATCCAGTAAATTAATAGCTTGGGAAGGATCTTCATCGGGAACTGTGGAAGTTGGAGTCCCTTCCTCACTCTGAGAGGTACCTGCCCTTGTTGCCCAGGGCTTGTCCTTCTCCACCACCCCCTGCCAGGCCATTCCCACAAATCCCACAGGGAAAGAAGAGTCAGAGAATAGGGAAAAATAAAGCAGGAAGCCACCCAAATCCTGGCTTGCCATGTTTTATGCAGGAATCCTTTTGGCTGCCCTGGGCAGACACACGGGGCTGGAGGCACATTTAAATCCAGCAGCAAGAACAAGAGGAACCCCCACTTAATTAGCCCCCAAATTTCCCTGCTCCTGCCTCTCTATTTTTAAATTTCCTGGGCATTGGAATGCCTGTTGATCCTCTGGTAAATGGGGAGCATTAACCCCAGGGTCGAAAACCCGTCAGGTTTGCTGAAAACAATAAAGAAGCAGAGGTGGGAAGTGCAGAAACGGCTCCCTGCACATGCAGGATTCACTTTGGAGACAAGAGCTCATGTTTTCACTCTGAAACCTTTGGTAACCTCGCAATGAGCAAATTTTTTTATGGTTTTTGGGGTTTTTTTTTTAAAAAAAGCAGAAAAAAATAAGAAAAAGAGGCAACAAATCTCTCTCACTCTTGGTTAGAGCAGAGAAGAACCCAAACCACCGCTCACAGACGTGCAAAAATTGGCATTTCCATCCCAAATCATCCTCAGTCCCAGCCTGCAATTAGGGGAAATTTGGGAGAGATTTGTTGGATCAGATATTCCAGTTAAGAGCACGTTCATGGGTTTGTGATGGCAGAGAAAAAGGGAGGCAGGAACTGCTGCCCGTTTGTTTCGGGTCTGGCCCGTCGTGTTTCTTCCCTCACTTTTTGGCCTCCTTCAGGAAACTGTTCCAAATGTTCCATTTTTTAGGGATTTGATGAGGATTCTGTTGTGCCACCATCAGTCAGAGGTGGTTATCAAAAGGAACTGAGGTGAGAACAAAGGAAGCACCACGGGGAAAATGCTCCTCTCAGCATCAAAGCCCAACCCAAGCACGAGGTGAGATCCACAGGTAGCAAACCAAGCTGCCAAAATAACCTTGGACTCAATTCCAGGCAGGATAAACAACCTGTATTTGCTCCCACTGAAGCCTTCCTGACATTTCAGTCTCTTGGCAGAGGTAGAAGCTCTTTATAAAAGGTTATTTTTACCATTTGCACAGTTTTATTTGTTAATAATTGTGCAATGGACGATGTTATCGTGCATTTTTAACACACCAGGGCAGGGCAGGGCTCTGGGGCTGCTCAGGTGTCCACACACAGCAGAGGAAACTGCAGGAGAGTTGCTGCCAATCCTAAGGAAGAGAAGAGAAAATTATCCTAAAAATTGTTTGGGTTGAAAGGGTTATTAAAGATCATCTCATCCCACCCCCTGCCACGGGCAGGGACACCTTCCACCAGCCCAGGGATCCCAACCTGGCCTTGGACACTTCCAGGGATCCAGGGGCAGCCACAGCTTCTCTGGGAATTCCATCCCAGCCCCTCCCCACCCTCCCAGCCAGGAATTCCTTCCCAATATCCATTCTAAACCTCCTGTGAAATCATGGCTTGTACAAGAATTACCACTTTTTTTTAGCCTTTTTTTTTGTGTGTGTGTCAAACTTGCAACTGTGAATTCATCTCTGGAAACCCAGGCAAGAAAAGACTCATTTCCAGCCCTTATAAAAACAGCAATTATCCAGGCTCAGTTGTCCTTAATGACTGTAATCCATTGCACACTGAGAAATGATTCATCAACAAGGGTTTGTGTTCTTGGTTGTTCTTGTTGCTGCTTCTTCCCGGGGCCTTCCAGGAACCAGGAGTTTGAACATGGGCAAGAAAAGAGTTTCATCTCATTACTTATTATCAAAAGCACTGGGAAACCTGACAAAGAAACTCTTCCCCTGCAGTTTCTGTCCTGATAATGGGATTTGGACTTGTGTCCCGAATTCCAGGAGCTTTCCTTGACCCTGGAAATCCTTCCCGGTGCCTTCCAGGAAGCACAGGTGTGAACACCGGGTGGAAAAACTCCCCTGTTTTTCTCCCCAACATCTTCACCTCAAAACAGGGCCATTTTTCCCCTTTTCTTTCTTTTTATACCCACCAAGCCAAAACCAAAAAGAGCTCAATAAAAAGGCATCACTTCTTGAAGTTTCAGCCTCCACGAAGCGGCTTTGGCTGATGGTTTGACACCAACATGGTGTCAAAGGTGAGACTCTGAAAACCAACAGGAAAACCTGCAGGAATTCCCCAATCCATCAATCCTGTCTGTGCAATCCCATGTTTGGCACCCAACAGGGATTTTCCCAAGGGTGACATAGAGAGACCAAGTGGAGGGTGGAAAAAATCAAAATATGAGGCATTTGGGGTTTTTTTTGGGGGGGGATTATCATCCAATTAAAAGCCAGAGGAACAACTGATTTTCCATCCTGCCAAAATTATTATCGCAAGAAAAAAAAGTTACAGGCCTTGGCAAAATCCATCCACAAACCCTAAGTTTTGAACCGCTAAAAAAATGAAATATTTATAAGAATGAATCAACATCACAGCTTAGAAAAAAAAAAATATCAGACATTTGGACTTTTTGAGGGGGGGATTAGCATCGAATGAAAAGCCAAGTAGCTTTTAATTTCAGCAGCTTTTCAATCAGGGGGCTGAGTCAAATCCCCCCCCAAAATTTCCCCGTCGGCAAAGCGGGAAAGGCCTGGATGTCACAGGCACGGCTCCGAGGGGGGATTTGCAGCAGAGAGGTTTATGTCAACCAAAAAAAAAAAAAAACCCTGAAGGAAACTGCCTTTCACTCAGCCTTAGCTCCCTAATCCCAGACTACATTTCCACATCCCTTCCCGAGGCAGATTCAGCCCCCGAAAATCCGCCGCGTTTCGGCGCCTGGAGCGTCGCGTTTCGGGAGAGACAAACGTTCCCTGGGCTTGGCAGCTCCGGAGCAGCAAAAGCTGCTTACAGGGAGGGGAAAGAGGAAGTTTTTTTCGAGTTGAGGGGCTTTCCAGCTCCCACATTTAAGGCTCAGCCTGCGCCTGTCAGGCTGGGGAGATGAGGTGGGTTTTTTTCAGCTCACACGAGGTTGGTATCGAAGGACTCGGAGGGTTTTAATGACTGGAAAGTCCTGAGTGGCCAAATTCCCAGGGCTTGGGAAGTGTCACAATCCCAGAGGAGCAGCTGAGGATCCAGGAGGCAGCTGGACAAGTGAAGTTGATGTCAGTAATGGAAGTTTGAGGGTCCAACAAGGAGCACCTGGAATGCTGGGGGGAGCTCTGGGGTCAGGTTGGAGCACCCTGGGCTGGTGGAAGGTGTCCCTGCCTGTGGCAGGGGTGGGATGGGATGATCTTTAAGGTCTCTCCCAACCCAGGCCGTTCTACAATTCCATGACTGGCTGAAAGGCCCTGAAAACCCAAGTGCCAAGTCTGGGATGAGCAAACCTTGCTGCTGCCACCCCACAGAGGGACATCCCAGGATTTGTTCTTCTTCTCCCTGAGCCTCAAACTGCTTTCTGAGCACATGTCCCTGCACAGACAAACACGTTTATATCTCTCTCTGTATCTCCAGACGTGCCAGATTGCAGCAGGAAAGTTAAACCATCTAAAACATTTTAAATGAAAATATTTTGGAGGATCAGTTCCAGCACTGGCTCAAATGTAGGAAGAGATTTCTCACTGTAAGACTTGATTATTCCTACCAAGTGTAAATATCCCCCAGATTTGTTGCCACTCCTCGAGATAGCCCGTTTTTATTATTTTTCTTCCTTTTTTTTAGCAATGCAAACTTAATGCATGTGTTGGCTGCAGATCTAAAAGCAGGATCTCCAAGCTCTGGCTCCTCTATTTAACTGTGCCAGTGACATTTGGGGAGGGGGGTTTTGCCCACACCGAGGCTTTACACGTGTTCTTTCAGCCTGAGCAAACCCAGAGCTCAGATCAATGTGTGTTCTCAGTGTTCATTTGAAAGATTAAACTCACCCAAGTCAGGAATTCCAACCCTTTCATCTTCCCAAGCAGAACTACTTCTAGATGGGGGGGAGAATAAAGCAGAGGAGATGTTTTATTCAGCACCCAGACTCCAGCTATGCCTAAACCCTCCTTTTAACAAGTTCTGAGCACCCTCAGCACTCCTGGTGCGACTCCTGCTGATAATTCTCTGCCAGGAATTGGGGCTGAATTAATAAACCCCACAAGATCACTATGGAATGCCTGGTATTAATTGGAGCACTCGATGTCTCATTAGCTCTGAGAGCATAATGGGGTTTTGATTAGGCAGGTTATTAAACTCCCTTCCCTGGTGCTCCCACCTGATGGCAGAGAGAACCTCTGAGTGTTGCAGGGTAGGAATTGCTGGTGCAGCCACATTCCAGGAAAAAAAAAAAAAAGCATGGCAAAGTAACCCTTTTTATTTTGTCTCATGTTATCCAGCAATCCTGCCCTACTTCCAGCTGGTTTATAAGTGTTGGAAGCAAGTCTGGCTGACCTGCCACATCTCAGTTCCCTGAACTCTTCTAATTGATGCCTCAAACACTAAGCATGGAATGGTTTGGGTGGGAAGGGACTTTTAAAGCCCATCCAGTTGCTCCAACCTGGCCTTGGACACTTCCAGGGATAGCACAATACATTATTTACTACTTTAATGATTGTCATTAAATATTTTTTGATGGCAGATCACCGAGCCCACCAATCCTCTCGCCTCTAAACATCTTTATTGACACTAAATAGTAATAAATTCTCCCTTCAGAGAGGCTGCCAGACAAGAAACTCTCAAGCTTTGTCACGTGAAAGCGATACCAAAACTTAGGCTGGACTTTTCTCACCCCCAAGTTCATTATGTGGTGGTGGGGAAACATTGGCTCACCTTTCAGCAGCTTTCCAGCTTCTGAGAACACTTGGTGGGGTTTCCAAGGTGTTGATGCTTTTATTTCTTGCTTTGCTCTCAAATTCTTTACAAGGGGAAGGCACTGACTGGATATCAAAGAGGTTTATTTTCAGAAAACACTCGGTGGTTTTTGCAAAGCTCTGAGACTGGTGCTTGTTGAAAGCAGCAACATCTTCCTCTCTGAAGCTGGACAAGTTATTTTTGTGTCTCTCTCCTTTTGTTCACTATAAAGGAAGCCTGGAAAGCCAACTTTTAAACTCCTAAAACCCTTTCAAGTCCATTGTGTGGATTTATTGTCCCTCTCCAACGTGGCCTCTTGCAGAAACATCCACTCCATGCCCTTTTAGCTGCTTCCCTTTCTCGCCAAGTGGCCCTTTTGTACCTGCAATAACCACAAAGCCCTGGATTTAAAAGCATTCCGAGAGGATCCTTGCTATTTTCCCACCTGGGCTCAACCCACTGGAGCTCCTGCAGTTGGATTTCACGGGGGGAAAAAAGCAGGATTTCCTTTGGAAACATCCCCTCCCAACTGAAATATCAGCCACCTGAAGGGTGGGGGTTTATACCTAAAGTCGTGGAATTTACTGGGGTGGATTTATTGATGACAGGAGATCCCAAAGCTGCTTACCTCCTTCCCAGAATTCAAGTACCCCAAATCCTTTCTTTAAAAAGTGACCAAAACCATGCCAGTAGATTTACTTTGTACTCTCACCCCAATCAGACATGAATATTTCTATTTGTAGGTCGTTTACACGCAATTTAAATTGATATCTTGCTATTTAAAATGAAATCTGAGGTTTTCAGGCCTCATGTGTTGTGGTTTTGGGGTTTTTTTTTGGACTCAAACCCTGATTCATCAGGCAGGAGGCAGATTCTCACGGCTGGGCAGATGTCACCAGCAGCAAGGTCTCTCCTTGACCTCAGAGCATGGAAACAAACTATTTTCTCTCCTCCCCGAGCCTGCAGCGAGGCAGAGACACGGAATCTCCCCCCCATGTCACAGCCAGGCCCTAAATGAGCACTGGCAGCAACATATTTGAAGCTGTGAAGGGCTAAAGGGGCTTTAGGCAGGAGTTAATTCCCCAAGAGGGGCCTCCCAAGCTTGGTGAGCACAAACTGCAGAGTCTCAGGCTCAGTCAGGGCACAGTTAATTATTTGATATCACAATATTATTGTCCTCCTGTGCTGTGTAAGCTCGGAATGACCTCCATAAATAGGACAGAGGAGGATTTAGGAGTATCCACATGGATGTCCTTTGTCATCAGCTCAAAAGTCAGGAGAAATGAAGGGCCCATCAGGATTTTAGATGCGACCAACAGGCACTGGAAAGCCCTGAATTAAGCAGGGCAGGTCCTCCTAATCTTCACCACCGACATCAAACCAGCCAACACTGGCCCCCCAGGATTTCTGGAGACAAGGAAAGCTCCTGGAGTTTGGGAGACAAGTCCAAATCCCATTATCAGGACAGAAACTGCAGGGGAAGGGTTTCTTTGTCAGGTTTCCCGGTGGTTTTGATAATAAATAATGAGATGAAAATCTTTTCTTGCCAGTGTTCAGAGTTCTGGTTCCTGGAAGGCCCCAGGAAGAAGCAGCAACAAGAACAACCATGAACACAAACCCCTTGTTGATGAATCATTTATCAGCGTGAAGGAGCTGCATAATGGATTAAAGTCATTAAGGATAACTGATCCTGGATGATTTATATTTTTAGGAGGGCTGGAAACAAGTCTTTCCTTGTCTGGGTTTCCAGAAATGAATTCACAGTTCCAGGTTTGCCAGACAAAAAATGTCAAAAAACTTGATAATTCTTCTACAAGCCGTGATTTTACGTGGGAAGTAAAGGAGTGACTCCAGAAACATCCCACAGTTGACACCAGATATGAGAATTAAATAGATAAGATGAAATTGTAAGGTTTGTAGGTACATCTTGCAAACTTCTTCTGCTCAGGAGGGTTCAAATGCCAGGGAATCCCAGGATGGGTCAGACTGGAAGCATTAAAGAAACCACAAAACCAATCCTTTGCTTCCAAAATGAAAACAGCAATTTCCCTGAGAACAAAAAAAATCCGTGTTCCTGGATGGCCCAGACTTGGAGAACATCAACTTTCACTGCCTCAACCTGCAGCAAGTGCAGTGAGAGCTGCAACCCCTCAGCAGCCCCTCTCAGTAATTGAGTCATTCCGCCCTATATTAATGAAAATATCATCAATCTGACTGATCACAATTCCATCCCTCCCAATTTAGGGGTGCCACAGCACCCCTGAGACCTCTGTGTGCCATCAGATGCTCTGCATTTTGCAGGAGGCGATGGCTTTGCTTCAGGAAAACCTTCTGGAGATGCTTCAGCTCTGCACAAAAGAATAAAACCCCAAACCCTTCATTACCTCTCACAGGACCAGCCAATTAACGACCTTTGTGCCCAGCAAAGCACATCTTTCCTCTCCTGAGAGCAACCCTCGGCTTTGCCTGCCCGAAAAATGCCACCAGAGCCTGTCATCCAACATCAGAGACCCCTTTAATAACAAAATCTGGTGTTTAAACACACAGGCAAAGAAAAAATATCACCAGGCTTGGTTTCCCACCCATATTTGAACATCTGGACTGGGGCAGCTGCAGCATCACCGAGCCCTGGTGAGGTCTGGGCATTTATTGCCACTGTTTGTGGTGCTCTGAGCGTTCTCTCCTGCCTCCACAGAGCTCTGCAGGAAGGATAAAACAAGCAAGAAGAAATAACAAGCTCCTGTCACGCCTATCAAAGAACAAAAAAATTAAATAGAAATCAAGTGATGTGGGTTAAACATGAGAAACGGAGCTGGTTTTGATTTGGTCCTTGCTCTCCTTAACCAAGCATGGCAGCCAGCAATAACCTGGGTTTCTAGCAGCAATTACACGCAGTTACATAATAAATTCATTAAATTAGGAGCTCCTGCTTTGTGCAGAGCAGCTCCTTCTTTCAGGGCTTCGAGATCAGGCCGGTATGGGGGGGAAATACATGGAAAAACAGGGGGGAAACCAGATACAAAACCCAGAGAGGGGCTTTTCATCCACTGGGGCAGCACCAGGAGCCAGCAGAAAGAAACCAGGCATTGGATTGATGCCTGATAATCTTGGGGAAGTGAGCTGGCAGTGAGGTTTGGCCAGACCTGTGCTTGGCCTTAATCAAGGCCATCAAATGCCTTCCTCCCCTGTATTTTGAGGCTTTTATTGTTCCCTGATTTCCTGCTCGAATTCCAAGATCTCATGGAAGAGCCCATTAGCATATCCTGCAGCCTGTGCTGTGGGATTTGGTCTCGCTCTGAATGTTAATTCCAAAGCTGTTCTTTTCCACCTTGTCCAAGCCAGGAATCGGAATTTCAGTCGGCTCAGGAACCTCTGAGAGTGTTCCAAGGTGGGGCAGCAGAGAACTGACAAAGGGAGGGACAAGTTCCAGTCTTTCCAAGCCCACCCTGGCAGCATTTTCCATACAAATCCCTGCTGTGGGTAGGTTTTTTAATGCCCACAAGCCCAGGCACTGCACTGTGGCATCCAGAAATGTGCTGGCAGTGAAATCCCAAATTCCTTTGCTCCTCTCTTCATCCCAGTGATAGGAACCATCCCAAAGCTCCCGGGAGAGCAAGTTTAGATGGGAGATTGGGAAGGAATTCCCGGCTGGGAGGGTGGGCAGGCCCTGGCACAGGTTGCCCAGAGAAGCTGTGGCTGCCCCTGGATCCCTGGGAGTGTCCAAGGCCAGGTTGGAGCACCCTGGGCTGGTGGAAGGTGTCCCTGCCCATGGCAGAGGGTGGAATGAGATGGTCTTGAAGGTCCCTTCCAACCCAAACCATTCCAGGACTGCACAAAATCAAATCCTTGGTGGAATTTGAGTCATTTACCACTCTAAACACAGAAAAACATTATCAAGAAAACAAAACAATCCCAATTTCTGCCTCCTTTCTTTTTGCTTTCCTTCGAGCTAAGGAAGTCCAGTGGTAAATTAATTCATTGCTTTTCCATCAAATCTGTCTTTAAGGAGGGTAGTTTTCACTGGGAAAGCATTTCTAGGAAAGAAAACAAGGCAATATGAGAAGGCCTCTGGTTTCTAGAGCTCAATTTATTTGCAGCTCTAATACTGAGAAAGACTTGGCCTCCTGAGCATTGCTTAGGACATCACTGACTAAAAAGCACTGCAATTCAGCCCCAAATTCCCACCCTGACCAAAATAGTAGCTTATTTAAAACACAGTCTGTGAGGACTTTGGTTCCTCCTGTTTATTTCCCAGGTTTCTGTGAGAAATCACAAAAAAACCACCAGAACACCACTTCAATAAATTCTCTAAGTGACATCATTCATTAAGCAGATCCCATTTCCTTCAGGAAACTCCTCAGGGATCATCCCCACCCTCAGCTGAACAAGAGCAGGTTGGTTGGGGCTAAACCCATCCCTGGGGGTATTTATAGCCCTAAAATCCTCCAGGATGATTCTTCCAGCTCCCCAAATCCAGGGAACTGGGAGGAGGAGGGTTTGGAGCTCAGTGGTGGCTGCACATCAGCAGGTTTGGGTGGGCTCCCAAAAAAAAAAGCAACAGCTGGATAAAATCAGCTCCCAAATTCAGACAAATATCTGCTCCAGGACCCAGAGAATCTTGTCTCATGAAGGCAGGAACTCGAGCTTGAGGAAAATAGGGCTTGTCTTGGAATCTTTTAATTGGGATAGCCAGGGGCTGGTGATTTTAGGGGAAAACACTTCCTTTGAGGGGAGTTTTTGCTACCAGGAAGTTTTGCTCCAGTCCTGCTGAATTTCTCTCTGCTTCCCCCAGCCTGAAGCTACTCCATTCCCAAAGGATTGCCTGGGACAAGGAATAAGCAGGTGGCCAAGTGTTTTGTGAGAGCTCCAACACAGCAGGGCTGAAACAGAGAGAACTTGGCAAAGCCCCAGTGCAAGTTTTTGGCTGAAATCACATTTAATGGCTCTTTTGAGGGACCTCAGCACTGTCAGAGCAAGGGTTGAGCAAGTGAGATCCACCAAGATCATCCCTGTTCTTAAAATACCTTCAGGATTTGAATGATTAAATTAGGAGGTGGTTGGTAAAAACAGGAGCTTAGAGAGCAATAGGGTGGATATTTGTGTCTGAAGGAGTTACCAAGGCCAAAAAGAGAGAGCAGCAGCAGCAGATTGGTCTGTTTGTCCCCTGGATCCAGCACAAAAACCACCCCAGGAGATGCCAGCTGGCCCTTGGGGTGTTGTCTGTGCCCAGCTCCGGATTTGTACCTCAACATGGACTTGTTAATCACTGCTCTGCTTTTCCCTCTGGGCTCCTCAACCCAGCAAGGGAGAGACAGAGGAGCCCAGCACACAGAAATCAAACAAATCCCATCAAAATTAGCATGTAATGCAGAGAACTCACCATCCTCCAGCCCCTGCTCCTCCCTCAGCCCAGGAACTGCTCGTCCAAGCCCTTCCAACGCCCCTCCAGGCAAGTTTAAGGGATGAGCAGGCAGATTGAACCAGCAGGTCTTCATTAAAATGATTAATTCCAGCTGATGCAATTAAAGGCCACTCACACCAATCATTTCCCAGAATCCTGGAACGTCAAGGTCGGAAAAGATCTCGAAGATCCCTGAAAGTCCAACCATCGACCTGCCACCACCAGCAGGGCCCAAAGTGCCACATCCCCGTGATTTCTGAACAATTCCAGGGGGGATGAGTCCAGCACTGCCTGTCCCAGGGGATTGGGAGCAGGAGCAGGGGTTCTGTGAGGGGCCATCCCCCTCTCCAAGGCGTTGGGAAGCTCTCAAACCCCGAGTTAGGAGCCCAAGTGACAGCCCTGGGACACCAGTGCCACTTCCCAAAGGAGACAGCTGCAAGACAACAAATAAAACACGGCAAATTTGGGCAACAATCTGATGTTTTCGTGGCACCAAAGTATTGCAACCCCTGGGCCAACAAGTTCCTTTCCTCCACCAACCCGCTGCGAGCCGGGAATTGGTTTTGCCGAGATCAAAACAGCAGCGACTTCCAGACCTGCTGCCAGTCAAGCCCTCTTAATTTTTTCAGCCTTAAAACAGCTCCTAATCCCCCAGTTGCACTGAGTGGAGAGGATGAATTAAGGAATGGGAATCCCACAGAGCTCAGCTGTCCTGTTTGGAAGAGCACACACACCACCCACCACCCCCCCAGCCAGCACTCAGCACCAGGCTGGAGAACAACCCCCTCTCACTGTAATTTCCTACCTCCTTAGCCCTAAAAGGGTTGGTTTAAAACACACCCAGCAGGGAAGCTGCGCTAAAAGGATGCCAAGGGGTGTAGTTTGCTCCCAAAAGGCAGGGAAGCTGCCCAGGAATGGTTTGATGCCGAAATCCCGTGGTTTTCGGAGCTCTTGGGTTTATCCCTCTGCGTGAGGAGAGGCAGCTCTGCTCAGGCCACAGGTTTTAGCTGTTGTTAGGGTGGGTTTCCCCACTGGAAATCATCTCTCAACATGAGGCACAGCAGATTGGGGGGATAAAACTCGAGCATCGTGCCGAGGAGAGGGGATTGCTGTGAGGCAGAGCAGGATTTCCTGCTGTGCTGCCACTTCCATCAGTGAAAAACGTGAGGAATTATCATTTAGACAGAAGCAACTGTGTCCCAAATGTGTTTGAAACGTGCTGAGGGCAGGAAAAATGTTCTTTTGGGACAGGACTGCTTGACTGGTCAGTCTGAGGAGAAAATTAGTAGAGGTGTGGTGGCTTCTCGTGAAGGTTGAGGATGTTCAGCCTCACACCACGGAGGGATCTGGAACATCAGGAGGGCTTTGGGACATCAGGAGGGATTTTGGACATCAGGAGCAATTCCCCTGGGATGTTTGGAGTCCCCACCCCTGGAGGTGTCCAAGGAATGACTGGCTGTGGCACTCAGGCCCTGGTGGGACCGGTGACAGGTTGGACTCGATGATCTTGGGGGGCTCCTCCAACCTTAACGATTCTGGGACCCAAAGCAGAGCAGACCTGATGCAAATCTGCAGTTCTAGAAGCCCCATTTCAGGGTGACTCTCATCAAAACCTGCTGGGGGTCAGGAGTCTTTCAGAAGGACACGGGAACCACAGGTCTCACCTCCTGCCCCTCGAGCCAAAAGCTCCTCCTGATCTGATGTGCTCACCAAAAAAAAAAACACATCATTTCATTTAAGCCCATTCTCTCCCATCCTCTCCCATTTTTTTATTGCAGCCACTATTTATTTCCTCCTGCATTAACACCATCCTTGCCAGGTGGAAGGGGAGCAATAATTCGAGCTGAGTTGCCTTCCAGGGAGGACCCATGGCCTGGTGTCCTCTGGGGTTGGAAAATTGATGTCTTGGCTCACAACAGGCCCAAAATTCTCCTGATAAACCACTGACAGATCATTGACAAAGCTGGGAATGGCTGGTGTCACAGCAGGTGCTCTTTGCCTGATAAACATAATCACTGGCCAAGGTGGGAATTTGGACAGGAATCCACGAGTCACGTTTATTGGAGGCAAAGTGAGAACAGGCAGAAGGGGAACAGCTTTTTCCCCATGGCCAAGGGGAGGAGGGAGGAGGGAAGGGGGAAAGAAATCAACTCTTTCCACATAATATTTCTGAAAAGCCCAGCTTAGGAGATAAGCTTTTGATGTTTGGGTTACCTGCAGACTTGCAGGATGCTCAAGTTGTCCAGGTCCTTTCCAAAGCTGGGGTGAAACCATCTTTATTCATGATGAGGCTCATCAAAGGCAAGTGGGGGCCACTTGTCAGACCAGCTGGAGTTCCTCCCTGAGTTCGGGGGAATGTAAATATATATAAAGCCAATTAGGTTTCAGGGATTAATTTCCCAAACTGCAGGAGAAACTGGCAGATATTGTTCCCCAGCTAAGCTTGAGTGACGTGGTTTCCATTACCCAGATCTTCAAAACAGGCTTTTGTTGTAAAAAAAGGCAGATTTTGCCACCTAAGCTGAATTTCTTTTTCTTTTTCTTTTTTTTTTTTTAGTGTTCAGGGGAAAAGCTCCTTTTTTAAGAGCTTATAATTCTGCTGCAAAATCTGTCTGGGATGAACAGGGCAAAGGGCTCAACTTCTGAGGGATGGGACTATTTTGGAGGGCAGTAGAATCCTGGAATGGTCAAAGCTGGAAGAGATATTTCCAGGGTCTAGAAATGATCCCTGGTGGTGCCACGGGGCAGAAAACGAGTCCTGGGGTGGGGCAGATTTCCCCTAATTTGCTAAATGAGCATCTCTTTTAATGTCCATCCTAACTCCAACCCACTCCTGGCACCCTGAGTAGCTCCCACTGTTCATTCCCTGCCTGCAAAGACACGGCAATCCTGATTCATTACCAGGAATCTCCCCCCTTCCCCCAAAAAACAAACTCCTCCTTCCATGGGATATTTCTAATGATTGGAAAACATCCCCTTCAAGCTTTTAAAAGTCCTGCCTCCAGCTGTTTGTCTCTGTCTGTGCTGCTGTTCATGTTTGGGGGAAGAATCTCTGCTGTCTCCTGCCTTGCAGTGGAGCTTTCCCATCCCTCCCAGTGTTGCTGCAGGAATTAAAAGCAGTGGAAAGCCTCTGCATGAATTAGCATCAATTCCAGCACTTTATATACAGAGCCCTCGCTCCTGCCAGTTATTAAGTGAAGGGATGACAGCAGGCACCAGGCAGAAGTATTTTAGGTTCTGGATCTCTAAATGTTAGTGATTTGAAAGGCACTTCAGACTCCTGAGCTGGTTTTTTTCTCATCATTGTAAAGATTTTTTTCTTCAATATCAAAGCTGAAAACTTCTCCCAGTTTATAATTCCTGGGTCGGAAGAACTTCCTGAACTCCAGAATTTAATCAGGTTTTTTTCTGTGTTTCTTGTTTCAGGAAAGGACACACGAGAAAATTGAGCCTTTACACATGAAATCATGGAATTCCAGGTTGGTTTGGGATGAGGGACCTGAATGATCATCCATTCCCACCCCCTGCCACGGGCAGGGACACCTTCCACCAGCCCAGGCTGCTCCAACCTGGCCTTGGACACTCCCAGGGATCCAGGGGCAGCCACAGCTTCTCTGCCCAACCTGTGCCAGGGCCTGCCCACCCTCCCAGCCAGCAGTTCCTTCCCAATATCCAAAAAAGCTGAAAACACATCGTTCCCAGAACAAACTCCCAAAAAAAAACCCAAACAAACCAAGAAAAACCAGACCAAGGAAAAGGGGAATGACAAGATTCGAGAGTTCCAAGAGCACAAATTTCCAGATGCCTTTTGGTTCTTGTTAATGACTTGCAAGTCATTAAAAACCACCATCAGTGGGGCCTGTACAGAGGAGGGAATTTATTTGTGCCTTCCCCAAATCCCTGTGAGAAGGAATTTTGTGCCTTTGCTGCATGAAAAGCTGGTTTGCACGAGCTTGGAATTCTGTGGATGCAGAGGATGGTGAGAGTGGGACCCTCAAACCCTCCTGCCCTTCCAGCCTCAACACTGGGACCTTGGGATGCACAAAGATCCTCAAACCTCTTCCCATTCCAGCCCCTACACCAAGGTTTTGGGATGCACAAGGAGCCTCAAACCCTCCTGCACTTCCAGCCTCAACACTGAGATTTTGGGATGCACAATGACCTTCAAACCCTCCCGCCCTTCCAGGCCCTTCTCTGAGATTTTAGGAAAACCAGGAGGAAGGAGTGAAGTTCACAAACATCTGCTCACAGAATGAAAGCCAAGGAAGAAAAGAATTACAAAAAGCTGGAATTCTGCTCACGGGATGGACACCTGGAAAGCCCCGGAGATGTTTCTCCAGATCCAAAGGGATGGCATGGAAAGGATCTGGTCAGGCAGCAAATCCTGCAATCAGGTGGATTTGGTTTGCTAATTCAATCTGAAAAACCAAAATTCCTGAAGAATTCCATTTCTTGTTCTTTATTTATAAGCAGCAGTTCTTGGAGAACCTCCTTCATTCCTGAGGAATTGAATGTCTTTTTATCTCTTTATCAGCTGTTAAAAATACACTCAGCCCATTATCTCTGGCTACACCAGCACTGCATCCCAAAGGATAACCCACTGCCAAGTGCAATCTGCAATTAATAGGTCAAATATTAATTTCAGGCCATAATGGATCCAAAGATCATATTAAACTGAGGGGGGGAAATAAATAAAGGAAAAAAAAGGAGCCCTAATTGAAAATCTTTCCTAATGTTCCAAGAAATTCCAGGTCAGCACAGCAGAGTCATTTGTTGGACTGGCTGGGGGGTGGGCAGAGTTAATAAAATGAGGAATAGGTAAGATTTTCTTTACCCTTTAAATTACCTGAGAGGGTAAAAAAAACCCTCTCCTGCTCCAGCTCCCATCAGGGATCAGCAGCAGGAAAGGAGGTTTGCAGGGATAATTCCTGGATGGAGAAGGGTTTGGATGATCCTCTCAGGCTCGTGGCGTGACTCTCGGGGAGGGTCTTTTTGCAGGGCTCGATGATCTTTTGTGGGTCCCTTCCAGCTCGGGAGGTTCTGGGATTGATTTCTGTCACACAGGACAATCTGGATCTTCAGCCCTCCAAACTCATGTTAAAATGCACCCCAGGTACAACCTCCCTTTCAGGTGCTCCTTGGACAGATCCCATTTTTAACTCCCTGTTCATTTCCTCGCAGGAACATCATTAATTTGTTTACAAACCCTTTCCTCTGCTTGTTTCTTATCAGCCCTCGCTGAAATGTCAGAGCTTTTGTTAAAATGGATTGGGTTAGAGATAAACCCGACTCTGCATTGGGAGAGTGGAGAAATAATGAAAAAGGAGCGGTTTATGCTTTGGGGACCACGTAAACATCGTGATTTTATGGCTGGGATGTAGACTGGGGGAAGGGAAAACACCCAACACCCTTAAATCTTTAATTTAAGGAGCATTTTTATGACATTTTCCTGTTAATCTCCTAAAGCTGTTGACAGAGAATAAAAATCAGGCTGTTAGAGGGAAATCTTTATGATATCAGTGCTAAAACACTGCGAGTTTTTGCAGCCTTTGCATCCTCTGAATGGAGCAAACCTTGGTGTGTCTGAGCAGGGGAATTATGATGATGATATTAAATTGGAAGAATCTTCTGTGTAATGAACAGGTCAGAATTCCTAAATCTCCTGTGTGGTCCCAGACTGGTTCCTGTGCTGTGTTTGCAGAAGGCACTCACTGCATCACCTCCCACTCTGATATCGGTCACCAATTACAACCCTCCAGGTTTCCCAGGTATTAAACAGCAAATTCAAGCCCTTCAGGACCGAATTCCAAAGTTCTCCTCTCATCCCAGCCTTTTAGAAGGGGAGGGATTAAGGAAAAATTCACTGCTTGGCTCCTACTCGGTGCAGGGTCAAGTGGAAATGGAAATTTCTGCCCTCCCCTGTTCCCCCCTGGAGGGGGACAAGGACATGGTGCTGCATTTTTGGGGCAAGGGAATTAATATATCTTGGAGGGACAACCCAATCCTGGTGGGAAAAGCGGTTCTAAAAGCATTGGAGAAGTGGTTTGAAGGTGTACCTTTTGATTCCAAAGCTCACACACACCAGTTTCTTACAATGCCAAGAGTATTAAACAACTATCAAGAAATCGTTTCTTGGGTTTTTAAGTCTCTTTTTGAAGTTTAAAGGGCAATTATAAAGAATCTGCTCACTATTAAGTCCTGTCCATTATTACCAAAGGGATCCTCACCCTAAAAGGAGCATCCTAGTTCTTCTTCCACCCTTCTCACCCCACTTCCATGATTTCATGGATTCGCTATCGTGGATGAAACGCCAGAAGCCAAATGACGTGCTAAAGATTTGATTTCCATCCTGACACGAGGGGAAAACAAAGGGAAAGGTTGGAGGACAAACCCAACCCAGCTGTGGCTCCATCCAGACCCATTTGCCTGGACAGAGAGGAATTTTTCCCGTTTTCTCTGGCAAAATGTCCCTTGCCCCAGGTCCAGAGGGTCACTTGTGTCCGCTCGTGCTCAGCTCCTCTGACTCGAGCTGCTGCCCCAGGAGATAAAGCTCAAGAGATAAATGAGTGCAGGCAGTGTTATTCCTGGGAAAACCCTTCTGGGCCAAGGCAGGGTTGATTCCACGGCGTCATCCTTATTTAAATCTCCTCGTGGCACCCCGGGTGACATCGGGAGGGGGAGGTACCCCGAGAGATGGGCAGGGAGGGGGCACGTCCCCCGCTTGGCATTCCAGGGACAGCTCCAAAATCCTCCCCAAGCCCTGTAAATCCAGCAGGGCCTCTTCAGGGATCACTGCTCAGTGTTTTCCAGGTGCACAGACTTCCTTTGGAGCCTTTGAGATGCTTTTCCCACATCTTACCCTTCGGCAAGAGAATCCAAACTACGCCACCAAAGCAGCACCAACAGAGGGTTTCACGGGGGTTTTTTGGCATCTTGTGCTTGTGGGGGTTGAATCCAACTGCAGCCTGGGCCAGAAACATTCCCACAGCAAATTCCCTTCTCCACAGCAGAGCCAGGAGAATCTGCAATTAGCATGGCCTGGAAAATGCCATTTGTGGCTTCACTCCTGTTCTTCCCCGAGAAAACATTAAAAGCTTCTGTTTTCCTGTAAATCTTGCCGTGTTCAGGGGAGGGGTTTGGGACAACTCAGACAAAAGACCAGTCAAAAATCCCCCCGTTGAAGCAAAATTCAGCTCTTCTGTTGTGCTCTCTGAGCAGCTCTGTAGGACACACAAAGCACATTATTATTATTATTATTATTATTATCATCATCATTATTATTATTTCCTTGTAGCTAAAGGGAGAAGCCTTTGCTGAGAGAGAGAGGAAACAAAGCCCGGCTTGCTCCTTGTCTCAAAAACAGCACTTGGCAGTGGGTTTGCACATCCCACCCACAGTGATCCCCCTTCACCCTGTGCCAGGGTAATGCCAGATGATAAGCTTGGGTTTAAGCTCACCAGGCTCAGCTCTGCCCTGCCTGAACTTCCCCTGACCTTCCTGCCGCTTTTTCTCCCTTGTTTTTGCTCTTCCAGCAGGTTTTATTTTCTAATTAACCAGCTGTCTGGGGCTAATTTGTGTTGCTTTGCTTTATCTCGGTGCGGTAGGAGCCGAGTTTTCCACAGGCAGCAGGAACAAGCTGTTATTGCAGGAGAAGCAAGACATTTCTCACTCCAAACTGAGGGGCAGGGAAAGGCAGAGCTGGTGCAGGGACAGAGGCTTGAGAAGGTGAAGCCTGGAGGGGGGGTAGAGGCACCAGGTGGTAAAAAATCATGGAATCATGGAATGGTTTGGGTTGGAAAGGACCTTAAAACTGATCCAAATCCACCCCCCTGCCATGGGCAGGGACACCTTCCACTCCACCAAGTTGTTCCAAGCCCCAACCTGGCCTTGGACACTTCCAGGGATGGAGCAGCCCCAGCTTCTCTGGGGGTAAAAACTCCAGAGAATGTGAGTAAGAATGTTACATTTATTATTTTCATTATCATAAAGATTATTAAACATTTTCTGGGTAGATAAACCCTTGCTCTTTCTCTACCAAATGTATCCAGGTTAATACCGGGGATTCCTGCATTAGATTGTTAAAAATCCATTAAAGTTTAGAAATCAGTTCTGGGCTTTCTGTGTGATTTGTGCTTCCTCTTATAAATAAGGCTCATAAATCAGGGTTTGAGGGCAGAAATGGTGTGGTTTGAACCCTGACAGCTGGATTTCACTCCCTCACACCCTGATTTACACCCAACACCCTGCCCAGGCAGGCTCTGGGAGGGTATCCCATGGGTGAGCCTCCTCAATTTCCACAGGTATTCCCAGACCTGCTGGATGTTCAGCCCTGGATAAAACAAAGCAAGTTGTGGGTAAGGAATGAGTTAAAGGATGGGTTGGAGTTGGGTGGGATTCCATTAAGCTCTTCCTTAGCTCACCAGAGCCTGGCTTAGGGAGAAGAAGGAGTTAATCCAACTCATAAATCATCATTTGGGCCAGAGAATATTGAATGGAAAAATCTATGGAATTACAACAACATTGATTCCCACCCAGCAATTCCAAAGAAATAAAACACAGGGACACCTTCCACTATCCCAGGTTGCTCCAGCATGGCCTGGAACACTTGCAGGGATGAGGAATCCTCAGGTTCTCTGGGCAGCTTCTGTAATAGTTCCTCTGTGATGAGAAATCCATTCCAAGCAGGAAACAAGGATCAGATATATCTGAGAGCTACTCAAGTTCAAATTCTTTAATTAATGGGCTCTTTCTTAACTTCAATTATTCCTTAGTCTCCTTATTCTTTTTACCTTTAATTTCTTTTTAGCTTTAATTAGCAGATCTAGGCTTTTTTTTTTTTATTTCCCCCTCACTTAATCTAATTTCTAAAAAGCCTGGTTATCTCTAAAAGATTCACCCAAATCCCCCATTCCATTACTCTCCACCGAGGTAAATTTGAACTCGATTGTGCTCTATAAATGCAGGATAATCCCCATTTTCTCTCTCTGCTTACTTTGGGCTCCACAGCACCGAGGGCGTTTTTCTCCTCCCGAATTTTATTCCCAGTTTGAGGCAGCAGATTCCTGAGACCAAAGTGGAGGCGAGGAAAGGAATTTAAATCCAGCATTTCTCTTTTCTGAGCAGGAAATTCCCCCAAAGAGTCATATTTTGGTCAAACTGAAGCTGGTCTGAACTGAGGGCAAATTCATCAGCCAAGGAAACTTCTTTTTCGTGTGGAAACAATTCATTTAAATTGAATTTTTTGATTAAATAGATCTCAGCTGAGATCAGTTAAGAAGAGAATGGGCTTTAAGGAAAGCAGGAGAAGGGAAAATAAGAAATCCCTCCTTCCAGGTTCAACCCTGGGGAGGGAAAATTGAGGATGGGCCGTCACAAGAGGAGAAGACAAAGAACCCTATAAAAATATCTCCTAATTTGGGAGTTGGACAGGGCTTGGAGCAACCTGGGCTGGTGGAAGGTGTCCCTGCCCATGGCAAGAGTGGCACTGGATGGGCTTTGAGTCCCTTCCCACCCAAATCATTCCATGATTTTATGATCTGGATGCTTTTATTCACCTCTGGGAGGCCCATTGGCCCAGCCCCCAGCAGCCTCTTGCAGGCTGATGTGCATCTTTCCAACAGGGAAAAAAAGCAGGGAAAAGGCAGAAAACAGGATGGAAAGGAGGAATTGCTGCTTTTGTCATTCCCTGCTCTGTCCCTGTCTAGGAATTTTTAATACCCCTCCTTTGGTTCTAAACCCAGCACAGAGAAAGGAAGACAAAGAGAAAAAAAAAAAGCAACTGTTCTAAAAGACAAAAAAATATCCAGAAATATTTTCATTCTCCAGAGAGAAACGATGCAAAGGCAACATGAGATCATTCACATTTTATCTTGGGGGTTTCTCTGTTCCAACCTTTACATCCCAGATCAAAAAATCCCCCCCCAAGACAAATCTTTTGCTCAACCCACCCCGAAAAGAAAAAAATCCTTACAGAGGATTTTGGTGTTTCAGTTTCCACTGGCCTGAAAATTCAGCACTAAAGGGAAGTTTTGTTCCCTCTAAAACCTGCTTTGGTTCTTGGGAAAGCCAGGGAGGGACGAGTCCAGCTTTTTTTCAGCCTGAAAAATCAGATCAAGGCATCGAAGCAGAGGGAAAGAACCCTGGGAGAGACAAGGTATTTGTGGAAATATCGACAACAGGGTCCATTTGCAGAAGTCACACTTTTTTTTTCCCCCAGTTGGGGTCAGGAACTGAACTGGGATTCATGGAAGGGTTGGATGTGCACTGAGATGCCGGGTCAGATGATTTTTGGGGCAGTTCCTGGCAAGCAGTGAGAATATAACGGGGGATTTTTGATATATAAGTGAGAATGGAGGGGATTCTTTGATCTCTCAGCTGGTCACAGAGAGCAGCTCTTTTAATTCAAACTGGCTCCATGATTTCCACGGGTTTGCTCAAGGTGTCGCTTTCCAAAGTGCTGCTCATCCCCATTTCACCATCAGGACACAAACTGCTTCTCTTTGTTCCTCCCTGAAATGACACGGAATGAAAAAGGGTCGGAACGATCCCAGTCGGGGCAACAAAACCCACATTCCATGAAAAACAGCCCAGCTTTATCAAGTACCCATTCAATCCCGGGGTTTTCATCCCCTGCAGCTGCACTGGAGTGCAGGGGTTGAGGGTTTGCATCTGCTCTGAGAGGTTCTGCTGCAGCTTTGCTTTGGGAGCTGCAGTTTTGGGAGCCTGGCGAGGAAAAGCCTCATAGGCTTAGAAATTTGATGTCATTTGATCACCTTTAATCCGTCCTGTGCTGCAATCTCTATCAGCAATTAATGGCCTGAAACATAAAAGCAAAGTAATAAGGCCATAATGAATTAAACCTTCCGATGACACTTCCATTAAGGACAACACTTGCTGTATTTACTGCAGACCTTTTACTCTGGGAGCTGGTTGGTATTTCAGCAAATGGAGTTTAAATAGGCTGAATGGGACATGAACTTTTTTGGTCTTCAAATGTAGTAATGCTTGGTGTGTTCAGCTTGGGAGAAGCACCCCAGGGGCTTTTGGTGGTGGGGAGGAATCTCTTTCTCAGGGCGAGAGTTTCGAGTGATGGACTGTTAAAATCATTATAAAGGAGACAGGAATTTCATTCATTTAATCCCTCCTGAGTTCCTGAGCCCAAGGAACACCTTGACTCCTTGTCCAGGAGTTCAGAGGATGAGCTTCAAGAAACCAAAATCAGCATCAGAGAATCCTGGAACGGTTTGGGTTGGAAGGGAACTTAAAGATCATCCCATCCCACCCCCTGCCCTGGGCAGGGACAACTTCCACCAGCCCAGGTTATCCAAACCCCATTCAACCTGGAAAAGGCACCACTCTCTCCCTGATTCCTGAGAGTGGTGCCTTTTCCAGGAGAATTCCTGGCATGAAGGATTTCCCCAGCTCCCCTATATGCCTCACATTCTCGCCATGGCAGCATCAGCAATTCACTGCCGTTCGTTTCATCCTCTGTAGGGTGAGAGAATGCTCTTGTAAATTGAATTAATTCTTGGTTTTCCTTTGAAATAGTAATCCCAAATAAATAATTTAGGTTAAAAAAAAAAAAAAAAAAAGAAAGATAATAGGAAGAAATTGAAGTCAGCTCTAATATTCATTACAAAAAAGGAGCGTTCACTTCAGCTCCCATAACTGAGCAAGTGTTTTGTGGACTTAATCCCAAGGAAATTAAAACTTTCGTCCACAGGAAAAATGTTGCGTTAGAGACATAAAAAGTTGCTGCTGTTAAAGCAATGTCCCATTTAGCCTTCAGTCCCAGCATTTGGGGAGACAGGAATATTGCTGTGCAGTGGACTGGAGAGAACCTGAATTAGTTCAGTCAATTAAGTCATGATTAATTTATGTTAGATCTCGTTCTCTCGAGTCTGTAAAAACAAAGCCTTTAGTTAACTGGCAGCATTTAGTTTAATAAAAGTAAAGTCTTTAAAGATGACTTCAGGAGGGGGAAGGAGGGAGGGGGGAAACACCACTGACAAAATCAATAGACAGCGAGATCCCTGTTTAATTTGTGTCAGTGCAAGCTAAAATAACTGCAGAGACAAATACAGAGGTGCTGCCCCTTCAAATGGAGAACCAGATTCTCCAGGTCTTCATTAGTGCACTAATCCAACAGCCCCACAGAACGTGAGACAAATCCCAAATGAAGAAGCTCCAACACCTCCTTCTTTTTCCCTGTTCCTACAACTTCCCTGTGTCCTGAGCTGGGCAGAGAAAGAGACTGGGATGTGACCCCACAGCAGCACCCAGGCTGTGATGGCCCTAATGATCCCTCTCTAATGCTCTCTGTGGGTTTAATTACCCTAAACCACAGGGAAGGGTTTGTGGGAGCCAGGGGATTGCTGGAAGCGTGCAGAGGAAAACTGTCCAAGAATATGGAATACAGATATATATATATATATATATTTATATAGAGGTGACAATATTGATATAGATGTCAGTTTATGGAGCAATCTGGGCTAGTGGAAGGTGTCCCTGCCCACAGCAGGGGGGTCGGAGCGAGATGATCTTCAAGGTGCCTTCCAGCCGAGGCCATTCCATGATTTCATGGTTCCATATTGGGCATAGAGGTTGTTTGGAGCCACAGGAGTTTGATTCCAGTTGAAATCAAGAGGCCCTGCCTCCCTCTTGAGACCAAATTATCTCCTCCCAAGCAACAGCAAGGGGAGAGAGACACTCCCCAGTGAGATTCCTTGCTTTTGCCATCCCTCTTGAAGGCCAAGCCCGTGGCAGGAACCAAATCCCAGCACCTGCGAGCTCCAAGCCCAGAGGAACGCCCAAATCCTGCTCAGCCATGCTGGATCCCACATCTACCCATCCTCCCCGAATTTGGGGAGTCTTTGTGGTGTCAGTGAAGGTTTGGGAAACCATGAAATCAGGAATGCTGGAAAAGGCCTCCAAAATCACCGAGTGCAACCTCTGACAGGTGATCACCGTGCCCTTTAAACCATGTTATGGAGCACCATGTGGACTCGATTTTTGGATCTCTTCCAAGGGTGGTGACTCCACCTACTTGATTTTTGGGTCCCTGCCGTGAATGGTGACCTCATCTGCTCATTTTTGGATCATGGTGACTCTACCTACTCAATTTTAGATCCCTTTCAGGGATGGTGACTCAACCCCCACATTTTTGGATCCCTTCCAGGGGTGGTAACTCCGCCTACCCTGCTGGAGCTGCTCCCAAGGTGTGCCCATGCTCAGTTCTCCTAATTTTTGGTCTGGATTTCCCTGGAGGTGTCCCTGAGCTGGAGCTGGAGCTTTTCTGCAGCCACATCTCCCCTTGCAGGGCCTAAAGGGGCTCCAGGAGAGCTGGAGAGGGACTGGGGACAAGGCATGGAGGGACAGGACACAGG
>JAWWES010000180.1:0-28085 GCA_035583135.1 Lophotriccus pileatus
GGCTCCCCAGGGCAGTGGGCACAGCCCCAAGGCTGCCAGAGCTCCAGGAGGGGTTGGATGACCCTCTGGGGCACAGGGTGGGACTTTTAGGGCTAGTCTTGTGCAGGGCTGAGGGTTGCACTGGATGGTCCTTGGGGGTCTCTCCCAGCTCAGCCTATTCCGTGATCCTGTGAACTCCCTTCACAGCCCTGCTGGGAAGGACTTCAAAGGATTCTCCCGGTGTCCCACACCCACCACATCCCCCTCTCTCCCCTTTCCCCCTCCCAAGATCCCCCCCCTCCCCAGAGCAGCCCTGTCCCGCTCCCATACGTACTGGTCTCCCAGGTAGAGCCCTGGCCACACCTCATCGGCGTGGTTACAGGCCGTCTTGCCCGTGTACAGGAGCCTCTCCAGCTCGAACACGCTGAGGATGGGGTGTCCCCCGCGCTCCTCCCGCGGGGCCCGGCTCGGGGACCGGCTGCTGGCCCTGTAGAACCTGGACAGGAAGGCCATGGGAGCTGCCCAGACCCACAAGGCATACCTGTGGGGGCGAGGAGGCCGCACGGGGGCCTGGAGGTCACCTCTGCTGCTGCTGCCACCCACGGTCCTGCCGGGGAAGCAGGGGAGATGCGGTCAGGAGAGAGCCAGAGAGACCCTGAGGGGCTGGATTGAGTCCAGGGAAGGGAGCTGGGGAAGGGGCTGGAGCAGCTCAGGGAGCTGGGGGGCCTCCCAGGGAACAAGGGAGAGGAGGAGAGGGAACAGCCTCAAGCTGAGCCAGGGGAGGGTCAGGTTGGACATCAGGAGGAATTTCTTCCTTGGAAAGGGTTGACAGTCACTGGAAGGGGCTGCCCAGGGAGGTTTGGAGTCCCCATCCCTGGAGGTGTCCAAGGAAGGATGGGATGTGGCACTCAGTGCTCTGGGCTGGGGGACGAGGTGGGGATGGGCACAGGGGGATTTGATGGGCTGGGAGGGCTTTTCCAATCCAAACAATCCTGGGATTCTGTGGTGCCGTAACGGGGGACCTCTCACCCCATCCCTTTTGTAGGAACACTGGCCCAAAGCAGCCAGTTCTCACCCTCCTGCTGTCAGGTCAGCCCACCCACCACTCCCCAGCGCGAGGCCAGGCACTCCCTGCATCCCCTCCAAGAAGGAAAACTGCTGGGGAGAAGCTGCTGCTGCCAGGGCTGGCGAGGCAGCCAGCCTGCCGAGCCTCCACAGGCTGAGGTTTTGCTCCAGCCCCACGACTTTGGGCCCAGGCCACGTTGGCAGGAGAGGCTGTGCACAGCACCACCTCCCTCCCGGGCCGGCGCTGCCAAACCCGCGGCTCGGCGGCGAGGAGAGGCAGCCAGGGCTGGGCAAAACACCAGCAACTGGGGAGGAGAAAGCCCCAGACAGGTGGAGGATTCCATATGGCACCAGGCAGCCTGGCCAGCACCCAGGCTCCTCCAGAGCCCTCCGGGGGAGGGAGAGGCAGGATTAACCCTTCAGTGTATGGCAGTGCTGCTGCTGCTGCTGAACAGCCGGGGCTGGGCTGGGGGGGGAAGAGTTAACTCCAGGGGATGAGAGAGCTCGTTTTACAGAGCAGCTCCTCTAGGACACAGCAGCCCTGCTCCCGAGCCTTTGGATGGTTGGGATGTTTGCTGCACATCTGCAGGAGCCCAAAGAGCCTCCCCTCACACCCCCCAGCCCAGCCCTGGGACTGGAGGGGAACACAACGACCTTGGGCTGCCCAGGCTGGGTCAGAGCCTGTCCCTCTGCTCTGATGTGCTCCCGAGGCAGTGGAGCAGAAGGAAGGAGCCTCCAGCCATTTCTTGGCAACGTGCAGAGAAAAGCATTGCAAGGACATGGGGGAGCCCAAAGGGAGCCCAGGGAGAGCCATGGGTGTCTCCCTCCCCACTGCCCATTCCAGGGGGGGCACTTCAGACCCCCGTGGAGCTGCTCAGGGCAGCTCAGCCCTGCCCAAACTGCTCACCCCTCAGCCAGATCTCACCCTGCCCTGATCACGTTTGGGCTCCTCCACACCGGGAATTCAGACTTGGCAAAGCCCACCTGGGAAAGGCACCGGGCAGGGCCCTCCAAACCTTGGGTGACCTTGGCTGCAGCGCAGCCAGCATGTCACCAGCGCTGAGAGACAAACAGCAGGGGGGTCTGGAAAGGCAATGGAACCACGCAGAGGGCTGGAGCTGGAGGAGCTGGAGGAGCTGCAGCCCCTCTTGCTGCCACAGCTGGAAAACCGGCAATCCACACCTTTCCCTGCAGCGCTGGGAACCCCAGGCCCAAAGCTGCTCCCAGCATCCCACCCCCACGGCAGCCCCCCCCCGAGGTGTTACCGAGGGGCTGCCCCACATGCCAGGGTTGGGAGCAGCTCCCCCAGCGCTCAGGGCACCCCAAAATCCCCTCCCCAGGCACGGGGGGTACCCCCTGTGGAAAGAGGGGTCACTCCCTGCCCTCCCTGTGGCAGCTCCAGCTCCCCCCCTGTGCCAGGCTGGCAGGGGGGCTGCCCCTTTGGGTGCAGGGCTCCCTGACAGACAGACAGACAGACAGACACACAGACCCCTCACTCTACCTTGGCGAGGGCTGGGCTTCCTCCTGGCAGCGGGGGCAGGATCAGCTCCAGTCGGCCATGTCTCGCCGCTGCCGCCGCCGCTGGAGAGAGCCTGATGTCTGAACATCTATTTTAAGGCATGACATGTCCAGAGGCAGCTTTGTTTATCTCACGGCCGGGCGAGGCAGGCGGGAGGCACACACTCCAGAGCCCGTGGCAGCCCAGCAACAGCATCCCAACATCCAGAGCCTCCTGCCAGCCCTGCTCTGCCTCCTCCTCCTCCTCCTCCCGCACAGCAACAGCCACGGGGAAGCTGGTGAAGCGCTGCCCGTGCCATGATTTCTCCACGCTGGGAATCTCGAGTCTCCTCAGCTGTTTTATCCAGCTGGCCTCGTCCTCCCTCCCCCCTCCTGCCCCATCACGCCTCTGCACGGTGATATTTTATTCATTTGCAAGGGATATAAACCTTGGGGAGGGTTTATGTGGTGGTGGGAAACAGAATCGTGGCGTGGTTTGGGCTGGAAGGGACCTCAAGGGTCATCTCATCCCAACGCCCTGCCTGGGCAGGGAGCAAAATATTTACAAATTCATGTCAAACACAGGGAATTTTTATTTTTTTATTTCCTCCCCCCCAGCAAGGGGAAAAAAAAAAAGGAAGAAGAAACTTGGGAAGATGGAAGGGTTTTGTTTTGACAGCTCCTAAACGCCGCCGTTCATTTCACAAGCGCTGCGATATTTCAGTTAAACACTTCCCAGGCAGAACGTGCTCCTTTTCCCCCCTTTGAAGTGCCGGCTTTCCAGTTAAAAGTTTGACTCAAATCAGGAAAAGTAGGAGTGTGGTGGGGAAAACAAGCCGGGGAGGCACCCAAAGAAGCTGTTCCAGGCTAAGTGACACATTCTGAGATTTTTGGCATCCTCCTTCCCCCACTCCCGTTTGACTGAAACCCGGGAAATCCTCCTGGGTTGTTTTCAGCTGAGGTGGTGTTTTTTCCCAGGATACGGTCTCAGAAGCTCCAGGGATGAGCCAGGAGGTGCTGGCTGAGCCAACAGTGTCTCATGGCCCTGTGATGCTGCCAGCTTTGGAAAAGCCTGCCCTGCCCCCGGAAAAAAAAAGGGTTTGACTCCACTTAACCTGCAGGGGGATTGAGCTTTTCATTCTGCCTGGCCACACTCCTTCAAAAAACAGGCGCTGAGTGACCTGAAAGGAAATTTGTCCTTTCACAGCTCTGTAAGACACCTTTGAATGTGGACAAGCAGCAGCCCCCTCCCTCCCCTGCTCCACGGAATTACATTCCCAGGTGATTGTAAAACGTGCTTCTGAACGAAGCTGCCTCCAACCCCCATCACAAAAGGTTAAATCTGAATTTAAAGAAACTACATGAAATAAAATTAGGTGGATAAATGTTTTGGCAGAGCGCTGCCTGCAGGGAACTTACTGGTCATTTAAGCAGAGGATTAGTAGTTGTTATGTTTTTGTTCCAATAATAATGCTGGAATTGCTTTGTGAAGCAGCCAGAAGTCCCCAACAAAGCCAGTGGCTGCTCCTTAGATAATGAAATTTCGGAGGCTTTGAAATGCCTGGCCAGCTGCATCGAGGAAAGGTGTCATCAGTATGTCTTTTGATAAAGGAAGCTTCTCAGACACAGAGCAGACCTCTTTGCCCTCACCTCCTCTCCTTGTTGTCCATAAAATCAGTGCTGGAGCCCAGCCCGAGCTGCCCCTTGCTGCCTGGCGGGGTTTATCAGCTCAGGGGGTTGCTCCTGGAGCTCGGGAGGGCTGTTGGAAAAGTTCACGGATCCAACCACTGGAGGCTGCTCTGGTTATACATAAATCACCTCTGAGCACTGCTGGGTGTGGAGAACTCAGCCCAGGGAAAGAGAGGGCGGCCGTGGAGAGTCCAGAGCTGCGGTTTGCCGGGGATGCTCCCCCTGCACAGCCCGGGTTAAAGAGCAGGGATCAGTCCCTTCCCGGAGTGCCCCCTGGAAGGCACAGGACTTTGTTACACCCTGTCCCACAGACCCTCTGCAGGGGTCTTTTCGGCCTTAACCATTCCATGATGGGCTCTGGACAAATGGGATTTACTGGAAGTGCCTGGGAGGGATTTTGGGCTCAGCTGAGGGGCAAAAAACCACCGGCCTGGGGAGGAAAATCACGGAATCATTAGGGTTGGAAAAGATGTCTGAGATCACCAAGTCCAACCATGAACCCACCACTGAGGATGAAGCACTGCAGAGGTGGGTTCTCTGCCTCACAGAGGATTTATCCCAAAGGCTCAGGTCCTGTGGTCAGCCAGTCCAGGGCAGGATCGACTCTTTATCAAAGCAATGATGCAATAAAGGCTAATCCTCACTCTTTACTTGCCTGCACTTAGGTCAGGCAGAAAGATTTCTTTGGCCCTGCCTCAGCATGGGATGAAATCCCAAAGCTCGAGGGGCTCTCCCCATGTCCAGCCCACCCTCCCCGTCCCGTTCACCCCCAGCACCTCTGGGACAGTTTTGTGCCCCTTCCATCCCCTCCCAGCCCAAAAATAAATACCTGCCTGGCTGTCAGGAAGGTGATGGAGGGCTGGGGACCCTTGGCAAGGAGGATGAGCAGTAACACAACCCCAGCACAGCCCCAGGGCAGAGCCCATCGATTCGCTGCTGGAGGGACCACTTGAGCCCTGAGCTGTTTTCCATTTAAAGAAAGGAAAAGGAGGAGGAAATCGCCGGCACCGGGCTCATTGTCTGACAGCTGTGAAACCCGCAGAGCCTCGGTTTGTGCGGGCCCCGTGCTGGGGGAGGGAGGGAGGGAGGGAAGCAGCTGCTTTGCTGCAGGCTCACCGAGTTTATGGGCACTTCGAGCTGCTCCTGGATGCATTTTTTCCCTGTCATGCTCTGCTTTGTTCGGCTCAGGAGCAGCCCTGGATACCTTGAAGTTCCTCCAGAGCAAGGAGGTTTAAAAAGAAAAAATCAAAGGAAGAAAACAAGCTGGAAAATAAAAACAAACCAGAAAGTTGGTGGTAAAATATGCAGTGAAATCCTGATGTTCTCTGTCCCTGAGATCCAACCTGAGCCTGCGCTGACACCGATGGAGGTCACATCTCCAACGCTCAGCCAGCAGACCCTGGAGGGCTGAGGGTTGGGAGCGGGGTGTGGGGGCCTGTAACTCCCTCCCCCCGTGTGTGCAGAGCCCCCCACCCTGAGCTGAGCCCTCCTGACACCCCCTGACTGCAGCAGCTCAGCTTTTCCTCTCGGCAAATCCAAACCCCTCCGGGAAATCTGCTTTGGAGGAGAAAGGATTTACAGCCACGTCAGGGTGGAAATTGGGGCCAAGTCCTTGGCAGGTTCCCAGGGACTTCGTTCAGGGAGGGTGGGACGTGTCTGGGGGGCTTTCCTGGGCTGAGGAGCCCTGGCTGTGGCCATGGACACCTTTGAGAGGCCCCGTGGCTGCTGCTCCCACAAAGCCTCTCCATCCACCGTAGCCGTGGCTCTGAGAACCCCAGCAGCTCAGCTCTAATTTCTAAAGCAGCAAGAACAGCTTAGGAGCTCAAATATAAAGTCAGAGAGAGTTGGGTGCCTAATTCCATTCAATCTCCTTTCTAATTCCTCGCCTTAGGGCTTTGAGGAAGTGGCTGGTTTGATTCGATGGAGAAAAAAAGCTGCTCCATTAGCAGGTCTGATGTTTGAGAGGTTTCTTTCAGGCTGTGATGAAGCCCAGCACCCTCCATCAGGCTGTTCTTGCTGCTAGATCCTATTTTCCCTTCAGTGACATTATGTCTTAAACAGGCTTTCACTGTAATAACATTTGCAGTAATGAAATCACCCGGCTGGGCCGCTCCTTTTAACAGCGAAAATATCTGAGCTGGCTACAAAGGGAGATTTAAATGTCACAGAGAATGTGCTGGATGTGTCCATCAGAAGATAAGGTTTCTCTTTGTGGATGAAGGCAGACGTGGTGGTGACTGCTGGGCACGGGGAGGACAAAGAACAGGGGATGAGGAGGCTGTGGGGGGAGCAGGGGATGGGACAAGGGAAAGGCTCTGATACAGAGAGCTTTTCAAATCCCTCCCTGCCTCGAGGGCTCCTGCAGATGTGGCAGCGTTAAGGCACTGCATCTGCAAGTGAAATGAGTCCAAATCACCTCTTTTCCCTGATTTTTTTCTTCCCTTCCCTGCGCAGCCTGATCCAGTGAGTGCTCCGGGCAGGGAGTGGGATGAGATGGGCCCTGATGTCTGGAATCCAGGGACAAGCCCTTCTGGAAATCTGCCTGCTTGACTTCCTCCTTGCTTAACCCCAGCAAAGCTCTCACTTGATTGATTTATTCCAATAAAAAGCTGAACAATTCCCAGCTCCACCAAAGCCAGTGGTAAAGCTCTCAACACCTCCAAGGCAGGACTTTATTATACAACATTTTATTGTGCCTCAGGCTTGTTGGTTTGGGTTTTTTTTTTAGTTTGGGGTGGTTTTTTGGGGTTGTTTTTTATTTTTTTTTTGAGAAACAACTGGAAGGGTCACATTAGGAACCATCACATCTCACTGCTGGCTCTTAATGGGAACATGACTTGTACCTCCAGCTTGGCTTTCCATCTGCCGCCGGCACTGGCAGTAATGTCACAGTCAACACGGAAAGTACTCGTGTTCCAGGGAGAGCAGAGCAATAATGGAAGAAGGAAAACACATCAGAGCTGATGATTTAGCCTGAGAAAGGGCAGACCCACCCCCCTGCAAAGTGCCCTGTGGCAGGGCTGCCAAGGAATAACCTTTCCCCAGCAGGGAACGTTCGGTGCGAGGGGAAGAGAGACCAATTCTCCCCTTCTGCTTTTGCTTTTTTTTACATGAATATTAATTTTAGCAAAAAAACAAAATTAAAAAAATAAAAAAGAAGTAAAGGTCAGGGAGGACAAAAGATTGGGAGGTGGTAAAAAAAACCCCAAACCTTCTCCTCCCTCCCCAAAGACCCGGCAGCCTGAGCTGCTTTGCCTAATGGAAACAGGCAGCAGAGAACATTTGGGCTTTAATAATTCTAATTATTCCGGGGTATTGTGAAATAAATTAGAAACCCAAATGAAATCAGCGTCCCGTGGCGCTGGGAGATGTGCAGGCACAGGCTGCAGGTGCCCAAACCCACCCCGGGTCCTGCCTCGCGGAGACGAGACGGAAAATAATGGGAATTGTGCTCAGGAACGGGAGAGAAAACGAGACACAAAGTGGCTGCTGCCAAGCTGGGCAGGGGCTGAGGCAAACCCAGCTTTCCTGGGACTGAGGACCGAAAATAGACTTTCCCACAGCGGCAGCAATTTATCAGCACCCTCATCCATCCCTCAGGCTGAGGGACGAGAGGCCAAACCAACTACTCTGCTCCCAACTGCTGCCATTCCATGGGGGAAGGGAAATAGCTTGGGAGAACTCATGGCTGAGGCCAGGAGGGATTGAAAGGCTGTTTCAGTGCCACCATCCCTGGCGCTGAAACACGCAGTGGGACGCTGAAGGGAAAACCCACCAGGGTTCTGTGCAAGGCCCCTGGGGCTGGATTAGCTTGGTCCTGCTCAGGCTTGGATTCCTTCACCTCCCTGGGCATCCCCAGCTGCTAAAAACTGCCCCTTCAATGTTCCTTTTCTGGCAGCTCCTTCTCTTTATTTCTCTCCAATTTAAAACACAGTTAAAAAGCTGTGGTTGATTCCAATTAAATACCCCCTTTGGGATTACCCAAACACACACACTCACACAAGGACCCCCCTCTTTGATTGTTTCCATGGCAACACATTTAAATATCTCATTCACTGTGTCCAAGTGAGGAGCTGAAGGATTTGGAGAAGCTCTTTCCTCCCCTCCTCCCCCCCAAATTACTCATGCTGGAGCTGTAACTGCTGGGATCCTGCACTCTCCAGGCCTTGGCTGGAGTGCAGGAAGCATCAGGAATACGTCCTGTGCGCTCCTGGAATTCCAGAGGAGGAGGATTAAGCCAATAAGACACGGATTACAACCCAGAGGGCTGCTGGGGCTGCTGGGGAAGGGCTCTGCAGCTCTGAAATGGGCAGTGTCCTGCTCATCACAGGGGCTCAGCATCCCACGGGAGCTCTGCAGCGACCTGGGCTCATCCTCTTGTTCCTTCATGGAAGCAAAAAGTTCTGGAGCTGTTTCCCTCCTTGGGCTCCTTCCAAAATCCCCCTGAAGTCGATGCATCAGAGCCCAGGATTCCTCCCAGCTGCTGCTGGTTTCACTCAGAGTCCATCTGCAGGTTTTGTTTCCTCTTGTTCTTCCTCTCCTGGAAGCTTTGAGGCAAGAACAGCTCACACACAGATCTGGAAGAGGCTCCTCAGAGATCAGGGCTTTGCAAACCCCTGATTGATTCTGGGGTGGGGGGGTGAGGGGGTGGTGTAGCAACGTTGCTTGTTTTCCTATTTCATCTCAGCTCTGATTTTTTCCCTTGCAATTTTAGCAGCTGAATCACGGCGAGAGCATCACAAATTCCACTCTCCTCAAAGGCAGGGGGGAGGGAAACCAAAGAGAAAAGCTTGAAAACACGAGGCAAGGACTTGCAGAACAGGGAGATGAAGCTGACCTTGCCTTTTAGCATTGCTAAACTTGTGACTTTTTTATTAAAAAAAAAGAGATCAAGGTGCTTCTGGACGAGGCTCATAATTTCCCAGTGCTTGGTGAAAGGGTTCACAATGGTAAATATTTTATTCCTCTGACTAAACCCTGTGTGGTTCAAGCACACAATTGCTCCGTGTTCCAGCACAAGGACTGAATAATAAATGATGGGGTTGGAAAGTACCTGGCCAGAAAAGAGAACAAAAAGCACTTCCCTGGGCAGGATCTGAGGGTGAGGGGTGAGAGAGAGGGGGAAGGATTGCTCAGGGAGCTCTGCACAGACAAGCATTCCAGGCAGCTTTCCCTTTCTCCTGGTTTACTCCCTGTCATTCCAGCAGCACCTTCAACAAATGAAACCCCCCCACCCTGAGCAGTCAACAGCAATTACAGGGATTTATCACAATTGCCAATCCAGGGGTGTTGGGAAGGCTCATCTTCCTTGTTCAAAGGAGCTTTTCGGTGCTCACAGGCCACAAGCTGTTTTCTGGCCCTCAACTCAAAAACCTGAAAGGATTATTCCGTGGTTTTGAAGGCAGGGAGGGTGTCAGACAGAGCCCAGGGCATCAAATGTGCTGCTGAGGAGGCCCTGGCCACACTTGCCCCTTGGGTTTGCTGCTCCAGACCTTGCTGGCCAGACCTTCTGCCTCTGGCTGTGCTGATCCAGCTGCTGCTTTCACTTGGAGACAAAACTAACACCCCTCAAGGCAAAATTCAGCTGTGCCTGGGGGCGCAGACTCTTCCTCCCAGGTGATTAATGCACGTTTCTAAGGAGTTTATTCCCTGCTGATAGTGCTGCCAGGAGGAAAACACTCAGCTGGTGTGTATCAGCTGGAGCCCTGGCTCTGCAGGGCGGGGAATGGTGAGCAATTCAAGCCAATAAAGGGTTGGTTTCACTCTGCTGATGAGAGCCTTGTCCAGAGTTATTCTGCCACCCACCCATTCCTGTTCCCAGGTTTTGGCCAAGCACGTGTGTCAGGGACTGGAAGAACCCCAGACTGACACACCTGAGGAATTAAATGAGATCATAAAGCTGCCCAGGGATCGCTGACTCCTTCCCTTGGCCTCACTGAGAGCACTTGGCAGCGATTTAGGGCTCAAGTTTTGCATCTGAGCAGCCCCTTGGTCTGGAGGAGGGACCTGGAGCTGTGGTGGGACTGGGAGGTAACCCTGGAGGAAAGCAGCAGGGCCACAGCAAACATTCCCTGCTTCTGCCTGGCATTCCCATCTCCCCTGACTGCCTGTTGCCATCAGCAGGACGATTTGGGCTCGTTTCCCTGGCTTTCAGAGGGATCTGCTGCAGTTAGAGGGCTTCCAGCATCCAACTGCCGTCGATTTCGGTGGCTCTTGGGGCACCTAAAGGGATGTTAAAACGCCACACTCCGGTGGTTTTTGCACTGCTGACTTTCAGCAGGGCCATTCCTGGTCCTCATGGCTGTGGAGAAGCTACAGTTGTCACTTGTGGGGGAGTGGTGGAGCCGCGAGCTGGGGTGTTGTGAAAAGAACACTTGGGCTCCAGCTTTGCTGACAAGAAAGGAAGAGAAGAAGGGCGGGGGGGAAGAAAAAAAAGTGGAAAAAAAGGCAAAACAGTTGATATTTAATGGTTTGAGGATCAGGGAAGGCACAGGGTGAAAAATAAAATGGAGTTTATGGAGTAATTGCTGCTGTGCACGCTTGTCTGTTCCAGAGGATGAGCCCTATCAGCCCTCGTGAAGTGTCACAAGTGATGGAGCGATTTCCAGCTGCAGTGGAGCGGGACAGAAGGGGTTTAAGGAGCTGTGAATGATTCCCCAGGTGGGTGGCTGCGGGCTGGGCAGGCTCTGCTCTGCCGGGGGTACCCAGGGCTGCAGGACCCAGAGGTGCCATCCCCTCCCAGGGGTGATTCAGGCAGGGACTGACCCCCCTGCCCTGCCTGCCCCCTCCTAATTAAAGCCATCAGACCCATAACGAGCGCTCTGCAAACAGCTCCCAGTAATCCATCACGGGAGATGAAGAGCCCTGCCCGTCTGGGAGCGGGGAGGGACCATCCCAGGGATGGGAAATTAAAAAGCCAGCACAGGAGAGGCCATCATTTAAATTCCCCAGCTCCAATTTTGTGAGGTGCTTCTTAGCTGCTGCTAAATATGCTGAGAGGGGCTGGGAGATAAATGGGTCAGGCTTAGCCTTTGTCAGCACTCCTGCATCTCTAAATCTCCGGGCTCCTTCCAGGGCTGTAATTGTTTACTGGCTTCCCAGACTTAGGGAGGCATTTCCCAGGTGAAAAATCGCCCCTCTCTGGGTCGATGGCCACGAGGAAGGAAGTTTTTCCTGCAGATAGACTGTGTTTCCTCACCCTGAAGATCTACAGATGGACAGAAAGAGGGGAAAGGAGAGTTTTGGAATGGTTTGGGTGGGGAGGGACCTCAGCCAGGAGCAAAACCAGCATGAGGTTTGAGGCTGTAGGACCACTGAGTGTCATCTCACCCCAGGGCACTGGGCACTGGATTTACCCCTCACTGAGAGCCCAAACTGGGGCAGTGCAGGGGAGAACTCACCTTGGATTTTCAAGTTAGTCCAGGGATAGAACAGCAAAGCCAAGCACGTGGAGCTGCTGCTGTTACCCAAACTCCATCTTTCAAGCACTGAGAAGGCCTCCAGGTCCAGGAGAGCTCAGATAAAAGTTGTTGCTCTCCCCCAGGCACCTGCTGCACCTCCTGGCTCCCTCTGCTCGCTCTGTGATTCCACAGAACCACAGGACCAGCCCCTTTCACCCTGTCATCCCCTGACTTGGACACTTCCCTGCAGCAGATTTCCCAGGCCCTCCTGCAGCTAATGGGAGGTATTTATTTCCATTCTCTCCGTGCTTCAGTTTTAAGTACGGCAATAATTCAATGTATCTCATTTTGGGGGAATGAAAGATTACCCTTATTTTCAGCTCTTTTTTTTTTTTTTTTTGGTGTGTTTTATTTCCCTCTCTCTCTTTTTTTTTTCTTTTTTTATTGAGCTCTGAACATTAATAATCAACCCTCATTAATTCAGTTAATTCTTCAAATCCTCATATTCTTCATGCCCAGCGCTATTAAAGCCAAAGAGGAGACTAATGAAAGCTGAAGACATGGTTAGAGTTATTAAAAATCAATTTTTTTTTCTTTTTTTTATGATTTGGTAACCCCAGGGGTGTTAATATTCTCATCTCACATCTTCACGGTGTCATTCCTCCCGCGGGAATTCTGATTCCCTCAGCTCCCAGCCCCACCTGCTTTGGGATAAGGGGCTTTGTGGGGATGGGACACTCAGCCCTGAGCCTCCCAAGGCAGTTTTCACCTCCAGGAGTGACTTTCCAGGGGATTTCCATTGTGTATTCTGGCCGGGTTCCTGCGGGGATTCGCTTTTAAATCTCCCGTTCAAACAGATAATTAAAACATAATGGTGTTTACATTGCAGATGGAGCTGGGAGAAAAATAATAATAGTAATAATAATCATAATAAACACCACTTTGCTGCTCAGGGGAGTTTGTCAAATGGCTCCTGGAGAGGCTTGGCACACTTTAATGAGTTTAAAGAAGAGGATTTACACTGAGCAAACTTACTCCATTGTTCACAGGCGGCTGCTGAGGTGAAGCAGCATCCACAAGACCCAGAGCAGAGAGTCTGCAGCAGGACAAAATCAGAAAAAAATAACACAGAAAGGGAAAAGGGTATTAAAATCCCATAACTGTTACAGCAGTGGACGTGCAGAACGGAATTGCAGCTCGGCAGAGTCCAGAAGCTCTTCTAAATTAACGGCCTGGCTTTCCCAGTCCATTCAAACGAGCTCATTTCATGCAAGATAAATTACAGGACCCTGCCACCCTCTCTCCCCGAGAGAGCTTTGGATAATTCATGGTGTGAGGGATCTGCTCTGGAGGCTCCAGTGTTGGATTCACCCCAAAACCAGGTGGAACAAGAAGTTCCTGCCTAAGCAAAGAGAGGGAGAGGAGCAAAGGCAGCTCCTGGTACAGCCCCTAAACCAGCCCCAGCAGAACTGAGGGCTGTGCTGTTTAAATGCCTTTTTTAAGGGTGGGTTTACCCCTGCTCCATTTCTGTCACCCACTTGGACCACTTCATTAGTTCTCCTTCCCTTTGGGAAGGGCTGACGTGTAATTATTGTCTTGATTAAGGCCCCTCGTGCAGCTCGTTGTAATTACACCTCATGAGCACGGTTGTGATCCTCAGTTACTCATCTCTGCTTCATCCCAGGGTTTTTTCTTTCCCCCCTCACCCCCAGTTTCTGGAAGTTTTCTCCACTGCACACAAACCCCCCCAAAACAAACCAGCCCGGCCTTCCAAACCCCTCCGTGTCCTCCAGAGGGGTTAATTCGAGGGCCATAATAATGAATAAAGGCCAGATCATTGGTTGGTGTAAATCAATGCAGCTTCCCCTGTGTCAACACAAGTGATTTACAGCAGTGGAGACACGCTGGCTGTTTTACTAAAGAAACTGGTGACACCCAAGGAAATATATCTGCCTTACAGGCACTTTGTGATACGCTTTCCACGTATCGAGAAATGCATAATTTTTCTTTTTATACCTCCATCCTCTTATATATTTTGGAGGAATGAGAAAAATCAACCCCTCTGTATCCGTGCTGGGCCGTATATTATTCAGCATTTTGAACAGGCATTTCATTCTGCCCCTTGCAGGCACACAGGGGACTGATTCTCCTCCTGCTCCTGTCAATTTTTATGTGGTGTAGCTGTCAATTGGAATCGAGCTCCTGCTTTACACCCCAGTGAGTGCAAACAGCAGCAGGCTCCAGGTGAATATATCAGTTTTACAGGGAGGGCATTAGAATAAATTCCAATCCAAGCCACAGACAGGAAGCTCAGCGCAGCCAAAGCCACAATATTTAACGACTTCCAGAACAATATGGTTTTCAGCTCAAAAGCTGGTCGGGGTTTTGCCTGGCTTGCTCTAAACCACGGACAGGGCACAAGATTTATGAATGGTGTGGGCACCCAGCAGCTCAGAGCTGAGGCTTAATGGACCTGAACTGTTCTGGGTGCTGAGGAAACACAAAATGCCGTCAGGTGGGAGCCTGATGGAAAACTGTCAGCGTGGTTTCCTCGCTCCATCCTTCTCTGGGCAAAGGGCTTTGATCCTGGGTGGGGGCTCCAGGCTGGGCCTTCCCAGCCAGAGCACGTCCTGCCTCCAGAATCAATCCCCATTCCCAAAGAACTGGCTGGCTGGCCAGAGGTGAACTCCCAACCTGAAGATTACTGCTGCATTAATAAAGCGAATTGTCTCAGCGGCCAGAGACAACCAGGATTATTAAAGCAGGTCCCTGATTTAATTAGGGCGCTTCAAACTCGTGCTAAACCCCGAAAAATGCAGCCCTCAGCTAGAACAGGGGGCTGTGTGCAGGTGGGGTCACTGCAAAGGGCAGCATATCCGTGGTTATTGAATCAGATGCTGCTGGGGGAGCAGGGGGGGAGCAGAGCTGCTGTCCCTGGGCACGACCCTGAGCCCAGCACACGGCCCTGCAGGAGCTCATGGCACCCTGGGCTGCCACTGCAGCCTCTGAACAGTGCCAGTTCCATCAGATTCCCCCAGCCTGAGCAGCAGAAAACGGGGCTGAAGTAAATGCCTTGTGACCGACTGAGCATTACACACTATTTATTCTCCAGCTCTTAGGCTGGGTTTGAACTGTGGCTACAGGAAAAAAGCCACCCCTGCCCGTGACTGGAGCTGGGAGCTGATAGGAAGCTTTTTTCCCCCTTTTGAAGAAAATCAATTTTCAGACTTCAAAGGCTCCATACCTCAACTGCTTTTTCCTGGCCCAAAACTCTGCTGCATGTTTTTCCTCAGCTGACTAAAACGATCAGCATGACTGGGACTTACTCCAGCATCTGAAAACTGCCATAAATCATATTTCTGCCCTTTTTCCCAGCATTGGTACCCAACCTGCATCCTCTGTAACACACCAGCTCTGAGATCAGAGCACAGGCTCCCTTTAATAGTGACAAGCACTGAAAAGAAAGTGAAGGCAAATTAAGCTTCAGAAAAAGAAAAGTTAAATGACTCCGCTGTTATCTGGGTGGTTTTCCATCGAAGTTTGGAGAATTATTTTAATTGATAGCTACAGATCAACAATAAGATAAATGGAGAGATTAAAAACCAGCCTTCACACTCAGCTGGGGCTGGAGAAAATTGCCAGCCCTGGTTAATTGTTCTATTTTGCAGTTTTAATTAAGTGCAGCCTCCTGATCGAACCGCTCCAGACAGTGCCCCAACATCAGATCTCCCAAAGCTCCCTGGATGTGCCTTCAACTCCTGTGACCTGAAAACGGGCCTCTCACACCCAGGATCCCCCAAATTCACCCCAGCTCATGGCACTGCATTTAGGGGGAGCAGAGTGTGCCTGTCAGTGCATCTTCTGATGGGCAGTAAGGGGATCCACCTCACCTTCCCCCATCGCACCCAAATCACAGACATCTCCCAAAAGCTCAGGTTGTGCCCAACAGCCTCATCCTTAATCCCTCCACTTGAGTGTATTGATAAGGAAATGCCAATTAAGATTCACATTCCCATGCTGGACCTGTAGCTGGAGACTAAGGAGATTATGTGATCATTCCAATTTCACACCCAGGAATGTTAAATAATTATAACTTTATCTCGTTCAAGCAGCAACATCCCACGAGCTCCAGGGGCCTTTTGGCCTATTTGTTGGCACCACTGCAGATGTCCCCTGACCTTCAGTGGAAAACAGCCTGGGTGGCCCCTCTGCACCTTCAGAAGGGAGATTTCTGCAGGAGAAGCAGGGCTGGAGCAAGCCTGGCTGTTCCAGAGAGCTTCCCCAGGTCCTCAAGCACCTCCAGGCACAGAGGACAATGTTAATGAGGAGCTGCCTCAGTGCAGCACACGGGGGAAGTTTTAATCACCAGCCATCCTTAAGAGCCCCAAAAAAAACCAGGGACTGGACTGGGAAACCCTGCAAAGCCTGGTCATTCTCCTTTGGAAAACCAGGGTAAATCTGGTGTGGATCTGGAGCCTCCAGCCTGGGCAGGGGGAGCCACACAGGGCATGGCCCAACGTTTTCCATTTCATTTCTGAGCACTCCCAACGAGTTATCTTTCCATTCTTCTCCCATCTTTTCCCTGCCAAGGGAAAGAAATCAGGACAGGACTCCTGGGCTGCCTGGCTCCTGCAATATTTATCACCCTAAGCCTTGTTCCCAACAGGAACACTCAGCACTGGAGCTTTTGTGCTGAGATGAAGCCAGGCAGGGGACACTGGGACAGCACTGGGAGCACCATCCCATGGACAGCCCTGAAGGGAACAAGGCCATTCCTTTTGGGAAGAGCCACAGCACTCACTGAATGTCAGATTTTTATGGTGTTGTCAGGGAGTTTTTTTTGAAGAGAGAGACAGAAGCAGGAGGAAGGTGGAAGAAAAGACGAAGAAACAAGAAAAAGTGCGAATAAACAAGAATAAGGGAAGAGTTTTTAGAAAAAAAAGGCAGCAGAGAGGGATTAGGACTCAGGCCAGCCCCATGTGCAGCCTTCCCAACATGTGATACATGTGAGGAAAAGGCAGCAGCACATCTGAGCAGAATTACAGGTGGCTGAATTAATTAGCTCCAAATCCCAACACCCCCAAACATCAGGCGCTGGGATTAAGGCCTCAAAGCTAGTTTGCTGCTGAATCCCAAACCTCAGATATTATTTGGATTCAAATTGGAAGTGTTGCAGACGGGTTTGCTGAGGGAAGGAGAGAGCTGTCTTTTCCTGTTCTCCCTCCAGCTAAAGCAGAAAGGCACCTTTCCCTTTCCTTCAAACGTGATGTGGAAACCACTCCAGCCTTCCCTGGAACTGCCTCCCACCTTAAAAACCTCCCAGTTCTCTCCCAGCGTCCCTGGAGCTGCAGGGTGGGCAGGCAGAGAGTCCCTCCAAGGTCTCTTTCTGCCCCCTGTGCTTGTGGGATGTTGTGCCAAAGGGATTTACTGCCCCAAAATGTTGGGAAGTGATGACTGAACAAAGGCATCCGAGCACAAACGGCATCTGGAACGCCGAAAACGTTGCCAGCTTCTCTTTGAGGCAAAGCTCCCCAAAGGCTCACCAATAACCAGGTTCAGAGAGGTTAATCAGGACAGCTGATGGGCATCAGAGCTACCTTGTTTGCCTGTGATAAAAATGGGTTATTCCCTCTAAAAAAAAACCCTCCTCAGATGAGCAGGGACCTCATTCCACACCAACACTCTCCCATTCTTTCCCTCTGGAGCCTTTGTCACCCTCTCCCACTCTCTGCTCCTCGGGAAGGTCTGCATTTGTGCCCCCGCAGTGGCAATAAAACCCATCCTGTTTACAGGCAAAGGAAAAACCCACCTCAGCACTTTCTGGTGGGTTTTTTTTTTGCCATGAAAGGAAAAAAAAAAGAAAAGGTACATTTTCGAGCATTTTAGATCGTGGCTCCTGCAAATTAGAAAGTGCAGATGCTTTCCCTGGCTGGAATAGAGGCAATTACACTGTGAAAGCAAGTGCTATTTCCACCCCTGTCGCCTCACAGCCCTGCTAATGCCTTTTAGATACACAAGATACACTTATTTGTGGTGAGCAGGATGTCCACCTTCAGCAGTTTGTGTCTGCTCTGAGATCAGGGAAGGAGGAAATAGCTTTGCTTTGTATTAGTTCTCCCACCAGTTAAATAAAAGTTGGGTTTTTTTTTTATGAAAGCCTCGGGGACTGAATTTCTTTTCATCCACAGAAGCCTGCAAAACTTTCCTGCATGGTGTTCTTCAGGCCCCAGACCTGCCATGGCCTTTCACTGCTGGTTATTCACAGTACCTGCCATTTATATATATATATATATACACCTCAGAACTCACTCAACAACTTCTGTGTGCAGGAAAACCCCCCCTGAAATAACGATGAGCAACATTGCCCCTCTGATTCAGAATATTGCATCATATTTCCCCCCCTCCAGCCACCCCTCTCTCACTCCATATGTGACTGGAGGAGCTATCTACCAGCAGCATATGTGTTTAATCAACTTTAACACTTCCACAGACTATAAAGTAAGAGAAATGTTCTGGGCAGGGAATAATTATCATTTTAATTGCGTTAGAGGAGCTGGTGAGGGTAAAAAGAGCTGTGGATGGTGCACTCCCAGGCTGGGTAGGAGCAGCCAGGAGGTGGATCTGCCTTGGTTGTGGGGCAGTAGAAATATGGGCTGAGGGAGCAAATCCCTGGAAAATGGACAGGGAAAGGGGGCTGAGGTGTGTCAGAGGCACAGCTCACAGTGCCAAAGCCTGATTAAATTTATGGAATATCCTTCTAGCTGGAGCTGAGGTTCCTCTCCCTTTGCCCCGGGGCACAGGCAAGGCACATCTCCCAGTTTTGCTCTGAAACCTCCCCGGGTTACAAACACTGCTCTCCATAAAGAAACGAGCCAAGATCCACATGTAATCACAGCCCTGCAACAAACACAGCCTTAAGAACAAACAGTAAACAGACAGCCTTGTACTGATACAATCACAAACCCCAGCAACATTATAAATCCCCTTGGAGGCTTTGAATATCTCCTGCCTATCCTTAAAAGCCTGAAATCCAAAGCAGTGTTTGCTCAGAACGTTGGGTTTTTTTTCGCTCAGCAACTTTTCCACAGCTCTCTGCTCTGGTTGGGGGTGGGGGGAGTTTGGTTCTTGAAGTCTTCCAGGTCTGGCTGGAGCTGCATTATTATTATTATTATTATTATTATTATTATTATTATTATTATTATTCCCACTCGTGACTGGCTCTGTCACTGGAGTGCCCAGGGATCAGCCAAGTCATGGGTTGTGTTGTGTGAACCCAACTTTCTCAGGGCCCTTCTCACCTGTTTGCATTTTGCTCTGCCACAGAAGAGCTTCAGGGAAAGGAGATGATGATTAAGGAACTAAAAGAAGTCAGTGCTCTGGTTTGCCTCAGGCTTGCTCATTTGTGTTTAACGGCTGTGTTTCTTTTCAGCCCCAAATTATAAAATATCTAAAACAAAGCTGTTTTTTTTTAATTATTTTTTAAAAGATCACTTGTAGAAGCACCTCAGCCTTCTCCCCATCTCCTTCTTTGGATTAGTATCATCACAAAATTGAGGGGAATAAGCCCTGAATTACACTCCTGGAACCAGTTTTACTGGAGTCCCATCTTCTGACACAGCACCTTAAATTTTGAGCACACGGTTATAAGCTCTGCATGGAGCATCAGCTCGAAATACACTTGTTTTGGCCCACTAGCAGCAATATTTCACATCCTGATTCTCTGCAGGGCTAAGTAATAAATATGCATCAGCCTATTCTTCAAGCAAAGAGGTGTTTTTTTCCTTTCCCAGCTCTTGTGGCACCTCAGTGCTGACCCCAGGCAGCCCCCTGTGCTCCAGCTCTGCCTGCACCTTATGCCACTGTGATTATTGTAGCAGTGCCTACAGGTGTAATGACACAAACTGCTCCGGGAAGGCAGGGAAATAAATGCCAGACCTTGCCCCCAAATGCTTGCATCAACCGAATCCACAGACAAGATACTAAAATATGCTGTGGAAAACCATCCAGCAGCAGTGTCAGAACAGACAGGCTGGGTTAATAAATGAGCTGGGGGATGTGCCTCCTTGTTCTGTCCTAGTTTTCCTGAGATACTTGAGAAAGTTGATCCCTAATTAACTAATGATGTGAATTTAGTTAAAACACGTTCAGCCTCACTGGGGGACACACACTCATAACTGAGGCAACTCATTCCACATGGGGACAAAGGGTGTTGCTGAGAGCAGTCAAGTCACCAGACTTAATAACCTCCTTGGCCCTGTGAGTGTGAACAAACACCCGCCTTTAATTTCCTCGGACAACTGCAGGTTCTTCCTCAACACAAACAACCGTCAGCGGGAGCTGTGCAAGGAAAAAAGGGGCTCTTGTAAAGTTCTGGCATCGATTTCGCCTTCCCAAAATTGATTCGGATCATCACCTGAGATTTTCTGCGCTTACCTGAGCCCCGGAGACTCTGACACCGGGGTAACATTGCTGAGTGTGTTTATCACACAATTTGGGGGAGCTTTGTGCAAAAAAAGCAGCGTTTCCTGGGGGAGATTTACCCAGCAGAAGGGAAGGGGGGGAGAAGCAAATTCAAGGTCAGCATCTCACTTAGCTCCAAAGCCACGGTTCTTAAATTCTTAACGGGACTTTTGGAAATCAGGCTGGTTTTATTTCGGGGATCTCAGAAAAAAGAGAGCGGAAAAACCAGCCCTTGCCTTCCATTCACGCTCTCCAGTTGGCTGTGGAAGTCGATGGAACTCTGCAGACGTGCACCAGCTGGGTGTCTGGGTCTCAGGCAGCAGAAATCATTGCTTCTCTCAAACAGAACAATGGGGGAACGGGAGCATTACCAAGGCCTTTGCATGAAACACCCTCCCTGCTTTCACGGCTCCATCCTTCCCGCTCTGTCCTTCGGCGGCGAGACGATCCCCGACGCTTTTTGGGTCGGACCTTCAGCTCCGCTTTGGGACGCGGGCGGAACAACCGCTCCTGAAAACAATCTCCCCATGATTAAAGATCTGCTGCTGCTAAAAATATTTAAGGCAGGAATCATCCCGAATAATAGACTTGGCAACGTGTGCCAGAGATGACAGAAACTGCTGGCACAGTGCAGGAAACAAACATCAAAAGACAAAATAGCATCAGACGCTGTGAAGCACTGGAATTTTTTTCCCTGCCTTTGGCTCGTGCCATTTTGCCAAGGTTGTTTGTGCATCCTTGTGTGTTTCCAGCTAATGGCACAAAGGCTTTAATCCAGGATGTTCTCTGAGATCTCCCTGGGATGACACCTCCACTCATCCTGCTCATTGTGAGCCACCCTCTTGGTTCTAAACGAAAAAAAAACACATTCAGCAGCAAAACTGTCAGGGGGATTCTATTTTGCAGCTTTTATTCCACTCCATTTGCTTTCCTCCCTAAAGAAACGTTGGGGAAGCGGCAGCCTGGCCTGTTCCTCCGAGGGAATTCCCCCAAGATCCACCAGCCTGTGACCTCCTGTGGTCACTGCTGTCCCCCAGCTGCCCTTTATTGATAACCCAGCCCATTACTGGTTCCGAAGAGTGTGACTGGAAGGCTGACGAGCCGGAGGAGTTCCCCGGGTTCCTCCCTGAGGGCACGACACTCAAGCACCACCCAAGGTCAGGGCTGGCAGCACCACATCCCCCAGGGAAGTGCTGGCACCTGGCAGGATCAGGGGGGGTGTCAGTTGTTGTCCCCAGAGCTTTGCCCTCCCCTGGACAAGGCGCAGCTTTCCCTAAACCTCCCCCTCCGAGCCCTTCCCGGGGAGAACAAGGCACAGCCAGTGTTCCAGGGTGAGCTGCCCCTGGTTCAAATCACTCTGCAGGCCCCAAAAAGACACTCAGGAGGGGCCTGACAGCACGAGGACAAGGCCACAGCGGAGATGAGACAAGTTCTCGTGGAACCAGCCCCGTGCTGGGTGTTGCAGTGTCAGAGCCCACAGGAAGGCAGAGCAGCAGTGCGAGATGAGCCGAGGCCGATGTGGGTTTGTCCTTTCCACCCCAGGGAGCTGATCTTTTGTGGCTGTGGAGGGGGCAGAGCCTCTTTCCTTTTCCTATCTCGCCTCAGAGGTGGGGGAGGGAGTGAAAAGCAGGAGGTGGAACAGGCCAGCTCTCGCCTCACTGATGCTCCTTCCAGCATTATGTGCCAGTGAACTCTGAGACAAACACGCAGATACTTCAAATGCCACACGGGGTGACATCTTAGGAGCCTTTTCAATTATGGGGTCTTAGAAGAGCCAAGAGGGGACAGGAAAACCCCTTTGGGGAGCTGAGAAACAGCAATAACTGCATCAACCGCATCAAAGAGAGGCTGGGAAGAGGGAATGACAGAGGAGCAGGTGAGGCAGCGACCTTGCTCAAAGCTGAGCAGGCTGAGGGGTGGCGGTGCTGAAGGGCTGCAGTGCCAGGGACATCAACAAAGGACAAAGAAACGCAAAGAGGCGCCTGGGGGGTTGTTGATCTCGGGGACACCGAGCACGGAGCATCAAGGCTGGGGTCGTGTTTACACTTGCAAAGGCAAGAGGGCTTGGCCAGGTCTGGCTCAGAGCCGGCTGGAGCGCCGGGGAGCCGCTTGAATGGCATGCAGGCTTCGGGCCGGGACTGCCCAGCACCTCGGACAGCGCACGGAGAGCCGTGCCCAGCACCTCGGACAGCGCACGGGGAGCCGTGCCCAGCACCTCGGACAGCGCACGGAGAGCCGTGCCCAGCACCTCGGACAGCGCACGGGGAGCCGTGCCCAGCACCTCGGACAGCGCACGGGGAGCCGTGCCCAGCACCTCGGACAGCGCACGGGGAGAGCCGTGCCCCGCTCCGAGAAGGCAGAGATACCCCAGCACCTGAGCAGAGGCACGGCAGCACCACGCGGAGAGCCCATCAAAGCCTGTCGGATGCTCCCCGGCACACGGCAGGGCCAATTAGAGAGGGAGAGCCGTTCAGCGAGAGCCCCTGCAAGGCTGGGAGGGCTTTCTTTTTTTTTCCCAGGGTCAGAGGATAACGACCCCGAAAGTTTAAAGGCCTTTCAGCACAGCAGTGCAGCAGCCCTGCCAAATCCTGCTGTCAGTTTGAAGGCTTGTTAGCAACACTCCTCTGGTTTATCTCCGGGTGATTAGTGAGTTTCCAGGCTCTCGGATCCTGTGAGAGAGCAAGGGCTAACAAGGTTTAGGTTTGGCCTTCCCCATATAAAAGCAACAGCATTTTTACTTCATTTACTTGGTTGTTTGGGGCTTTTTGCTTTGTTTGGGTTTTTTTTGGTGTGTTTTCTTTTCTAAGGGGGGGAAAGTTGTTCTGGTCAGGAACCTCACTTTTTGAATGCTCTGACAGTAATAAATGTATCCAATTACTTCTACTGGAGTTTTTTAAATTCCCTGGTATTTGTGCAAACACTCCCACATACACGCAGAGTTATATAGGGATTAGATCCTTAAACAGGCATAATAACTGTCTGTGCAGGCACAGGCACCATCTATAGATAGATCCAAACAAACACAAGGCATCAGCACACGAACCCCCGGGATGGAGCCACAGGGACGTGTGTTCGTGCAACCCCCCATGCAGAAACGTGTCCATGGACAACACAGGTGTGTGCAGGAGCCCAGGGCATGTGTTTATCAGCACAACCACCACGCCTGCAGGCTCAGTGTGTCTGCACAGGCTCCTGCACCCATCTGATGCAGCTCAGCCAGAGGGAGAGGTTCAAAACCTTCTTTCCAGGGTGGGTGTGTGTGTGTGTGTAAGACTCTTGCTGTTCACAGAGCTAATTTTTCTAATTAAAATGCTCCTGGTCAAACGCATGACACTACCATGAGTTATTGCCAGATGGCAAAAACAAGGATTAGAGGTGGGAAAAGCCTGGGGGTGCTGCCAAGCCTCAGCTTATCCCCGCGCCCCGCGCTGGCAGCGAGCCGTCCCGCACACTAGAGCTGTGCCCCTGCCATCGCCGGGACCCCCGGCAGGCTCCCCCAGCCTCCCTTTCCCGGTTTTCGCATTCCCGGTTTTCCCATTCCCGGTAAATCCGCCCCTCCCGGGAGCGGCGCTTCCCTCCGCCGCCCACAGGTGGCGCTGCGCAGTCGCCGTTCGGCCCCAAAAAACTCCTCAAAATCGTTTTTTTGTTGTTGTTGTTGGGTTTTTTTGCTTTCCTGTTGTCGCAGAAAACGCCAAATGGAGCTGTGGATTAAAAGCCGTGCGCTGGTTTAACTTCACCGGCCGTGTGTGAGTCCGGCAACTTGCCCAATTCTCTGACTGAGTGGGTGCTCAGTGCCTCTCTGGCCTCCCCAGCTCCTGAGCAGGACTAAAGATCACCTCCCAACACAGAGCATGACAGCTTGCTCAGGAAACAGCCCAGCAGGGAAATTGGTCAGCCCTCAAATATCACCAGGGGTCAGGGATGTCGATACATGAATGCCAAGCAGTTTTAGGGAGCACAGGTTCCATCCAGCTAATGTTAATGGCTGATTTCTGGGCAGCAGGCAAGGCAAGGGGCAAAGGTTCAGCTCCTTGCCACCGTGCCCGTGGGGAGGGTTGCTCTCATTCCCAACCAGGAGGAAAGATCAGAAGTTAAAGAGGTCAAAGCTGCCAAGTCTGGGTAGAAAAAGTTTAAAGAGAACTGGAAAAACACGGGAAGTAAGAAAAAAGGAAAAAAAACCCCACATTGCAACTCCTCCAAGAGCAAGTGATGTTACAATTTTTAAGTCTCCTTCTCGTGCTGTGACGCCCACGAGGAATTAGCTGACTCAGCCTTTTCGACTCTTTTATCTCAGGAATTTGTCTGGTGAATGAATTGCTTGTTCTTCCTGAGGGAAGGAAAAACAAGGACACCGGAGGAGGAGGAGTATGGAAGTGGCCAACATTTTCCAGTTGCAGATTTTGGGAGTAGATGTCACCCCGAATTTTAGGGAAATACCTGCAGCAGGAAGGACTTCCACATGGAGGTGTTTATCCAGTAAGAGCTGAAGTTGGGCTTAAATTTGGCTCAGTGAAATTCGTGGCTGTTTTTACTGGAATAGTCTCAGATGATCACAGCAGTTACTTCAGGGTTTGGGTTTTCTTTTGATTATAAATGTAGAAAAAACCCTATAAAATGGCAGGTCAGTTGATCAGCAGAGAGGCCAACCTATTTATGCATGATTCCTGTATCATTTTCCCACATTTATGGGTGATCCCAAGTAAACCCCTTCCAAAATGGCAAAGGTGTCCTTCCCTTTCACCCCCCAGAAGCTGCCACTCCCCCCTCAGAGCATCCAGAATGAAACCCCCCTGTGGACTGACCCCTTCCATCCTCTGCATATGAAGCTTTTATGATTCCTTTGGTTCCATCTTTACCTTCTGATTGAAGTAAAAGCTGATCACCAGCTAAACATCCCCTTAAACAGCCTCCTGAGCCTGGAGACGCATCTCTCTCCTCCCTTAATGAGCGCAGAAAGCTCTCCTCGCCTCCGAGTGTAGGAGATTGATAAAGATCCTATTTACTACTTTTTTTTCCCCCTCTTACAAGAACTTAATGAGACAAAAATTGGTGGCTCATAATCAGGCACCGTGGCCTTTTCAGGTTTTATTTACCAAAGCTTATTGGAGAGGGAGCACAGCCGAGGATGGGTGGTGATAACGGGGGGCAGAACATGAGCGGCGATTAAAGGCTCGTCACCTGTGGAAACACGGCCCTGCCGTTTATCCCACACTCCCAGGGCGGTTTGGGTTGGAAGGGAGATTAAAATCATCCACTCCCGCCCCCTGACACGGGCAGGGATGCTTTCCACCATCCCAGGTTGCTCCGAGCTGGCCTTGGATGCTTCCAGGGATGGGGAAGCCACAGCTTCTCTGGGAATCCCATCCCAGCTTCTCCCCATGCTCCCAGAGAGGAATTTCTCCCTGATATTCCATCTAAGCCCACTTTGAAGCCATTCCCCTGCTCCTGTCACTCCAGGCTCCAATGAACATCCTCTCTCCATCTGTCCTGCAGGCCCCTGTAAGGCCACAGTGAGGCCACCCCAGAGCCTTTCCCAGGCTGAGCAATCCCAATTCTCTCTGCCTTTCCAGATGTGTAACCCGTGACATCGAGGCCTGAACAGCTCTGGAGCCACCTGAGGCAGAGCAGAGGCACCTTTGCTGTCCACAACATTTGCAACCCCCAAAATTCCCAGGTGGAAGTCACTCCATGACCCCGTTTTCCCCTCTGTAAAACAGGACTAAAAACACCCAACTCAGACTCGGCCAATCTTTGAAAATACAATTAAGCACAAGAAGTGCAAGGAAGGGCCCAGAGGTGCTGGAATTCTGCAGACAGAAAATCCATCACAGGCTTCCACCAGGACCTGCCTTGGCTCCTTCTCCCGCCCTAATTTGCTGCTTCGGAGTCCTCCTGCTAAATGGAAGAGGGAAAGAGAAGTTACCGTATCACAGGAAGCAATCCCAGCACACACAAAACAAGCACTCCTGGTAATTAAACTCCTTCCAGCCCCTTTCAGCAAGCACGAGGCTGTTTCATCTTTGGCACAGCCCAAGCGGAGGAAGCAGCAAATGTTCTTGCAGGAGCTCTCTGGCGGCAGGAGGGGGAGGCAGAAGGGCTCGAGGCAAACACGTTTTGGAGCTGGTGTTGTTCCTTGAAAACAAACCCCTGAACAAGGACCAGTCTCCAGGTAGTTGCCCAGGTGACTCTTTTGGCAGAGACCTGTCAGCCCGCTTGTGATGCCGAGTGCTTTGTGTTCTCTCCAGATGTTCCTGCAGCGCTCCAGCTGTGCACGAACTCGCTTCTTGCTCTGCCATCCCCGTCTGAAAAGGGGAGTTTCTGCACCAGAAGAGCAGCCTCTTGTGCTGATTGACTGTGGAAAAGTGGGCTGGAAAGAGCAAACAGTTTGAATGCAGGGAATAGAGAGGAAGAAAGAGCTTGAGCCACCTCCTCCTTGGGGCAGATTAAAAAGTTCACCCCATAATCAAGGCACTGGCACAAGAGAGACAATTCCAGCTCCACCAGCTGCTCCATATGGAATATGTGTGTGTGGAATTTCAGTGTTACCCCACCTGAACAAGAGCAGTGCTGATTCCTTTGATTTCTGAGCTGTTGGGAGGGTTGGCAGGCCCTGGCACAGCTTGCCCAGAGAAGCTGTGGCTGCCCCTGGATCCCTGGAAGTGTCCAAGGCTCCAGCCTGGAGCAACCTGGGCTGGTGGAAGGTGTCCCTGCCCATGGCAGGGGGTGGCACTGGATGATTTTAAGGTCCCTTCCAGGCCAAACCGTTCTATAATCACAAATTCTTCCAGTTTGGGGGTGCCTTTACACACTTTTACAGCTGGACTTTGCCTCCAGCTGGGGTTCCCAGTCCCTGCCCGACTGGGAATGGTCAGGGTGGATGCAGAGCATCCACTGGCAGGGCAGTTTGGTTCCTCCCTGACCCCTCTCTCTAAACACAGGTGGCTGAAAAACCCAGGCCTCTGGCTCTGTGCCTGTCACAGCCACGCTGCTGGAGTGCTCTCAATTTGCATCTGTCATTATCTTTTGTGTGTGCCGGGGTTTTAATGGGCGATAAACGCAAATGGCTGGTGTGCATCCTGCATTTTATGAGCTCTCATTCCTCCTTGGCCCTTGTGCCTCACAGCAGCTGCCTGCTGGTCCACCAGGAAGGCCCCAGAATGGAGGTTTGGTGCCTTGGCACTGGGTGTTCCCTCCTGGAAAAATCCAGAGGGGGAATCTGCAATTATTAATGGGACTGTAAAATGGCAGTTTTGACTTGAGACTTTCCCAAGTTGTTCAAAAAATTCAGGCCCCAGGAGCCTTCAGGTGTTTGGCCTGAGTTGGCCAAAGCATTCACAGGTAAATTACATTCCCTAAATCCACCAGAAAGGAGCTTTTCTGTGCAGTTGTGCTCACAGTTTCTGCCTTAATTAGCAGATATCCTCTGTCTAGACAATAAGTAACAGAATGTTCTGTCCCTGCTCATGTTCCCTACTGGTGCTTGAGATCATTCCTTTCATCTTCCAAACAGAAAGGGATGAAAGGGGGGGATGCACAAACCCAGGGCTGCCTTTGAAGCCCTTCAGGTGGAAGCCCTGCAATTCAGGGAGCGCTGATGGCACAACCACGAGGTTTGTGCTCCTCCTTGGAGGGAGGTCTGCAGTCCTTAAAGGATTAGTTGGCCCCTCCTTCCTTTTGGCCCTGATTAAATCAATATATTTTAGCAGGCACTGCCTGGAAACACGGCCTGGAGCTCTGGATCTTGGTGGTTGAGTGGGAGAGCAGCCTTAAGTGAAGCACTTGATCTTTGGTGCTCACCCTCTCCTTTCCCATGGAAATAGGATGAGAGATCACATCTCAAACACGGCCCCAGCTGGGATTTGGCGCAACAATTACTTAACCATCAAAACTTCAGCCACTGCTCGGGTCACTCATCCACCCACAACAGAAACTGGCTCCAGTATCAAGGGTGCTCTTGACACAGAGAGGTCACTTTTCTCACTTGACACCCAGTGA
>JAWWES010000181.1:0-27577 GCA_035583135.1 Lophotriccus pileatus
TTTCTTTCTTTCTTTCTTTCTTTCTTTCTTTCTTTCTTTCTTTCTTTCTTTCTTTCTTTCTTTCTTCCTTTCTTTCTCTCTTTCTCTCTTTCTCTCTTTCTCTCTTTCTTTCTTTTCTTTCTTTCTTTTCTTTCTTTCTTTTCTTTCATTCCTTTCTCCTTCCCCTCTTTCCTTCTCTCTCCTTTTCCTTCCTCCCTCCCTTCCTTCCTCTCCTTTCTTTCCTTTCCTTCTTTCTCTTTCCCTTTTTTTTTTCCTTTTCTTTACCTCCAGCATCCCTTTCTCAGCTCTCAACCCCTTCTGAGCAGGGAGAACTGGCACAACCCAGAATCATGGAATATCCTGAGCTGGAAGGGACCACCCAGCCCAACCCCTGGCCCTGCACAGACACTTTGGCCACTGTTCTGCCTCCCTGAGGAGCCCAGAGCCCTGATGTGCTGAGTCAGCACCGACCCCCATGCACAGCCTGCTGTGCTCATTGGCACAGACCCAGGGCCACATTCTGGGGGCAAAACAAGCTCTGGCTGTCCCTTCTTTCCCACCTCTCCCCTCCCCTGCTCCCCCCAGAGACCTGAGTGAATTAGCAGTCCACCCCACAACAGCCCAATGTCCCACCTCCAGTCCCACAAAAGAGCTGCAAAAGGCTTTTAAAGCTTGATTTGTGACTGTCACGAGGGGCAGGAGGGCAAAACCAGTCTCAAAATTTGGGGAGGGGGAGAGAAGCAAAAGCTTTACCTCCTGAGCAATCTGCCTGAAACACCCTGGCTGAATTTGCCCAAATCTCAGAGATTCAGGTTTGGGTTGGGAGGAACCTTAAGGATCATCCAGTTCCACCCCTGCCACGGGCAGGGACACCTTTCACCAGCCCAGGTTGCTCCAACCTGGCCTTGGCCACTTCCAGGGATCCAGGGGCAGCCACAGCTTCTCTGGGAAATCCATTCCACTCCCTCCCCACCCTCCCAGCCAGGAATTCCTTCCGTGTATAAAACTCCTTCTGTTAAGTTCGATTCTGCTTTGCTTTCATTTGTTTATTGGCCTTTTTTCCTGTTACCTTTTTTCCTTCCCATGGCCAGGCAAAAAAAACAATATAACCTCCCCCTGGGACTGGAGAGCTGCAAAAGTGACTTTAACTTGGAAATGCCTAAAAATCCGAGGCTGCCTTTGTGTTTACATCCAATTTAAATCTGTTTAGATCTGCACTCTTCCAGCTTTGAGCCCTTACGAGCATCTCCTCCCAGCCCCACCTCCTCTCAGCTGCCTCCCGCTTTTATTTTGGGGTCGGGTTGATTTGTTTGCAGCGTTTTTACGGAGCTGAGTCAAATTGCAAACGGTGAAATCGCCGCTCCGGGTAATGTTGTTTGATCGATCTGGTTGGGACAAACGGGTCATTTCCTGCCCATCAGCGGTGTCTCAGAGCCACTTGAGCTCTGATTGCTCCGGTGTCTGGAAGGAGAAGCGCTCTGGGAGGCAGGAGGGGAGAGGAAAATCCAGGGAAGCAAAAGGGGGTAGATGGGAAGAGCACGCGAAGATCGCGGGGTTTTCGTTGAATTTTCGGGCTTAGATTGGTACCTTTGCCAAATAAAAGCTGCCAGGGTGTCCCTGCCCACTGGATGGGCTTTAAGATCCGTCCTGGGATTTTAGGATTCTATGGAAGCAAACGAAGCCACCAGCTGCTTGCTCCTGGTACGGCCTGATGTGGTTGGATTCAGGAGAGCAATGAATTGATTAATGAACTGCTGTGCAGCTCAGCCCACGTTTTCCTAGAGCTGGGCAGCCCCTGGCCCTGCTGTGGCACCCAGTGAGGTGTGTTAGACCATTCCCAAGGCTTGGGATTGAGGAATATCCCACTCCACCAGCCCCATTCCCAGCGTCGGTGCCGGGAACGCACCCAGGGCTCTCTCTTGGGATGCTGCTGCAACCCCTGGAGTCCTCAGATATGAACCAGGGGAACCTCACAGAAACCAGGCAATGAGATGGTTAATCCATGGAATAATTTGGGATGGAAGGGATCTTTAAAGGCCATGAGCAATGAGCAGGGATGTCTTCAACTAGAGGACTTAATAGTGGTCCTGAACAGTTGCAAAGTCCCTGAAAGCCCCACCAAGTCTCAGTAAAGAGATAATCTGCCCTCTTCCACGTGCCCAAGAGGTGGTAATTCCCAACCATCTGCTGCTCCTCACAAAATGCCTCATCACTTGACCCCAGCAGGTTTGTTGTGTGTCACTTTTCTATTAAAACGTACAGAAAAAAAACCCAAAACAACCCAAAGCAACAAAAACATCCCCTTTAGGTCCCAGGCCAAAGTTCAGGAGGGGAAGAGAAGGTTTCCTGAGGACACCCAGTGACATTCAAACCTCTGCAGCTGCTCCTTGCTCTCGGTGTGGCAAGGCCCAGCAGATAAACCCACTGAGATTCTTGGAGAGAGGGGAAGGGAGGCTGTGGAGATAACATCGAGGAACCCTGATCAGCACCGGGGCAGCCAGGTGGAAAAGCTGATAAGCAGCCTGGCTTGCTGAGCCAGCAGCTCCTGCCCCACCCCCTGATCTCACAGGGCTCTCTGAGGAGCCCAAATCTCTCCTCGGGGTGAGGGGGATGAACCCTCGGGGCTGTCACGGTGGAAGAGCTCAGAGAGCCCCAAGACCTTCGGACTTGGAAGGGTCAGAGAGGTGGGATGGGGTGGAGGGGGGGGCTTTTGGTCAAGTCCTGCCTGGAGCAGCAGCTCCCTCCTCCTGGACACGGGGAAAAGGGTTTGCTTGGAGGGTTTTGGTGCCCCTGAAAGCCAAGGAGCATCTCTAAGGTCCCCTCCAACCCAAACCAGCCCAGGATTCCCATGGTTCTAATACAGGGGGGTCCCAGCCTCCCACCTACCCTGTGCCCTCCCTGTTCCTCACAAAACAAGGGTGGGGAAAGCTCCAGAAATCCCTTCTGTGAACACACAGGGCTGGGGGACTGCAGAGTGGGAGGAGAGAGGAGTTTGCCACCAGGACCTGACCCTGAGGCTGAAGGAGAGGAGGCTCAGAGGTTCCACGGAGCCCTCACTGAGCTCACCTTGCTCTCTCCGTGGATTTACTGCCCCAAAGTGGGAGGGACAGCAGGGATGGGTTGTGCATCTGTCCCAGGGAGGATGTGGGGGCTTTGTTCCAGCAGAACATGCCAAGACATCCATGGAATCAGGGCAAGCCTGCACACAAGGGTGGTTCACCCCTTCTTTTCTCCAATCTCTCCCTCACATGGGTCAGGGATTCATCCAAACCTTTGCAGGATCCATTCCCTGACCCAGCCCAAAGCTTTCTCCTTGTTTATCTGCTCTCTTCCACCTTGGGTTAGTTTTGGGAAGCTCAGGGAATGGGATCAGCTCATGGAATGATACCCATGGTAAGGAGGGAAGGAGACAGGAGCACAACCCCTGTGCTGCTGAAATACCAGGAATGCTGGAGGGGTGAGAGGGAAAAGAGGCAGAGAAACCCCCTTTCTGCTCCTCTGGGTGAAGGGAAAAACACGTGGCCAGAAGGACAGCCCAGCCTTGCAGAAGATTTCAGCTCTGTCAGAGGGATCTGTGTCAGGACTCCATCAGTCCAAAGCTTTCCTGCCTTGAAAATCAGCTTTCTGCCAGCCAGTCCAAGCTGAGCCTCCGAAGGGAAAGGAAAACCCTAAAACACAGAGCTCCTCTAATCACTGGCAAGAGCCAGGCCTGGCCTCAGTGGAAATAAAGGGATTAATGCCAAGCCAGGGCCATCAACACCAGTTGGAGTGTTTTCTTCCCATGACACGAGACAGCCAAGCTCAGTGTGACCCAGCAGGTATTTGCTGGCTCGGGTTCAGCCCCGGGGATAATTTGTTTATTGCCACGTCACCAAAGATGCAACACAAAGATCATCTTCAGTCCTGCAAGCCCTGCTGAGGTTTGAGGTGTTCTGGGTCGAGACAGCAAATTATGTCCTAACAGGCAAGTGATGCAGAAGGAGGAGGCGAATTCTCCCTGGGTCTGATGAGCTCTAAACTTTAACACAGGCTGATCCTGTGGAGTTCGTCCTTTTGGGTCAGGAGAAGAGACTTTCTAGGATTTTTTTTCCCCCTTTTTTTTTTTTTTAAGTGGGAATTGTTACTAATTTCACCCCAAGCAGGAGTTTAACGCAGAGAGACCTCTCTGCTCTTGCTCTTCTGCAGAGAAACAGCCGGTCCCAAAGGCTGGGGGAGCCCTGCTGGCCTCTCCCTTTGATCCAGGGTGAGAGGGGAGGGGGTTTGGAGGGGCCAGGGCTCCAAGGGGACGGCCCAGTGGGCACCTAAACGTGTGTCCAGGTTCCTCCCAGTGTGGGATGAGGATGGAGCCACCCAAGGGCCAGCTCCCAGGAGGGGTTAACTCAGGAGCATCTCCAGTCCAGCTCTGCTGTTCCCTCCTCCTGGTCTTCAGGCACAAAGAAAATCCAAGGACTGCAGGGCTTGGCTGGAGCCACAGCAGGGAGAAGGATCATAAAACCATGGAGTGGTTTGGGTTGGAAGGGACACCTTCCACTAGCCCAGGTTGCTCCAGCCTGGCCTGGGACGCTCCCAGAGCCAGGAGAGGGGTTTTACCCCCTCACCCCACGCGGTGTGTTCAGAGCCTGACCCATCAGAGCTGTCATTTGGGGTTTCAGCAGGGTGAGTTCAGTGTCTGTGCCCCAAATAACGTCACAAACCAGGGGTGGGTCCCGACTGGATTCGACTGAGGGGCTCAGAGCTGCATTTCCCGGGAGCAGGGAAATCCTGGAGCCAGGAGAGCGACAGGAGGCAGAGCTGTGGGAAGGACTCTGAGCCTCCCAATGCCCCTTCCCAAAGGGATGGCAGCCCAAGGGCCGTGGCAGCAGCACCAGCTGTCCCTGCCCGAGCTGCCTGGGGCATCCCAGACCCTGCAGACGCTCTGCCCCCGCCGGGGATAATCCCCCTGATCCCAAAACACTGCCCCGGGGGCTATTTCTAGGAGGCCACAAACCAAACAACAACTGCCAAGGGTAGGGGGGGGAGCAAAGAACCTTTCAGCCATCATTTCCCTGCTCTTGGAGCCTGTCCTGGTTTAATGAAGTTGCTCAGCTCCTTGGGATTTGTGGGATCTCTCTGTGGGATCATTTTCTTATCGTTATTCTTTTCCTTACAGGCTCTATTGCAAGGAGCAATATTATTCTTTGTCCCTTCCAGCTGTAAATCATCTCACTTCAAATCATTTCTGCTTCCTGATTTATGGGCATGTGGAGCTGATCAGAGGAATAAGAAACAAGTCGAGGAGCAAAACCAGCACCTCCTTGACCCAGCTTTGCTGCCTGAGCTCCAGCGTGGCTCTGCTGGGAACTTCCCGATTTCTACTGGACTTTCCTGCCAGGGATTAACACCAGAGAATCCTGGAGTGGTTTGGGGTGGAAGGGACCTTAAAAATCATCCAGTGCCACCCTCTGCCACGGGCAGGGACACCTTCCACCAGCCCAGGTTGCTCCAACCTGGCCTTGGACACTTCCAGGGCTGGGGCAGCCACAGCTTCTCTGGGACACAGGGGTGGGTGCAGCTCCCTTGGGACCTTTCTGCTTGTCCCTGCTTTGGGTTATGGCTGCAGGAAAGGCTTCCCAATCCCTAAGGATTGGGATTTGGATTTCTAGGGAGCTGCTGTATCTTCTCTGCAAAAGCAGAGGGAAGTCTGAGCGCTGCCCAGGCAGCCTGAGAGGGGCCAGGGCTGGGGAACCACAGGCTGCTGCAGCAAAAAAGGCAGTGAGACCATTCTGCTGCCAAAATTTATCCCCTAAAATGCAGCAGCAAGTGCTGCTGAAAGGCAAGATCCTCCCCAGTAAAGTGGGGGGTCCTTTTTGCTCCCTTTTCATCCCCACTCCCGCTTCATCCCCTGCTCACGTTGAGCTCAGCCCGTTGCAGCCCACTCAGACTGGGACCTGCTCCCCAAAACTGAGCTGTTCTGCTCCAAAGCCCTGCAGAAGGCTGCTCTGTTATTATTATTATTATTATTATTATTATTATTAAGAATCTCTCCCCCAGTGACAGCTGGGTTGAGGGGCCCAGGCTGGGACTGGCAAAAGGAGCAAAGTGAAAACCCACGGGGTCAGCAGAGCAAACCACGGACTTTTTGGCTGGGAGTGGGACACAGAATCACAGGATTTGACTGGAGAAACCTTTAGGATCGTTGAGTCCAAGTGTTCCCAACACAGGGAGGTTTTTCCACAGTGCCAGCACCTTTCAGGTGAAGTCACTGTGCCCACAGCTCGCCTCTCCTGCGCTCTGCTGCTGTTGGACCCTCCTTTTAGAGCTCTTTTTTCCCAGTTTTCTCCTCAATCCCATGTTTGCTGGGCTGTCTGGTCCAGGCCAGTCCTGCTAGTCCTTGGTCCTTGGCCCAAAGAGCAGAATTAACCCTGACCTGGTCAGGTTTTGGGCACGAAGCACTTGACCCCCATGAAATCCCACTCCCTGCTCGTGCTGTTCCCAGGGAAATGCTGGGGAAGGAGTTCCCTGGATTGCCAGGGGAGTTTTTTGGAGCAGGGCAGAGCTTCACCTAAGATTTCACCCCCCTCAAAGGCAGCCTCTGTCCCTCTCAGTGCCCCACAGAGCTCGGGACAGGGACACTGATCCCACTGGGATTGTGGGGGTCTCATTCCCACACTTCTGGCTCTGAAAGGACTCAATCCCAGGGTGTTTTTCCCTGTGCTGAACTTCCCCCCCCTTCCCAATCTGCAGGCTCTGCAGGGCCACACAACCCCTGTGCTGCAGAGAAGAGAAGCAGCTCTGCCAGAGCCCTGCCCCGTGGTGTGCCAGTGACAGGGCAAAATGAATCACTCCTCATCCCTGCTCCAGCAATATTCCTTGGAGAAGGGCCTCCAGCCTCATCCCACTGCCTGGCAGGAGGAACAGCAGGCAGTGACAGCTCCAGATTTCGGGCTTTTGCAGCCCTGAGCTGCAATGTGACCCAGCTGGGAGCTCCCAGGAACCAGGGCTAGGATCCCAAGGCTCCAGCCTTCCCAGCCCAGACAGAGGAATCGTGCCCTGGAGCTGCCTCTGTCTGCGGGAATCCTCCTGACTCCGACCCCACGAGGGAGCTTTGCGGGGAGGGAAGGCTCGGGTACCACTTGGAGCTCCTGAGCCTGGGCTAAACCAAGCCCCACCTTCCTCATCCTTCTGCTGCTGCTCCCAGGGATTTCTGCTTGTTCATCCTGAGAGAGAGACACACTTGGTGCCTTCCTGGACATCCCTCAGGCCCTCCAACCAAACACCCGGTTCGTGGACGACCCTTCTCCCGTCACATCTACCCAGCACTCAACTCTGTGCTTCCAGGATTCATTGAAAAATGAATTAATCAGGGGAAGGAATAATGACAGGCCCCCAAAAATCAGCCCTGCAGGCTGTTGGACAGCGGGGTGACACAGGGATGACTTTCTTCTCCTGCCTCAGGGGGTGTCAGGGGGGACACACGACAATCTCTGCAGCTCCTGAATCATCAGGACGACTTTATAAACCTCCTGGCGAGGCCTCCTGCTGTCAGGAGGGGTTTGGAAAGCAAGGGAAGTGTCTGAAACATGAACTTCAGCCTGGGCCTAATTAAACTGCGGGGTTTGGAGCAGCAGGACCTTCAGTCAGACCCTAAATCAGTGTCCTAAAAATCACAGAACATCCCGAGCTGGGAGGCACCCCCAAGGATCAGCTGAGGGGCACAGCCTGGTGGGAATGCAGCAGTGCCAATGTTCTTGTGCCTTCCCAGCAGATTTCCTGGCTTTCTTGCCCTTGGGATTCTGGCAGAGCTGTTCCCAGTCGATGCCCAGGCCCAGCTCACCCAGGGTTGGAAGCTCCTGTCACCTCCCAGAACTCCTGGGAGCATCCCTGGGGATCCCAGAAATAAAATATCCACCAGGAACATGAGGCTGCTGGTTCAGTGGCTGCTCCTCTGCACCTTCTGGAGGTACTGGGATGTACTGGGATGTACTGGGAGCAGGGATAGAGCCAGGAATGGCACTGGAGATGCACTTTGCAGCCTCGCCTGTGTTTGCTGGGCCCTGAGTTTTCCTGGGCTCCAATGTGGCTCTTTTACAAAGCTGATTTTCACCAGGACCAGCAGAGACACCAAACCCAGCAGGAATGGCAGGAGTTTTGGGGTTGATTTCGGGGAGCAGGTGCTGCAGGACCCACCCTGTCAAAAATTACCCCAAAGTGCTCCCAGAGATGCTGCTCCAACCCACAGAAGGAAGAACCTCAACCATCACTAAAACCTCAACAAACTTGCAAGGGCTTCTCCCAGTTTTCTCTGGGCTCTGGAAGGTTTGTTTGCACCTCTGACAGGGATGGACTCAGACAAGGATTGTTTCCCCAGGGGCTGGGTCTTCTCTTTTATTCAGGAATTGTTTCCCAGCAGCACAAGGCTGGAAGTTTGGGGGAAATGCTCCCTCCCAGCCCTGCACAAGGTCCCAGACAGTCCTTTCCAAAGGCAGGGAAAGGGCCCAGGGTGGTGGTTCCTGGATGGAACCAAGGGGAAGATGATCCCAATCCCTTTCAAACACATCTCCATCCTCAGGGAGGGCAGACACCGCTCCAGCTGATGGATGTGCCCCTCCCTGTGCCAGAGATCCTGGAGAAATGGGGATTGCAGGGATGGGGAAAGCAAGGAAAGCTCCTGGCACAGCAGTGACAGGACATTCCCCAGGACGTGTCCCATCGCTTCATAAGGGCTTTGGACACCACCTGGGGCTGCACAGGAGGGTCTGGAGATCCCATCCCTTTCTCCATCACCACCAGCAAGGCAGCTTTGAGGGAATTTATCCCATTTTTCTGCCTCTGGAAAGATATTCTCCCCTGGTGTGGGCAGGAACAGGTGAGAGTGGGGCCAAGGAGCAAAGGGTTAACACAACTTTTGTGGTCCTGAGTGGGGTCTGAGGGTGAGTCCTGCACTCTGAGGTCCTTCTCAAGTTTTATCCCAAAGAAGAAGGCACTGTTTCATTGGGATGAGGGAGATTTGCAGTATAAGGAGATTAAATCAAAACTAAATTGTCTTGAGGGGGTGGATAAGAGGGAGAAAAGGGGATGGGAAGAGGAAGAGAAGGGAAAGGGACAGGAAAGGGAAGAGAAGGAAAAAGGAAGGGGAAGGGAAAAGGCAAGGGGAAAGGGAAGGGGAAAGGAAGGGGGAAAAGAAGAGGGAAGGAGGAGAGGGAAGCAGAAGGGAAATGGAAAAGGAAAGGGAAGGAAAAGGAAAAGAAAAAGAAAAGAAAGACAACCGAATAGAAATGGAAGAGAAGAAGAAAAAGTGAAAGAAAAAAAATAAAGGGTATAAATAAAAATAATTTAAAAGTAAGAGAAAAATTAAAAAAAAAAGAAAAAAAAGAAGAAAGGAAAGAGAAAAGGAAAAAAAGAGAAGTTGTCTTTTGCCCATAGGTGTCTTTAGGTTATCCCCAGACACCGGTCCCTGGTCCCTGTCAAACTGCACACGTTCCGCGCCCGGGGCTTTGCGAGTGATTCAAACTCTCGGGGAAGCTCAGACATTTTAATTCCATCCCGCCGCAGCCCAACTCCGAGCCCGGGCTCAGGGCAGCCTCTTGCCAGGGGAACAACCAAAAAAACACACCCCCGAGCGGCTTTTCCATCCCGCGCTCGATGCGGGGAAGGAGGCGACGAGGAGGAACTTCGAGCACGGCGCGAAAGCCAAGAGGGAAAAAAAAAAACCCGGCACTCACCAGAGCGTAGACTGAGCTCAGCACGGAGCAGCAGAGCAGCAAACCCAGGCTGTGAGAAACCAGATCTGATCCCATAGCCAAGAGGCTTCTTCCAGCATCCAAGCTCGCTCAGGGAAGCAGGAGGACGAGAGCTCTTCCAGCGCAGCTGATTCCTCCTTCTCCTTCTTCTTCTCCTTCTCTTCCCCTCCCGCCCCCCCCACCCACCTCCACCCCCTCCAGAATTTTGTCCGGTTGTTTGGTCGCTTCCAGAGGTTCTGCTCGGGGTGTTTTTGTGTTTGTTTGTTTGTTTGTTTTCAGCCAGAAAGGCACATGACGAGGAGGAGGAGGACGGCCGGTCCTTTGCTGCGTTTTCTCATGGCTGGGTTGGTCGGGAGCTCCCGAAACGCGGCCGCGGAGCTCATGGAAGGGGTTTGCGGGGTCTCTCAGCACCGCAACCCCCGCGACCGCTTCTCCTCCTCCATCCGTGGACCGTCAACCACCGGCCCGGCCATACGGCCCGTCCGACCCCTCCTCTGCCCTTTTATCAGCAGGCAAAGGGGGGGAAGTTCAAATCGTTCCTTTGTCGGAGGCAAAGGCGCAGAAAAGAGCGAGAGAGAGAGGGAGGAGGGAGGGAGGGAGGGAGGGAGGGAAGGAGGAGGAGAGGGAGGGAGGGGTGGGAGATCGAGAGGGTGGGGGAAAAGCTTCAACCACCGCTTTATTTTTAGCCCCAGTAATTTTATCTTTTAGCTTTCAGGCAGGGAGTAGGGGGGGAACCCACCCCAAACTTCCCCCCTCCCCTCCCACCCCTTTATTTCTTTTTCTCGTGCGAACGAATCCCAAAGTTCCCAAAAGCCAAAAAAACTTGGGAATCTTGGCGCTCCGGGATTACCTTTTGGCCAACAGCGGGGCTCGGGCTGTGTGTGTGTGTGTGGGGGTTTGCTCGGATAGCCCGGCGTGGTGTGCAGCTCCACAATAGGTTTATTTTGCCAGCCTTCCAGGTCGCAGCGAATTTTCCGGGGGATAAATCGGGATTATTTTTGCTCCTCTCTCCCTCTCTGGCTCCGAGGAGCTGCGGTTTGAAACAGCCGATTGAGCCCGGAGTGAAAGCGTGGGGTGAAAATCGCTCCCCCCACCTCTCCCCGCCACCCTTTTTACGTCGTTTATTTTAGATTTTTTATTTTATTTTATTTTTTTGAGCTTTTTCCCCCCCCCTCCCAGCGGCAAAAGCGCTCTGCGCTCGCTCGATGCTCTGAAATCCTCGGGGATGGGGTTGATTTTTTGTATTAATATTATTATATTTGGATTTATTTTTATTTTTTCCACTCACACGGGCACGGAATTCTCTGTCCCATCCCGGCAGGAGCCTCTTGAAAATCCGGGAAGGGGGTTTGGAGCTGCCGGGGTTGAGCCCCCCGAGCTTCCCGGAGCACATCAGGTCTCCTCCCCCTTCCCCCTTCTCCCAGCCTGCATTTCCCCGCTTTTCCCGAATTTCAGGGCACGGATTTTACACCCGGCTCCGCCTGGAAGTTTCATTCATAAAACCACGCGGCCAAAGAAATGAAATTAGGAAATTAAAACACATCCCCCCCCCCCAAAGCCGAGCTGTTGGGGGCTTATTCGGGAACAGAAAGCGGGATCCAGGATCCAACCCCTTATCATTTTTCCATCGTGGGAGGAGAAACGAGGAGGGGAGGGGGCTAAAAATCCTGCCGAGGATGCCCCACGCGGGCAAACACACGCAGAGCTCCGCGTTCGCTCACGGGGGGACTTCGAGAATCAACTTGGGTGCTTGTTGCTTTTTTTCCCCCCTTTTCCCCTCCCTCTTTTATTTCCCCCTTCCCTCGCAGAAGCAGCGGATATTTAGGAGCTGAAGGCGGCACGGAGAGCGAAAAAAACCACCCCAATCCCCAACTCCGTCCTCTCTGGATCTCTCAGGGAGAGCAGACGGTAAAAACATCAAGTTTTCGCCGAGGGGAGCTGTGAGCATTTCTGTCTTATTTTTTTGGAGCGAAGAGCGAAAAAAAAAGAAGAGAGAGAGAAAAAAAAAAAAAAAACCCTCAACCCAAACTCTACAGTCGGTTTGTTGCTGGCTTTTTTTTTTTGGTCTTTTTTTTTTCACAGCCCCGTGGCTGTGAATAGGTGCCTTCAGCTAATTTTATGAAAAGGGGCTCTTTCCAAGGCTAAGGTAGAGTAGGGCTTCCTGTGAAAGAGAGAGAGAGAGAGAGAGAGGGGAAGGGAAAAAAAAAAAGTTGTGCTCTTGATGCAATCTTTTCCTCCTCCTCCTCCTCCTCCTCCTCCTCCTCCTGCTTCCAAACCCTCTCCCTGCCAGTCCCAGCGGATCTTCCCGGGGAGAGGGGCAGGTATAAAATTCCCCCCCTCCTTTTCCCCCCCCATCCTTGGTCATATCCAGGCTGGGACAGACGGATTGGGAAGCTGAGGGTCTGTCCTGCCTCCTTCCCACCCCTTTCCCACCCCTTTCCCACCCCTTTCCCACCCCCTTCCCACCCCGTTCCCTCCGGCGAGGCGGTGCTTGAGGAGCGGGGAGGTGGAGGATGCTGAGGCTGGGGAGGGGGGAGGTTTAAAAGCCGTAAAACCAACCCCACCCCTCCCCGTTTCCCCCCGTTTAATCCCAAATGTGCTTTCCAAGCTCTTGCAGCGAGGGGTTGAAACGATCTTTCTTCGGGAGAGGGGCTGGGGGAGGAGGGGGAATGCCCAGAGGGGCTCCCTCGGGAAGCTCCGGGCAGGTATTTCCCCCTCTGCTGGGGTCTGGCTCCTTTCTGCTCACTGAGAGGGGGCTGGGGCTGGGGGAGCCCCCATCCCCAACATCTGTGTGTGTTTAAATGTGGGGCAGACCGAGCAAAATATGTACTCAGGGCTCTGCAGGCGCTGGGAGAAAGGTGGGAAAAAATAATCCACTGCAAAGTTTCAGGGGCCCCACCCCGGCTCCTTTTCTTGGAGAGAGGGGGAAAGCAGCAGAAAGCCTCATATATGTGTGTATATTTATAAAATAAGCTTTAGATATAGATATGGTTTGTGGATAAAGGCCACTGCCAGGAGGAGGAGGGGGCAGTGAAGCAGGGCCTGGTGTTCAGGGAGTGCCACGGCCAGGCTTTGGTGTCCCATCCATATCCAGGCAGTCCCCTGGGTACAGAACTGCCTTTGGGATCCTCTGGGCTGCTCTTTCTCCCCCAAATCCTTTCATATTAAAGGCAGGTGAGGCTGCACAGGAAGGGGGTTGTTCCCAGTTCAGCCCTTGCACAAGAATCTCCGGGGAAAGGATCTGCCTCTGACCCCAACACCGAGAGATTTGGGGCCTCTTTAAACAAGCCCCCACCTCAGGGCTCCCAAATCCAAGGTGTGGGAATGATCCACTCCTCCCTGCCTGTTCCCTTCTGGGAGGGGGGGAATTGCAGTTCTTTGCAGGGCTGAGCTCCAAGGGCATTCCAGCAAAGGTGGGATTTTCCAACCCTTCTCCCAACCACTCCATTTGGGCCCAAGGGAGGAAGGACAATCCCCATCCCTCTCTTGGATTCCATAGGAATTCCAGTTTTCCCAGCTCAGCATGGCTCCTGGAGGGTTTTGCCACCGCTGTGGATGAGCTCAGATCCACAGGAGGGTTTTCCTTGGATTCCACCCTGCTCAGCTCATCTCCCTGGGAAGAGCAGGAGTGCAGGATGAGGACTGGACAGGGAGCTGAGATGTCCCCTAAAGTCACATGGAATCATTGTCCAGGGACACCCGGTGCCAGGACACCTTCACCATTCCATGATCCCAAAACAACCTCTCCAGCCCTTTCCCTACATAAAATGGTCCCTCTTTGACTCACGAGGGGCAGAAAATCCAACCCTTCAACCTTAGGCCTTTCCAGCCTCGGGAACTGGGACTTCTCCAAGCTCAGACAAGACCTCTGCTTTGGAGCAGGTGCTCCAAGGAAATGATGTTGTCATCTCCCACTGCCCCCAAACACTGGCTGTTCTGCCTACCACAGGAGTTTATTTTGAGATGAGTTATTCAGCCTGTCCTGTTTTTATTTGGGATGATGCATCCCGGCCTGTGAGGTCCCTACTTGGAAACCTTCCCGTTGGAAAACTCCATTCCCCTCAGGAGATCTGTCCCAGCCTCCTGTTCCTATCGAGGCAGAGGTGATTTGGACATCTTTTGTTCCCGGTTTTCCTGGCAGGTTGTCTCCATGAACGTGGATATGGCGAAGGAGGAAGGAATGTGGGGCTCAAAGAAGCCTTTGTAATGCTGCTGTTTTAAGGAGCCCCTTGAGGATGGCCAGGCTTGAAATGTGTTTCTCCAACTTCTTAAAACAAACCTGTCCCAATGTTTAGATCCTTCTCCTGATGGAAATCAGCTTCCAAGAAAAAAAAAAAAAAACAGGCATCATCAATTTAAACTGCCTGGAAAATTTTGGCCAGAAATGGGGGCTATTGGGAATCAATTACAGGTAATTTTGACACAGTTTAATAATAAAACTTTCCCAGGATTTTTTTTTTTTTCTTCCCAGCTATGGGAACACTTTGGAGCTGAAACCCCATCCTGGATTAAAAGCCTTCTGTCTTGTCTTTCCTGGGTCGCTAAAGTGCCAGAGGGCAGGGATATTGGGAAGGGATATTGGGATATTGGGAAGGAATTCTTGGCTGGGAGGGTGGGGAGGGATTGGAATGGATTTCCCAGAGAAGCTGTGGCTGCCCCTGGATCCCTGGGAGTGTCCAAGGCCAGGTTGGAGCAACCTGGGCTGGTGGAAGGTGTCCCTGCCCGTGGAACTTGATGACCTTTCAGGTCCCTTCTTCTGTGGGCAAATCAACTCTTGGAGCCAAGGCTTCCAGAGATGGCAAATTAATCCTTGTCCTTGCCCTGGCACACAGAGCCAGCCATTGGTAAATCCCCAAAAAATGTAGGAAAACCAGCTCCTTTTTTGTTGTTTGTTTGTTTGTGTGGGTTTTTGGTTGGTTTGGTTTGGTGGTTTTTTTCCTAAGCTGTCATTTGCTTGCTGCTCCTTGCTCTGACTTTCTCCATCAGATTTAAGACTCAAGGACAGGACTTCCCAAAAAATATGTGACAGGACAAGGACAATTCACCTGTGAGTGAACATCCAAAGAACCCTCCTGAAGAGCTGGAGGGGAGAGCCTAAACTGGTCAAACCCTCCCCAGAACAGCAGTGAAAAACTTCCAGCTTTTCCCTTGTCTGGTTTGTTCCTGCTTTGGGAGAAGAGGGAGGTGAGGCCTGTGGGGTTGAGGGTTTGGGTTTAAGGCAGGCAGCTCATGGACCATCCCATGGAATCCTGGAATGCTTTGGGTTGGAAGGGACCTTTAAGACCATCCAGTCCCTCCTGCCGAGGGCAGGGACACCTTCCTCCATCCAGGGTTGCTCCAACCTGGCCTTGGACAATTCCAGGGGGGAGTTTCTTCCAGGGAAGAGTTTCTGCCTTCCTGGGAAGGGTCCTTTTTGATTTACCAGCTTCATCTCCCACAACAGGAGCGTGAGCTGAGAGGTTTTACACAGGTCCTCACCCGCAGTTGCCCTTCTTGATGCTCATCAGCGTCCCCATTCCAGGGATTTCTACATGTCCCTGATCAACCTCCTTCCCACTTTGGGTGACTCGAGCCTGCCTGGTTTTCTCCACACTCAAAACGTGTTTTTATTCCTGTTTTTCCACGTTCCTTTCCCCTCTCCCTCTCCCACGGGTGTGATGGGAATTAAAACGGGAGAAGCCGCGGAGGGACTAAATCGCTTCGGGAGATGCGGCCGAGCGATGGGAATCCCGCGGGATGGACGGGCCGGTTCCTCCCGCTCCAGCAGCATCAATCCCAGCGCTCCAGGCACCCTCGGAACTCTGATTGTGTCCCGTTGCTGCCGGACAAGGCGTTCTTTGTGAGGAACGCTCAGCTTTTAATCCCAGATGCGAGGGGAGCGCTCCCGGAGCGCTGGGAGCCGGCGGGAAAAGCGGGATGAAAGCGGCTGGAATCACCTTATCATCGTCAATTGCTGATTCAGGAGGGGGCAGATCAAGAGGGATATCGTTTTTTTTTTCTCCTCCGGCAGTTGCTGAGTTTGTAACCTGCTCCCTGGAACCATAAAGCGCCGCGGAACATCCAACCCTCATAAAGCCGCGTTTATCTCCAGCGGCCCCGACGTGTGCGGGAGGGATTCTCGGGAACAGCCTCGGGGGGAGCTTTCCCGGGAGTTCACAGTCCATTGGAGCTCTGATAAGCGTTCAAAGGTGATGGCCCGAAACCTGCGGGGCTGGCGGGGAGAGCAAGGGGGGGGAACAGGCTCTCTTTGTGAGGCTGCGGCTCCCGCGATTCCTGCGCTCCCGGTTTTCAATGGCACCTTTCATTCCCGAAACACCCCGGGAAGCTCCTCAACCTTTGTCCTGGCGGAGCTGCGTCCCTGTCCACCCAAAATCGGGCCACGAGCGGCGGGGACTTCAAGCCCTGGGGATTTTGAGGTGGTTGGGTTGGACTTTGGGGTTGTCAGTGTGACCTTGCTGGGGATTTCAACCCAGGAAAGAGGTTGGAGGGAGAGAGATGGGAAGCAGATCCATGAAAACCACTGGGAAATGGTGATTTGGTAGTTTCCTAATAGGGATTGGGAGCACAGCACCGGGAATTTTAGGATACACGCAAAGCAAACCAAAGGAGGTGGCTCTTCACGGGCAGGGGGTGGAGCTGTGGAACTCCTTGTACAGGATCTTGTTTGCCCTGGATTCAAACTGGGATTAGATAAGACAAGGAAAAAAAGACATTCCAGGTTGGTTTTTTTTTTACAACCAGGAGGTCACTGAGTTGGGGGTTACTGAGGACTGGGGAGAGATGTGGGAAAACATCAGTAGATATTCCCACTGTTCTTGTGGTAGGAGTGGTGCTACCAAGAGTGTTGGTCAGTTGTTGTCCATCCCTGGTGCTGCTGGAGGCAGGAGATTCCAGAGGGTGCATTTTCCATCTGAGCTGGATCAGCAATTTGGGGGTAAAAAGAAAAGAAGGGAAAAAAAAAGAACAAAAAGTGATTTTCCAGGAAGAAAAGTGGAAAATTCCAGGCTCCATCAGGTGAAATTGGGGGGGAGGTGAAACTCCAACCCTTTATTTTCAGCGTCAATCAGGGCAGGCACAACGAAGGATCCCATTATTTGAAGCAATCCACGATTAGGGGCTGTTTTCCTGCTGTCCTGTAACATTAAACTCTGAAAGAAATCATCACAGGGATACAATAATAACATTTAAAGACCCTCAAGCATGGAAGGGGTGTCACCAGGGAGATTTAAGGTGTCATTTACACCGGGAAATCTGGGGGAGTTGGAATTTTCTTCCCTTTGTATGTGTGTGGTTTGGTTTGGTTGTGTCTTGGTTTGGTTTCTTCTGCTGTTGTTGTTGCTGTCCTGGGCTTCTAAAATGTAGGGGAAGACTAAAACTGGATGGAAAGAACTCCCAGGAGAATTCAGAGGGAAATTCAGCACCTGGAAGGGGAAAACTCCTGGGAGAATTCAGAGGAAAATCCCTCCCCTGTCCCTGAGCAAATTCAGTGCTGGAAAAGGCCCAGAGAAAGAAGGGTTGGACATTTCCCTTTGGAAGGAGACCAAGTGGGAAGAAAAACACCCCATAAAAGCCTTAATTAACTCTATCAGGAGTTCAGGTTGATGGTTCTCAGCTAAATGTCTTCTCCACCCAACAGCAGCTCCTCCAAACTGAGGTATTGGAAGGAACTTCTTCCTTTTAGGGAGTAAAATGCTGTTCTTAATAAAGAAACTCCTTGGATTTTAGGAAGAGGCTCCTAAACATCTCCAACCAGGCATTTGGAGGACTTTGGGCTCCATCACCTTCGGGAGACTGAAATAATAAATCACCCAGTGAGTGGGTGAGATTTTACAAAGCCATTGTTTCATTCCATTAAAAGGGTGTTCTGAAAGTGGAACTAAATTCCTGCAGCATTTCCTGCTGCTCTCAGAGCCTGGATTTGCAACTTCCCACTACCTTGTGTTAAACTTGTATTGAAAAGAAATAACTTGCATTATAAAGGCTTGTATTAAGAATTAAATTGAGTCTCGGTGCAACTCCTGAACACCTTTGTAGGATGAAAACACTTTGATAAGAAAACCCTTGGAATTTTTCCTGCCCTTCAGCAAAAATAGAAATGTTGTTAAATAATTACAAGCAGCTTGGATATTTCCTTTATATTTATGTATATTTTTTTATTCCCCTTTTTTTCACACCTGGTGGCTGTAAATTAGGATTTTCCTTCAACTTGCTTCCTTCAGGTGGGAGCTGGAGAGATCCTGGTGCCCCTTCAGCTCATTCCACGCTTCCTGAGGGCCATCCAGCAAATCCACCAGGACACTGTCCAGTTACACCCCATAAAAAGTTTTTGCTGCCTAAGGAGAAAGGTGGAATTTGGCTCTGGTATTCCAACAGCCTCCCTCAGCCAAGCAAAAGAATAAAGGAGCAGAATGGGGAAATAAAAAAAGGGGGAGAGAAAGAAAAGAAAAGAAATCCCTTTGGAAGATTCCCTTTTTGCCAGGATTTGAGGCATTCCCGGGGCAGGAACATTTTCCAGCTTGTCTGTTCAAAGGTTTTCCTTTGGGTTAACAAGTGCTGCCTCAGCAGGGGGGAGGGACAGGTTCCATTTGGGCTGGTAATCACCATTTCCAGCATCCACAGGCTCAGAAATGAGGTCCTAAATTTGGGAAAAATTGGGATCTTGGCATCAAAACTCCTCCCACAGAGATGCCTCTGCAGCAGGGTCTGGGATCTCTCTCCGTGTGCAGGGCTGTGAAAGGAATAAATCCAGAGATTAATTGGCAGGATAAACATCCCTGTTGAGGGTTAGAGGAGGTTCAGCCTTTCTCTCTCCCTGTATCTCCAGTTTTCTCCATCTGATCCCAGCCGAGGGATGGTTTTCCGGCTTCTCAGCTGGTGGGAATTTATCCTTTCCCGCCCAAGGGGAAATCAGCAGTGTCAGCTTAGGCTGTTGTGGCTAAAAAATGAGCTAAAGATGTTTGGGGGTGGCTGAGGCTGTTCTGAGGCAGGGGGTGATCAGGTCATGGAACCGTGGAATGGGTTGGGTTGGAAGAGACCTTGAAGGTCATCCAGCCTGAGGCTGTTCCCTCTCCTCCTGTCCCTTGTTCTCTGGAGCAGAGCCCAAATCCCACCTTGCTCCCACCTCCCTTCAGGCACCTGGAAAGAGCCAAAAGGTCTTCCCTGAGCTCCAGGTTAAACATTCCCAGCTCCTCACACGACTTCAGAGCACTGAATCCCTCTGGTCCTGGAATGCTGGTCCCTCAGTGGGATGGCAGCTGTTTGTAGGAGAAAAGCCAGGCTGGTCAGAGGCAGGAGAGCAGCCAGAGCTCATCCCATTATTCCAGGAACGAAGGCACAGACAATTCGGAACCCCACTGGCAGCTCTGTCCCATTGTCTGAGCTCGGGGAGCAACAGAGAGGGAGAAAGGCTCTGCATCTTAGGGGGAGTTCCCTGCCAAAAAAATTGGGATGATGGTGGAAAGAGGGGCTCCAGGTGGCATCTTCCACGTGGCATCACCAGCCGTGCCCTGCGGGCGACACGAACCCGAAGGGGAGCGTTTCGGTGGCTCCCGTGGGTGCCAGAGGGAAAGCTGACCTTTCTAAACCAAAATACTTCCCTCCAGGAGAGTGGAAACGTTTTTTGACTCCGTTCCAGCTGGAGAGGAAAACAAATGGCAAAGCCCCACGAGGCTGGTCGTGCCGGAGCGGCGTTCCCTGCCCCGCGCGCTGCCGCGGCTCCCGCTCCGCCTGCCCGGCACGGCCCGGCTCTGGCACAGCAGGGTTGGCTGTGGGGAGGTTCTGGGGTGGGCTGGAAGGCTGGGATGAGGCTGGGCCTCGCTGGGATTCCTCCTCTCCCCTTTCCAGGTGATAAATTGATCCGTGTCTACGTCCCGTTATCGGATTCTGGGCTTGCCCTTCGAAGGGGCTTTTTTAGGCTCTCTCAGGTGCCCGTCTTTGGGTAGGAGTGAAAGGCAGTGTTGTCCTCTTTCTCCAAAGACTCTAGAGGGAGCCTAAAGGATTGACTGAAGCTGGATAACTCCATGGTTGAACTTAGGGAAAATGAATCCCCATTTTTACTGCCCAGCCTCTGCCACTGCTCAGACTCCGGTTGAAGACACTACACGAAGTCCAAGAGTTTCTAGGAAGGTAATAAAGGAAGGAATTTATGATTTCAGAGGGTGATAAACATCGAGACCCTTAATCCCAGCAGATAGCCTTGAAAAAACCAGAGGGGCTACGTGGCCAGAAGAGCCTTGACACAGAAAGTCGATCCCTCGTTTCTGGGAGGTGTCAGCAAATTTTAACTGAGCTTGGCCCGGAGATGTTAAACTGGTTGGAACTAATCCACGTCCAGAAGAGGTGAATCAGTGTCTAGCAATTCACTAACCAGTTGCTCAAGTGCTGGTTGCTAAAAAATCTGCATTTCATTGCCTGGGGAGGGGTAAAGTCCAGCTTAACACCCAAACAAATCCAAGGAATCAGCCCCCGAAGAGCTGCTGAGCACAGGGGTTGGGGCTGTCGAGCAGAACATCCCAGGCTGGACCGTGAACATTCCTGGAGTGAGCTGGGACACCAGGAGGGGTGGAGGTGGGCAGGGAAAGGGGCTGTGGGACCCAAAGGGCAGCTGACAAAATCAGCCCCAAGGAGGTTCAAGCTCAGTGGTCTCTGCCCATCCAAGGGCAGCAGGTCCCAAATGGAATCTCTTGGGAATGGTGAGAGCGGCAGCTCAGACTGCTGCTTGAATTCCCATTTATTCCTTGTGGGTCATGGAATTTTCCTGCAAAAGAGGGAATTTGTATCAAAGAGAGAAGAAAATCTCTACTGTGTTGGGTTGGTTCCAGTCACAGACCTGCCCCCAACTTACTGAGCGAGCCTGGAGGGTTGTTCACATCATTTCTCTCCCAAGGACACAAAATTTGATAGGAAATTAAAGCCCTTGATTAGGATCTGAATGAATCTAGACCCCAAAATCTAAGAACCCCTTTCCTGTGGGACAATTCCATCGGGTGGGATTGAACTGGAGTACTGAGACAGTTAAAACTCGAGAGGATATTCAACCCTGAGAGTCAGAAAACCTTATTTTTAAAAAAAAAAAGAACAAAAATCCCAGAATTCCCTAAAATCTGTGTTGACATTCCCAGCTAAATGAGGGAATGATCCAACCCTCTTGCAGCTGAAGGTACCACATGATGATGCATTTTTCTCTCTCATCCAAGGAGGGATTTTAGTGCTGGAGCCCCTGGATGGGCTGTAGTTGCTCCATATCCAACAGGACACCTTCTGGAGCCACCTGAGAGGAACATCCCTGCTCCCATCCCAAAAATGACCCACCATTCCCGGAGGAAATGTACTGGCAGGGGAGAGGAAGGCCTGAGTGTCACCCCTGCTGTCACCCTGCACTGTTCTTTAAATAAATAAACACACAAACTCATCTTCTGAGGGACTTTCAGGAATTCTGGAGACTTGTAATTCCCACTTGGTGATTAAGGCTCTGGCTTGGATCCAGGAATGTCTCCAAGTCAATCATGGAGTCTCACCATGTCTTTGGGCACCAAAATAGAGAAATAGGGAGAGGAGGAGGAGGGGAAGGAGAAGGAGAAGGAGAAGGAGAAGGAGGAGGAGGAGGAGAAGGAGAAGGAGAAAGAAAAGGAGAGTCAAGTTGAAACCAAGTTCTCTGGATTCCTTTGTCCCACATCCCAGAGCATTTTGCAGCTCCAGATGTTCTGCTCCACCAAACCCAGCCAGCCATCTTCAGGTGGGACTGTCGAGCTTGGCCTGATGCTCCTCCAGTGATTATTTATAATAAATATTTAAAAGGTTTGAACAATCCAAAGTAACCTGTAATTTGCCTTAGGGGGGATTTTTTTATACATATAAAAAGAGCACAAGCCCTTTTTAGATATAATTCAGCAGAGGGATGCTTGGACAGGCAAATTTCCCATCCCAGCCCATTGCAGCTGAATTATTAATGCCTTAAGAGGTGTTTCAGGATAAGAATCCTCTTAATTAATGAACATTAACTCCCTAAATGTTAAACATCCAGTATTTAATTCTCAATTCTTGCTCCCTTCCAATGAATGTTTGGGCCAAGTCATCCCATTCATGCCGAGTGTCCTGAACCAGGAGGAAAAGCTGATCCACAATAAAATCCTCCTCCTTTGGGAAGGTCTGGGAAGTTTTGGGAAGGGAAGAATATTATAATATATATTTTTATTAATTTAAATTTTAGTAGGTATATAAAGTATAAATTAACATTCATAATATCGTAATAAATATTTTTTATTTTAAAATAATGGATATAAATCATGCATGAATTACATCCGTGCTATTACAATAAATATTTTATTTAATTTAGTTTTTTTAGAACGTATATAAAATATTGGTTAACATTCATCATATTATAATAGATATTTTAATTTTATTTTTAATGATGTATAGAAAATCTACATTAATTAACATTTCTAATATGACAATGTATATTTTTATTTTATTTTTAAATAATGTATATAAACCATGCATTAATTAACATTCATAATATTATAATCTATATTTTAATTATTTTTAATTTTTAGTATGCATATAAAGTAGAAATTAACAGTCACAATATTATAGTAATTATTTTTAAAATAATGGATATAAAATATACATTATCATTCATTATATAATAAATATTTTTATTTTTAAATAATGTATATAAACCACGGATTAATTAGCGTTTATAACATTGCAATAAATATTTTCATTTATTTGAATGTTTGTAATGTATATAAAATATGAATTAATTGACATTCATATTATAATACATATTTTAATTTTATTTTTAATAATATATAAAATATACATTATTAACATTTATAACATTACATTTATATTTTATTTTTAAAAAGTATATAAAATGTGCACTAATTAACATTCACGACATTATAATACATATTTTTATTTCTATTAATTTTTAGCATGCATATAAAATATGAATTAACACTCACAATATTATAGTACTTTAAAAAAAATAATGTACATAAACCATGCATTAATTACATTCATACTATTATAATCCATAGTTTTATTGTAAAATAATGTACATAAAATTTGCATTCATCAACATTTATAAGATTACAATTCCTACTTGATTTTCATCCATTCATTCCCTGCTGCTGAATTTTCAGAAGCCACAAGAAAATACCCTTTTTATTTATTTTTTTTTCCACAAGGAGGCAATTCTGGATAAAAGGAATCCCCTGGAAGTGCAAAACCCCTTTTAAACCACCCAATAAAATCACAGCTGAAAATAAACCCAGCCCTTCTGCCCCCCACTCTTGGCTTAACCTGCCCTGAGAGAAGCTCTTCCACCTCCAGACACCTCAAAAAAAACCCCCCAAAACCCAGCTGTGCCATATTAATTGCCCCAATTATTTTATATTTAGCTTTTCCCAGCTGAACTGGGGGTCACTTTTCTTTGCCAGCTCAAGTTTAACCCTCCTTGCAGTAAAAACCCCAAAATAAAACCAATCTTGTTGGAAGGGTTTGGGGGTAAAGGGAAAAATAATTAATACAGGCTGGTTTTTTTTCTTTCTCAGTTGAACTATAAATGCTTTTTTAACAGGTATCCAGTGAAAACCCAGCCAGGAATTCCTCAGGATCCCAAGGCAGCCCATTTTTAGGAGTATGAAATCCAACTCCCGTTTCCTGAGGCACGAAAAGCTACCGAGAGTTTTCGCCTTTTCTCCAGTTTCTCATCACTCACTGGCACGCTTCCAAAGGGAATAACTTTAGACTGGAACAGGAGAGGATCTCCCAATTCCAACCTTGCAAGCAGAACATTCCCACCTTTCCCGCTTGGTGAGTCGGGGAGTCTGGAATTCTGTGAGTCTGTGAGTCTGGAAGTCTGTGAGTCTGAGATTCTGGAGTTCTGTGGGTCTGAGATTCTGGAATTTGGTGAATCTGGAATTCTATGAGTCTGCGAGTCTGGAATTCTGTGGTTCTGTGAGTCAGGAATTCTGGGATTCTGGAATTCTGGGATTCTGTGAGTCTGGGATCAACAGGGATCTGGAAGGATGCTGCCATCAAGACCTTTCCACGCCTGGGAAAACCTGCAATTCACAACAAGAGGGGGAGGACTGGGATGTGGAAGAGACTGTGGGAATATCCCAACCTGCTTTCCCAGTCAGTTCTATCTGCCACTGTCAATTCTATCCACAAAAAACATGGAAAAATGGACAAAACCCATGGCTAAAATGGGAGCGGAGAGAAGGCAGATCCTCACAGACGGTTACTTGTCGGGATCCCCTAAAACCGAGGAGAGATCCTTGGCATTTGAAAGCTTCCAAGAGGAAATCTGGAGCAGTGACTGGGCAGGGAGATGAGGCTGATGAAGGAGAAAAGGGACCTGGTTAATGACACAGAGGGATGCAGAGGAATGGCAGGGATTTCAACCTGCTCTGCTGAGCTGGAGCCCGAACTCGTCCATATTTTGCTCTGCAAGGAGAAGGAATGTCCTTAAAGACACATGAAAAGGGGCTGTTCCTCTGTCCTGGGGGGGTCCAGCCAGATGGTCCCAAACTCCCCAATCCTGGTGGCCACACAGTTTGTTTACCCCAGCCCAGACACGTGGAGGTTATTTCTGATCTCCACATGAGCCAAACGGGGTCAGTGCCTGCCCCACATCCCAAGGGCTCTCAGGGCCTGCTGGAGCTGTGGGATGTTATTCCCTGGTCACTTTGGACCTCGGTGTCCCCCAGGCTGGACCCTGCAGTCCCTGACCCTGCCTGCACTGCCCAGCCCAACTCACCTGGGTCAATCTTTAACTTCTCCAGCAATGACCTGCAGCACAAACGGGTGACCCTTTTCCTGCTGGGAGTCCTTCCAGGTATTTCCACCCCCACCTTTGCTGGGCTAAGCAGGATCTCTTGGCACAGCCCCCGTTTGGCCCCCGTGTCCTTGTCTCCTGCACGCTCTGGGGGCTGTTTTGCTCTGGATGACCCCTTTTTTTCTGGCTGGGACATTCTATCCCAAGGTTCAAGCCGTGCCCCCTGGGATGGAAAGAACGGGGCATTCATTAACAGGAGCTCCGAGATAATTTATTCATGGCCTTAATCACCCCTGACAAACAGGCCATCCCTGCCCACAGTCATCCCAGCTTTTCCAGGGACTTATTTTTATATCCCTTGGTGTTCCTTGACTGTGGCCTTGGGAGGGTGGGAAAGGACACGGGGCAGGAGGGGCAGGAGTGGAACTGGCTGAGTTTATCCAGATCCAAAGGCAGAAACTCCTTCCAAGTCAGGGCAGGGACAAGGTGCTTCCCAAGGGGATTTGTGGGATGAGCTCAGAGGTCCTTTCCACCCTTCATGGCTCCGTGATTCTCTTCATCCCATCCCTGGAAGTGTCCAAGGCCGGGTTGGAGCTACCAGGGGTGGGCCTGGGTGAGCTTTAATGTCCCCTCCAACCCAAATCATCCAAAGGGGGAAGGGCCCTGCAAGCCCTCTGGAAAACTGGAGGAAAAGTGCAGCCAGTGGGCTCAGGGTGCAGAGACTGCCCAGAGAAAACAGGGAGAAAACCTGTGGGGTTTCAGCTGTGGAAATGAATGTCGTGGCAAACAACCTCATAAACGGGATTACAAAGGGATTAGAGAAACCCCTGGGTCATAAAGGCAGTGGATTAGACACTCCTGACCTTCCCAAACTAGTGGGACACGGCCATGGGAAAGGCAGTTCTAGCCCTGTCTTGTTTGTTCTTCGCTTCCCTCTCTTCCCCCTGTCAGGAAGGATCCAAAAAGTGTTGATTTGCTTTTCCCAATTTTGGTTTGCTGCTCCCTAACCAGCAGCTGATGGGAGGAGCAAACATATTGGTGATGCTACACTTTGGATCCAGGGATTCACCAAAAATTGTGCTTCCAAGCCTGTTTTCTGCAGCACCTGACGCAGCAAAGCCACTGGATAATGATGGAAACAACCAGGTCCTTGCATTTAAAAAAACACATCAGTTGTTGTTTCCCTTTCCCTTCCAAGAGCTTTTTATTCAGTTCAGGATAACTGAGCAAAGTGACTTAAAAGAAACTCCAGACATTGCACTGAGAGTCACCCAGACATTCCAACCCAGCAATGCCAGAGCTGAATCCATCATTATTTATCACTTGATTAATCCAAACCCCATCAAAGCCCGATCAAAGCCTCCCAGGGGCTTCCACGGGGTTTGTAGTTTTCCCAAAGCAAACAAAGCCAGCTCGACAAAAGAAATGGGGAGAGACACATCCAAACCCTCACACCAGGAATAAACCCCTTTTCTTAATAAAATAATAACTCCTGAAGGGAGAACATGTGAAAGCTGCCCCACACAGCCCTCAGTGAAGGATGGAAAGCCCGGGAAAGCATCACTGAAGTTTCTTCTGCTCCCTTTGCAGCTTTGGAAGGTCACGACACGCAGCACAAGCCGCTTATTTTGGAACTCCCTAATTACCTAATCGGGGTAAATTACTCAGGGAAGTGGAATCTGGTGGTTTTTGAGGCATCACAGCCTGATAAGAGCCCTGATAGGAAAAGGGCAGTTTCTCAACCCATCATTTATATCCTTGGTGCTTCTCAGAGGCCTCTGGGCCGGGGGAGAGATTAATGAGGGGAATCGATGGGGAGGAGGAAAAGCAGCTGGAAAAACAGAGCCCTGGGAGGGTTTTATGAGATCCCTAAAACAGGGGGGGTTGCACAAGCACAGAGGGCCAAGCAAAAACCCAGAGAGGCAGCAAATCATGGGAGAGAGATGAGAAGAAGAGAAACAGAGCCCAGCAGTGGGAGGGTTTGTGCTGTTCCAGCAATTGAGAACCAAAAAGGTGTGTCTGGAAAGGGCAAAACTCAACAGAAAAAGGGTTGAATGAGGACTAAGCTGTCAAAAAGAAAAGGGGGTGGACAAAGGGGTATCTGAGTTAGCTGCTTGTCAATTCAGAAATTCCCTAAGAAGTGTTGTCTGGAGATACCCAGGAATACCTACAGAGGGGGAAAAAAAACCACTTGGAAAAGAGTTTTGATAAAGAGGAGGGATTTTGGACTCCTCTACACGAAACAGTCCCAAATTAATTCCATTAAAGGTCATTGTTTTCAGGATTATCCCGATTTTCTCCCTGCCCTGGTGCTGCTGGATTTACCAGGAGCTGCTCCTGAACTTTGGGAGCAGCCAAAGATCCACCACAGAAGCCACCCAGGAGTTTGAGGGCTGCTGATCCAGCCCTTTGTGGGTGTAAATCAGCAGAACCTCTTGGGTGGGAGGGAGGAGAACTGGGATCTATTAATCCTTCGGAGGCCAGTGGGGAGGGAACTGCTTTAATTCTGTCCCAAAATGCTGTTAAGGAGTTATGGGAAGCAGAGGCAGCTCCAAGATCGGGCTGCAGGGCTGGGCACACCCCAGGGCTTCAGGGAAAAGGGCAAAAAAGGCATCAGACAGTCGAAGATGGTTGTCAGCAGCTGTCCAGGGGAGTTTATTCTTCTTAGAAATGAGAAACTCGTGGTTTTCGCAACTTTTTAGGAAAAAGAAATAAATGTGGACCAGATCTCTTTGACTGGAGCAGAGGAGAGATAAAGGAATCATCGTGGGAATGGTAAAGTGGTAAATGAATCCCTGATTTTTGGCAGATTTGGTTCCAGGACCCCCCCGGTTCCAGGGCTGGGGCAGCCCCGGGTTCTCTGGGCAGTCTGTGCCAGGGCTCCCGCCCTCCCAGCTGAGGCTTTCTGCCACACACGAAATTCAAATTCCCCTTCTTCAGTTTGAACCCATTCCCCCTGTCCTGGCACTCCAGTTCCTGGTGAAGTCCCTCTCCAGCTTCCTTGTACCTGGAGAGGGACTTCTCCTTCTCCTTCTCCTTCTCCTTCTCCTTCTCCTTCTCCTTCTCCTTCTCCTTCTCCTTCTCCTTCTCCTTC
>JAWWES010000182.1:0-27538 GCA_035583135.1 Lophotriccus pileatus
TTCCCTCTTTAGTTATTTTCCCTTTTTTTTCCCCTTATATTTTCTCCCTTTTTCCCTTATTTTTTCCCTTGTATTTTTTATTTTCCCCTCATTTCCCCCCTTACGTTTTCCCTTATTTCCCCCCCTTTTTTCTCTTATTTTTCCCTTGTATTTTTTTCTGCTTATTTTTTCCCTCATTCTTTCTCGGTTTCCCTTATTTTTTTTTCCCTTATATTTTTCCTCTTTTATCCCTTTTCCCCCCTCTTTTTTTTCTCCTGTTTTTCCCCCTGTTATTTTTTTCCATTATATTTTTTCCCTTATTTTCCCCCTTCTTTTTTTTTCCCTTATTTTTTTTCTCCTCTCTCCTTATTTCTCTTTATTTTTTTTTTCCTGGCAGAAAAGGCAATCGCTCCTGTGAAAAATAAGCCAAATATATTTATTTTTTTTTCTTGTCGGTAAACTGAGGTGGATTCTCTAGTTTTTCCATCCTACAAGGGTGTCCTACGTCTATTTTATTCCAAAAGAGCACTAGACAAACGAAGCTTTATAACAAAAAGCCAGGCACTGATACATGGTAAAACCTCTCACTTTTTTTTGTGTGGTGTTTTTTTTAGGCTTTTCAGCCTTGTTTCTTTTCCACCTTTTTTTTTTTTTTTTAATCCATTTTTTTCACCGAAATTGCATCACAAGTAACAAGAAGGAAAAAAGGCCACAGTTCATCATCATTTCTCACCATTACAGAAGGGCTAAAATACTCGAAAATGAGGAGGGGCCACGCCCAGCACTGCACGAACATGAGGCGACTTTGAGTCCCAGAGGAAAACCAAAGGAAAAAAAACAGAAAAAAAAACAACAACCAAAAAAGTGCTTGTTTTGCAGGAAAAAAAAAATCCACAACAAAAACAAATAAAACCAACCCAAAAAAGTCAGAAATGAACTAAAAAACTTGAGCCTTCCCAGGCCCTGGTGCCCCCCTGTGTTGGAATTTCACATTATTCCACCTCCGAGGTCTTTATTTTTTTTTTCCTGGTCAGCCAGTGGAAAAGTTGGAATTTTCCTGATTTTTTTCATCCGTGTTTTTTCAATTTCTTCCCCACCCCCTTTTTTTCCTTTTTTTTTCCCAGATTTCTTTGCTTTTTTTATCTCTGCAGTTTGTGCTTCTTTCCACCGAAATCTCCTCGTTCCTGGCAGTGGCTGGGATTGTTGGGAGTGTGGATATGGATCATTTCTGACTGCCCTTTCCGGTGTTTCCCTCCCTCCCGGCCCCCCAAAATCCTGGAAAACAATCCCCAAAAAAACTCGGAAGACTGAATCACTACAAGTTTCCTCACTGGCACTCGGAGCATTCTCGCAGCTCAGCGGTCTGGAAGCTCCAGCTGAACATTCCTGATCCAGCAGATCCATAAATCCCTGCCATGTGGAGGTGGATCCACATGGGGAAAAAGCTGCTAAAAGAAAATAAATTAAAAAGAAAAATAAAATAAAAAAAATTGGGGATTTTGCCTTCCCTCAGGGAGTTTTCAGCCTGGTTTTATTCCCAAAGGGAATAAAGACCTCCACAGCTTCAGAGAAAGATGCACAGGCTTTCCCTGGGCTGGAAAAACATGGAAAAATCACGGGTCAGACACTGAAGGGGGGTGGTTTTGTTAAATCTTGGCTCAGCCGGAGTGGGATCTTCGGCTCTTCCATACAGGCTGGCTGAGGGAACATCCTGGACAGGCAGAACAAGGAAACCTTTCCCTTGCTTTCCCAGTTCTGGGGACGAAATTCCTCGTTTCTTTACCCCAAATTCCTCTTTTCCATCCAGAAATGGGGTTTAATAAACATCAGGTTGGGGTTTTCTAGCGTTTCAATCCCTGGAATCTCCATTTCCTGCCGAATCCGATCCTGGCAGAGCTCGGACACCCCGATCCGATGTGATCCAGCAGGGCTGAGATGTCCTGGGAAATGGGATTTATGGCTCGTGTTCCTTGGCACCGTGCTTTTCCCAGCTCTGGAATTCCAGAATTCTTACTCCCCCTCAGCTAAGCCTGGCTCCGAGTCCAGCCATATTCCCACCCGGATTTAAGCCCGGACCGAGTTTTTCCCGGTCGACTCCACCTCCACATTTTGGCAACTTATCGATACCTTGAAAGCCGGGAAGTTTCCCAAACGGATTCTCCGGGAGCACGTGGGGAATTCGGTTCGTTCTTCCCGGTTTCTCGCAGGAGAACGGGAAAATTCCACTCTTTTCTTCCCCTTCAAGGACGCTCCGTGGGATCTTTTTCATTTCTTCAACCACCTGGAGTTCAATCCACTGGAAAAAAAAACAAAAAAACACCGCGATGCCCCGACCCCAACACAGCGTAGGAAAACACGGAATAACCAGAGTCTACATGGAAAAATAGAACTTTTACATACACAATTCCAAAATAACGAGCCGGCCGGGCCGGGTTTTGTTGCATAAAATGTACAAACGTCTCTCTTTTTGTCTGTGGTTGGATTTTTTTTGTTCCCAGGCCTCTGGAAAACTGGCAAACCAGGAGAACAGATGGAACGTTTAGACCGTTTTGGGGATGGATTTATGGCATTTATTCAGCGGGAATTCGACTTGGACAAGGGGGGAGGAGGGGAGAGGCGGGGGGGGGGTTGGATTGGGAAGCCACGCCAGGCTGGGAAAAAATGGGATTGGAGACGGAAAGGGATGCTGATAAATATTTAATGAGCACTGGCTTGGTTCTGTACACCAAAGTCACTCGGGATTGGGAGTCACTCTGGAAGTCGGGTCATGCCGTGACTTCGCAGCTGCGGCACCACCGGCGGCGTGGTCGGGAAAAACTTCCTTTGTACTGGCCAGAGAATTCCGGGAATCAACCCCCTCCTGGACAAAGTGCAACTTAATGCTTTTAGGACTCATAAGGCTCGTTAGGACCCAAAAAAATTGGCATTTCCCACAGAAGAAAAAGAAACAAAACACAACAACAGAAACGAGGCGCTCGGGGGGGGAAATAATCCACGTGGAAACAAGGAAAACGACAGGGGGGGAAAAAATGTCCGCACATGGAGTCAATCCATCCCACTCCTTGGAATTTCCCCCCCTCCCCCCAGCCCCTGGAATCGCTACACACAAGAGGGAACGCAGAATCAGCCACTCGGAGGATGGGATGTTTTGCCGATGGAGAAACATTGGAAGGCACAGTGGTAACATTGTAGCATCCTAACCTTGCACCTCGGAAAATCCCGGAAAAAAACAGGGCCCAAATCCGGCTTTTCTTTTGTTTTGTTTGTTGTTTTGTTTTTTTGTTTTGTTTTGTTTTTTTTTTTTGTGTTTGTTTCTCTGGTTTTTTTTTTTTAAATTCCCCACCCCACCTCCCCCAAAATAAAATCCCAGGGAATTCGTTATGGATGAGAAGCAACGGCGGGGCCGGCAGTTCCCCCCGCTCGGTGCGGAGTCGGCACTCCGGGCTCCAGGAAAACAGGGGGGTGGGAACCCAAAAATAACAGTAATAAAAAAAACAAGGAAAAGAGGGGGAAGCCCCCCTGAAATTCCATATTTACAGGAAAAGCTCTTTTTTTGTCTTTTTTTTTCTTAAAAAAGTTAATCCTATTCTCCTTTTTTTTTTGTCATTTTCTCGTGGCTTTTTTTTCCTTTTTTTTTTTTTCCCTTTTTTTTTTTTTTGTTTTTGATTTTACAGGAGCCAAAGAAAAAAAAAAAGTTCGGAACTGAAGGAACAAAACCTTACCCATCATCTGCACTAAATTTCTCATATAGATTTATATATATATTTATATATATATATTTGTCATAGGTCTATAAGATCCATCTGTTTCTCCTACCCTAAGGAATGGCTAAAATTCTCAGGTCCTATTTTTTTTTTTTCCGTTTCGTTTCATCGGGACGTTTTTGCTGGTTTCGGGAATATTTCGGGAATCTCATCCCGGCGGATAAAGAGCAGAAACACCAACCCCCCAAAACAAAAAACAAAAAAAAACCCACCTCATTTTCTGTCGTTTTCCCTCATTTTTGTCTCGTTTTTCCCCTCTTCAGAAGTACACTTTTTATCATTATTGCAAGTTTACCTTTTTTTTTGTTTTGTTTTGTTTGTTTTTAAATTAAATATTTTTTTTTTAATCCTCAGGCTTTTACAAATTCTTTTTTTTTTATGTTTTTTTTCCCTTTTTGTTTTTTTTTTTTGTATTTTTTGTGGTTTTTTTTTTCCTTTATGTCCAAATAAAAAAACCAAAACCACCGAAAACCCACCAAAAAATAAACCAAAAACGAAACCAAAAAAAAAAACCAACCAAACCCAAAAAACCCAAAAAAGAAACCAAGGAATTTTAGGCACAAATGCATTGTCCCACAGTGTGGAAAAAGATTGCCATTCAGTCTCGGAATTCCAAGTTGGACATTCTGCTTGATATGTTCAAAGAGAGTCATCCCTCCAGAAGTTGCACTTTTTTTGTTTCGGTTTTTTCTCGTTGGGTTCCGTGGGTTTTTTTTTGTTTGTTTTTTTTTTTTTCCCCTCAGGAATGCTGGAATCTCTTTTTGCGTCTGGGATTCGGAACTGCTCAGACTTGTCTTATCTTTACAAAACAAAGGGGTTTCGCAAGGAGAAGTGTTTATGTGGGAATTTAAGAGAAATACAGCGGATAAGGAAGTGGTCTCTCGCTTTTCCAGGCAGGAATGCGGCGACTTGGACCTGTGGGAGAAGGGAAAGGGCCCGTCAGAGGGGGGAAAGTGAGGGGTTTGGTCCACCCCCTTCCTGGGAAACTGCCATGGGAATTGAGGGCCCCAAAAGTCACTTGAGAAGGGTCAGAACATCCCAAATACCCAACCCTGATATCCATCCCTAATATGCGTTACTATCCATCCCTAATCCCAGCCCTAATAGCCAATATTAATATCCATCCCTAATTCCAGTCCTACCATCCAACCCTAATATCCATCCCTGATATCCAATCCTATTATCCAACCCCAATATCCATCCCTAATGTTCATTCCCAATATCCAGCAATAATATCCATCCCTAATTCCAACCCTAACGTCCATCCCCCATATCCAACCTCACCCTCTCCTGACCCACTTCCCACCGTTCCCTCGGGTGTCCACCGAAGGGACCCACGGGAACACCCTGGAGCTGCACCGGGGCAGGGTTAGGCTGGAATGTAGGGAAAGGATCTTCATCCAGAGGGTTGCTGGCACTGGAATCCCCATTCCCAGGGAATGGTGGGATTTTGGGGTTGTCCAGGGGCCAGGAGTTGGACTGAATGATCCTTGTGGTCACCTCCAGCTCAGGACACGAATTCCACGATTCCACGATCCCTCCCCACACAGAACACCCGGGAATGGTCCATTCTGGAGGTGACTGATCCCAATCTTACCTTTTTACATCTGTCCCATGTGATTGGAGGCATCTCCCATCCCAGGGTGAGGCCCTGCCAGGGACAGTGGGGGCGGATCCGAGGAGACCTTCTCTTCTTCCCTTCTTTTCAGGCACGCGGCCTTCGGATTCAGATTCCGTTCTGTGAGAGAAAGGAGATGTCAAACATCCCCATCGTGGGGCTCCAACATCCCTATTTTCACCTCACGGAGCTCCATTAAATCTATTTTCCCCTCACGGAACTCCAGCGTCCCAATTTCCAGCTCTCGGGACTCAACCACCCCTATGCTCCAGCCCCTTGAGGTCAGAAAAGCCCCCTGAGACCACGGAGTCCCATCGCTGCCGAAGTTCCCGAGGAACGGCGGGCGTCCCAGCCGAGCACTGCCCCCGGCACTGACCTCGGACCTGCTGCTCCAGGCTGAGGATGACGGCCACGGCCTGGTGGAGGATGAGGAGCTTGGTCTGGGGCTTGTCGCTCTTGAGGTGGAGCTGCACCATGCGGCCCAGCTCCTTGAAGGCCTCGTTGATGTCCCGCACGCGCAGCCGCTCCCGCGCGTTGTTGGCCATGCGCCGCTCCTTCTCCCGCTCCGCCTTCTGCTCCGGGGTCAGGTCCTCGTCGTCGTTATTGCTGCGGGATGGAAGGGACACGGCATTTCCAACCAAAGCTGCGGCCGGGAATTTGAGGAGGAAGGGTTTGGCGGGGAGGGTTTGCAAGGGGGGAATTCTGAGCCGTTTAGCCAAAGCTCTTTGTTGCAATGAGGGATTATTAAGTCAGAAAAGGCCTCTAAGGCCGTGGGGTCCAACACTAACCCGTGTCCCCAGCTGCCACATCCACACCGATTTGAAATCCCTCCAGGAATGGGGATTCCACCCCTGCCCTGGGGGGGCCTCTCCCAGGGCTTTAATCCCAAAGGGATTTGGGAGAACCCTTCTCCACCATTGAGGGTGGCTGGAGGTCCCAAAGGCACTGGGTTTAAATCGTGGAATCCTGGAATGCTTTGGATTGGGAGGGAGCTTAAAGCTCATCCTGTTCCACCACCACGGGAAGGGACAGTTGCACTATCCCAGGTTGCTCCAAGCCCTGTCCCACCTGGCCTTGGACATTCCAGGGATTGGGTAGCCACAGCCAGTGATAAAATCCAGCTCTGAACTTCCCAAAAATCCATCCAGAATTTACTAAGGCTCCAAACCCTCAGAATTTACAGCAACCAAGGACTGGGAATAACAAATAATACATAAAAGCAAAGCAAATCCAACCATATTCCAATTTGGAAGTGCAGGATGAGAGGGCTAAGAGCCTAATCGATCAATTTTGGCCTAATATAATCTCTCAGTGGCCAAATTTGGGAATTGTTGGAACGGGAGGCCGTCCCGGAGCGCAGGTCCCCCAAAAGTGGCGGGTCCTGCCGGGCCGGGCGCTCCGCGATTCCACCTGTTCCGTTCACTTCATCGAAATCCACGCAGGAATTAAATGAAGCGACACTCTTTCTCCCGTTACCTAGATCTTGACCTAGTAATGGATTTGATATCCTTCTTGTCATCCTCCAGTTTCTTGTCCTCCGAAGACTTGGTGTCCTGGAGGTTCTCGTCGCCCTCGTCGTCAGATTTGATCTCGGAGCTGCCCGACGAGACGCTCTGGCCTTGCAGTCCCGTCGGGATTCCTGCAGGAAAATGAGGAGGGCGGGTCACAGAGGGCTTGAAACAGCACTTGGGTTAGGATGGAAGGCTTTTTATGGATCATCTCATTCCAAATCTCTGCTATGGGCAGAGGCACCTCCCACTAGCCCAGGTTGCTCCAACCTGGCCAGTTTGGCTTGCAAAGAATTTTAAGGATCCTCATTCCAACCCTTCTTCCGTGGGCTGCGACACGTTCCACTGGACCAGGTTGCTCCACGCCCTGGCCTTGTTTTTATCCATCCCAGATCATTCCCAGACCACAGAATCATCAAATGGTTTTGGGTTGGAAGGGATTTTAAGGAGCATCTCATTCCTACCCCTCTTCCATGAGCACATTCCACAAGACCAGGTTGCTCCAAGCCCTTACCCATCCCAGATCGTTCCCAGCTCATTCCAAGAGCAACCACCAGCTCAGGGACCATAGGTGGATTCCGCTCCGAGCCAACCCCCCAATTCCCAGATCCTGGACAACCAGGAGGCCGAGCTCACCGAAGGGTCCTGCCAGAGCATGACAATTCCAACAGGGCTGCGGGAACGTGCACTCACCCCTGTAGGGATCCTGGGGCGGGTTCAGGTCCGGAGACGTGGCCGACTGGACGGGAAGCTGCGGGACGGGCACCTGGTTGGGCACGAGCGAGTGGCTCCCGCGGAGGCTCACCCCGTCCTCCCGGTGCGCTCCCACCTGTGGGACACAGGGAACGCTCAGCACACCTCCAGAAAACCCCCGAGACACTTGCTGTTCCTCGCCCACCAAATGGGTGTGTAAGTCCACCTGGGACTGAAGCAGGAAGGGTTTGGCAGGGAGGGTTTGCGAGGGGGGAATTCTGAGCCGTTTAGCCAAAGCTCTTTGTTGCAATGAGGGATTATTAAGTCAGAAAAGGCCTCTAAGGCCGTGGGGTCCAACACTAACCCGTGTCCCCAGCTGCCACATCCACACCGATTTGAAATCCCTCCAGGAATGGGGATTCCATCCCTACCCTGGGGCGCCTCTCCCAGGGCTTTAATCCCAAAGGGATTTGGGAGAACCCTTCTCCACCACTGAGGGTGGCTGGAGGTGCCAAAGGCACTGGGGTTTAAATCATGGAATCCTGGAATGGTTTGGGTTGGAAGGGATTTTAAGGATCATTCCGTTCCACCCTCTGCAACGAGCAGGGACACTTCCACTATCCCAGATTGCTCCAAGCCCTGTCCCACCTGGCCTTGGGTTGGGGCAGCCACAACCAATGACAAAACGTAGCTCTAAACTTCGCAAAAAGGGAAATCCCAGGAAGTCCAAGCCCGCATCGCTCGGGATGAGCCCCGACCCCGGGATGCTCCTCACAGAGGGCACAGATGGTCCGCGGCCATGACAGACACTCCGGCAGGTAAAATGTCATTCCCATTCCCAAGGTGCCTCCCGGATTCCTTCCCATCTGTCCCCTCTCCAGTACAGCTGACAATTATCTCCAGGCCCATCTGTTTAATTGGGGGCCCCACAATTCCCCCCCGGAGCCGGGAAATCCGGTGGGAATCACGAGTTGGCAGCACGCTCGGAATGGCGGCTCGGCCTCCTGACATTCCCAGAGTCGCTGCATTCCCGACATCAGGAGACACATCCACAAGGATTTATTAAACCACCCTATCCCCAATCCAAAGGGATACATCCCTGCCAGCTCAGGGTTCCACCTTCCCTAAGGAAAAGTGGTGATGGAGGCAAGGGGAGAGGAGGAATTGGGATCCAGGAGGAATGGAAATCCAGGAGAAATGGAAATCTAGGAGGAATGGGGGTCACTGCCACTACATTCCCACCAGGAAGCTGCTCCCTCATCCCAGAGAGGTTTGAATTAGGAAGGACCCCCCAAGCCCATCCCCCTCCACCCCCAAAACTTCCCCATGCCAGGATGACCATGGCAACATTCCTTGTCCTTTATCCCATGGGATAAATCCAGCAGGGAATTGGAAGGTGCTGTGTGTTAACCCAGGGCCGAGACAGGCCAGATTCCAAAGCCAAGCCCAGTTAAACCTGGCTTAGCCCCCCCCAGCAAATCCATCCCATCCCGCTGGATGTGTGTATTCCAAATGATTCCCTTCCCCGGCCCTTTCATGTGCCTGCCATCCCATAATAGCTGCCAGATGAGCGCTGGCCGGGCTATAAATAAGATCAAAAGGGAAGGAAAGGATTTAATCAGCACCAAAAAAAACACCCGGCAAGGCAGATGAAAGCAGGGAAAAGGCAAAGTTCAGGAGCCTTTTTCCACAGGAAACTTTGGTTCTGACAAAAAACTCCCTTTTTCTCCAAAAAAACACCTTTTTCTCCACAAAACTTCCCTTTTTTCCAGCAAGAAAAATCCCCCTTTTTTCCACAGAAAATTCCACTGGGATGCTCCCATTCCCATGGAGCAGCTCTTACTGGGATGCTCTTACACCACTGGGATTCTCCTGTCCCAGCTGGATTCTTCTGTCCCAAGGGGATGTTCTTGTTCCACTGGGATGCTCCCATTCCCATGGAGCAGCTCTTACTGGACTGCTCCAGCCCTACTTGGATGTTCCCATTGCCAGGGAGCAGCTCCCACTGGGCTGCTCCTGCCCCACTGGGATACTCCCATTCTCATGGAGCAGCTCTTACTGGGATGTTCCTGCCCCACTGGGATTCTCCTACCCCAGTGGGATTCTCCTGTCCCAACGGGTTGTTCCTGTCCCAATGGGATGTTCCTGTCCCACCTGGATGCTCCCGCTCCCATGGAGCAGCTCTTCCTGGGATGCTCCCGCCGTGGGGCATCTCCCACTGCAACACCCCTGCCCCGATGGGGTTCTCCCGCCCCAGCGGGATGTTCCTGTCCCACCGCGATTCTCTCACTCCCCCGGGGCAGCTTCCACTGGGCTCATCCTCCGCCACCCAGACTCTCCCACCCCGGTGGCACACTCCCGCCCCACGGGGATACTGGCGCTCCCGCGGCCCCGGCGGCTCACCATGATGGAGTGGCGGTTTGCCGAGAGCAGCCCGGTGCCATAGCCGGCGCCCAGCCCGGCCATGGCGCCGTTGTGGGCGCCCAGCAGCCCGTGCATGTCCCCGTGGCCGCCGGCCATGGGGGCGGCTCCCACCGCGTGGTTCCTCAGCACGTGGATGGCGTCGTCCAACCGCTCCAGCCGGTCCTCGATCCGGCTTTGCTGCGGGGCGGGAAAAGCGGGAACAGCGTGAGGAGCCCGCCCCGGGACACGGCCAGGCCTCCCTGCTCAGCCCCTTGTGCTTCGACCTCGTTATCCTTGGATCTGCTAGGTTTTCCTCGGATTTTTTTTTATCTTAAGGAATAGGTTTCCTTCTCTAGGGAATGCTGAGCCCTAGGAAGGTTGAGCCCCGGGGAATGTTGAACCCTAACCCCTACGGAATGTTAACGAGTCCAGCTTTGATTTTCATGGGCAAAACAGGTTCAATGATTCCTCATGAACATGAATCGGGCCAGGACAGCGTTTGCCCTCCAGGTCTCGGCAGAGTTGGAGTGAGAGTGACATCAAAGAAGGATTCAAAACCAGAAAATTCCAAAGGAAAATCAAAAAGAAAAGCAGGAGAAGGAAAGAAACAAAGAGGTTTTGCTGCCATTTTCCTCCCCACCCAAATAATCCCAGGATCACACACGGAGAGGAGGAGGAACTACCAGGTCCTGCAGCCATGGGGGTTTGATCCCTACAGGTCAGAGCTGTAGGGATCCCAAGGGAGGGGGAACCTCAACAGGACACTTCCCGAGTCCCCAAGGGCTGAGAAACCTGGAATCTCAACAGGAAGGTCCCCAAGGGATTGGGAACCTCACCAGGACAGTCCCCAAGTCTCCAGGTGCTGGAGAATCCCAATGGGACATTCCCTAGGGTTGTGGCACCTCCCCAGGACCCTGAGCTGCCAAGGGAACCAGGCAGAGCTGCTGGAGCTCCTCAGCAAAGCTCTCAGCCATCACCTGCTCGCCAGAACCTCCACAGGAAAGCCTGGAAAACACTGGCTTCCATCAGCACAAGGATTTCTGGATCCTAATTCCTGACTCCAGCAAACTTCCTGACACTTCCAACGGAGACCATCCCCTCCCTTGGTCCGTGGGGACAGGACCAGGACCAGGACCATCATCACTGTCATTCCAGGGGACCTCTCACCATCACTTCCATCACTCCACAGGGAGAGGACCAGGACAATCCTCTCCCTCATTCCATGGGGATCCCTGATCATCATCTCCCTCATTCCATGAGGAGAAGACCCCTGACGTCACCTTCCTCATTCCCCATGGAAAGAACCCTCACCATCATCTCCTTCATTCCCCATGGAAAGAACCCTCACCATCATCTCCCTCATTCCACAGCAACCCCTGATCATCATCTCCCTCATTCCACGGGGAGAAGACCATGACCATCACCCCCATCACTCCAGGACCCCTGACCAACATCTCCCTCATTCCAGGGGAGCCCCTGACCGTCTCCAGGGGACCCCGGACGATCCTCTCCCTCATGCCATGGAGATCCCTCACCATCGTCTCCCTTATTCCACAGGGACCTCTGACCATTCCCTCCCTCGTTCCATGGGGATCCCCGATCATCTTCTCCCTCACCCCACAGGATCACGGACACACCATCCTGCATCCATCACATCTTCCTACTCCCCTCCATCCATCCACCCATCCATCCACCCCGTCTCCCTCCTCACCCTCTTTCCTGCTCCTCACCCCCTTTTTCCAGCAGATCCCAACACTCCCTTTCCCTCTTGGGAGCACCTCCAACCCCCCCGCCCCAGCTCCACCACACGAGGTGGGACAACAATTCCAGGGCCGCTCCTGGCGCACGAAACCTGCGTGGGAGGAACCGGCACGTGGGACGGAGCGCGACACCAAGGAACGCAAGGAATTCCCGCAGGAAGGAGGTCACCAGTTGGAACATACCAGGGAGTGTAAGGGACCTTCATAATTGGGAGATGATGACGCTTGACCTCCATTCCTAGACCAAACAGCTGTTCCTGCTAATAAGTAAAATCGGAGTTACCGTTGGAACTGGGCGAGCGCAACGTTCCCGACTTTTCTGGGACGCTTTTTCCGAGGCGTGGGAATGGCCTACGCCGAGCCAGAGCTTCCCGAGGTGCTCCTCTGCGGGAGCCTCGGAGTGCCGAAGGCATCGGCACAACTCCTGCGCTCGGAGCTAAAACTCGGCCTTGCTGCGCTAGGAGGAAAGGCATTCCTGTTCTTCAGGAGTTTTCCAAGGAAAAATCAGCCTCTGTGCAAATGGTGAAGGAAAAATGGGGAAACCCAGCCTTCTCTGCTCTTTTCCCGAAGGTTTTTGGGGAAAACTGGCTTTCTCTGCTCTTTTTCCAATAGATTTTGGGGAAAAGTGGCTTTCTCCGCTCTTTTCCCCAAGGATTTTTGGGGAATGATCAGATTACGTTGGATATGATTTCTGATGTTCTATTGGATCTTCTGAAGGATCCCATAAAATGGAGATGGGAATATCAGGATTGGAGTCTGAACTCCCATCAGAGTGGGATTTGTTGGGAATGTCAGGCCAGGGTGGAACTCATGGCAAACGGTTTCTTATCTCTTTTATCCCTGAGGGAAATTTCCATGCGAAACAGTTCCAGCTCTTCCCTCAATCCACTTCTATTCCCTAATTTTCTACACTGGTTTGACCCTGGGAAGCAGCACAGCCCAAACTATCAGGGAGTTCTCCCTCTGGCTCGGCCCCTTCTGTAGGGAAAGGAAGGAGGCACACAGTCTCTTCTGAATTTGGGAGTAATTCCAGGGAAAATAAGGGTGGGAAGTTGTTTTTTGGGATGTGGGACCCCCCAAGCCAGGCCAGGTGGTCCCTCTGTTGCTTCCATAGGTTTCACCTCGATTTTACGGGATGAAGGTGGGGAAGTGGTGCCCTCCTGGACCTACCCTGACCATCCCTCCTTCCCAAAGGGTCTCATCCCTGTAGGGATGTCTGGGAAGTGGGACATCACCTGCGAGGATCAGGAGCTCCCCACGGAGAGCAAGGGATGATCCCATCTTCCCTGCCCTACAGACACAGCGGCCTCAGCTCCAGCTCCGGATTCCCGGTGAGTTAATCGGGATCCAAAGGAGTCTTGGATTAGACCTGGGCTTCAAGTGGGATTCTCCAGGGAGGTGGGATGTACTGCTGGGAGGAGGAGCCAGCTGGAAAAGGCTCACGGATTAAAAACTGGGAATTCCAGCCTGGGGAGTATTTCCACCACCTGATGCTCATGAGAACAACCCTGGGCCTCAGGATTTGGGGGAAGGATGCAAACATTCCAGTAAAGTCCAGGATCACAAAATCATGGAATGGGTTGAGCTGGAAGGGACCTCTAAAGGCCATTTAGTCCAACCCTGGGACACCTCCCACTACCCCACGTTGCTCCAAGTCTTGTCCAACCTGGCCCTGGAGAATTCCAGCTCCTCTGGACAACCTGTGCCAGCGTTTTATACTCCCTGATCCTAAAAATACCTTCCTAAAATCCAACTGCCCGGATTTAGCTCCAAACCATCCTGGGGGATGTCCCTGAGGGTGCAGGAAGCTGCACAGGGATAACCTGGGATATTTCACAGGGAGCTGCAACCACCTTCTCTCCGCCTCAGAGGCGGGACAGCCCAGTTTGGGTCGGGCGGCCCCGCCGGAGCTGGGGCAGGGATCTCTTCCCAAAAAAAAAACCACCTCGGGAGGAACCGTTGCGGAAAATAGAATCATAACAATACCTGAGAGAGAAGGGGGAGAACCAACAGGAGTTGAAGGATTTGATGAAAAGCTGTTGTTGGTGTGATCTGGAGAATAGATCTTTAAAAGATGATACACAATTAATCTAAATAAAGCCGTCACAACCCAATCCAGAAAAAAAAAGCTTGGAATTCTTATGCATTCCGTTCATTTCAATGAAAGCAGGACAGGCTCAGAAAATTCCTTCCGATCCAGTCAATTAATTCCAGGAGAGCTGAAAGCCTCTTGGCTGTGCCATTCGGCTCTTTGAGGCACAGGAGAGGAGGAAGCTGGACACCGGGTCCCTCGGGAAGGGACTCCAGGGATTGGGATTTCAGGGATCGGCTCCGGCACCATTTTATCATCTCGACTTCATTTTATGAACGAGTGTCATGAGAACTCAAAGGAACCCACTGTGCCCAGAAAATAATAGGGATGGTCCCGGTTAAAGGGCAGCCAGTGCCACCGGGATAACAGGAACGGGGCGGGAATATGCCAGCAGGAGCTGGGAAGCGCTGCGTCCAGTTATCCCGGAAAAACACGGCAACTGCTGCCTTTAACGGCCACCACGTGAACTGGAGAGGTGGAGCTGCCACGGAACAGAGAGAACCTCTGGGGAATTCCACAGGAATCCTGTTGGTGAGCGGTCTGGGAGTGCAGAAGTCGTTCCTGCTGCCGGGTTCTGTCTTCCCTCTCCCGTGGAAAAGTGGGATGGGCTTGGCACAGCTCAAGCCTTGCCCTCTTTCCACTCCTATCCTACCCTAAAATTCCCTCTAAAGCTTTCCCAACACCCCCTTTCCCTGATTATCCCTTATTCCAGCTGGCAGGGGCTCCAGGGGGGTGACCTCCTGCTCATCTCCAGCAACTCCAATCGGAGAACTGGGACTCAAATTCCCTTCCCAAAGGCTCAACATGGGAATTCCAAAGTAAATGTTTCCTTACAGAGGCGAGTGCTTTCCCCAGGGCATCACCAGTCTGCGAACTTCCCGCCGCCCCACTTCCTCTGTTGGCTGCAAGGCAAAAAATTCCATGTAAAACCAGCCAGGAGAACATCCCAAAATTCCTATTCCTGCTCCACCTGCAGGAATTAGTTTATTTAATTAATTTGTTATTTAATTGCTTTTAATTAGAGAAGATTCACCTTTAATTTGTCAAGCTTCACTTGACTCTATTAGAGACTTTTTTTCCCAGTCTTATGGAATGGTTTGGGTTGGAAAGGGACCACAGGGATCATCACTCCAACCCTCAGTGGGCTGGGAAAACTTCCACGAGACCAAGTCGCTCCAATCTGGCCTTGGACACTTCCAGGGATTGGGAAAGAGCCCCAAGAAGGGAGCAGAGACCTGGGAAGTCCCTCAAGGAGGAAAGGATGGCAGAGGGTGGTTCCTTCAGGGGATGAACTCAAAACCAGGGATATTCCAGCCTGGAAAAGCCAAGCCAGGAGGCAGCAAGGCTCCAGGAAGCTCCTCCACATCGGGAAGCTCACGGCTCATCCCGTTCCATGGGCAGGGACACTTCTCCCAGCCCAACTCCACGCCCTGGCACAATCCCAGGGATCAGGAATCCACAACCCCTGGGAGAACTCGGCCCCTGAGCCTGGTTTAGTTCCTCCTTTGTTCCCAGATCCTAAAAAATTCCCATGTCCATCTGTTGCTGGTGGACCCCACCCTCCATTCCTCCGGCATTAGTCCCGCTCCGCCGTCCCGCCTGGAATCACGTGCGTAATCCGAACTACGCGTCCCGATTTCCCCGTCGCTTAACTACGGAATCGCTCCCGGAGAGGCCCAACAGGGGGTTCTTACTTCCCGGCTTTGACTATTCCCTGGCTATCTGGGGACATTCGACCTCAGGGGTGGCGGGATGTGCTCCCGGGCGATTCCCAGCTGATTCCCAGAGCCCGGGAGGAGCCAGCTCACCCAGGATGGTGTCGGTGCCGTTGGCCGGGGGGGTGCAGGAGGAGGCGCTGTAGTGGTTGGTCCCGCTCCGGTGGAACGTGGACATCGGAGGAAGACTGGAGTTGATGTCGGCTGACGAGTGGGATGGGTAGCTCTGTGCCGAGAGAAATAAGGGAACACTGGGATTACGGAGAGGCTGGGACGCTGCTCGTGGTGGCCCGAGGGTCGTTGGAAGGGATTTTAAGGATCACCTTGTTCCCATAGGAAGGGACACCTTCCATAGACCAGGTTATTCCAACCTGGACACTTCCAGGGATGGGGCAGCTACAGCTTCTCTGGGAGTCCATCCCAGCCCTTCACCACCAGGAATTCCTTTCCAATATCCCATCTAACCCTGTATCCTGCCCCTCTCCAGCTCTCCTGGAATCCCTTTAGGCCCTGAAAGGGGCTCTGAGGTTTCCCTGGAGCCCTCTCCTCTCCAGGTGGACATTCCCAGCTCTCCCAGCCTGGCTCCAGAGCAGAGAGCTCCAGCCCTCAGAGCATCCCCGTGGCCTCCTCTGGACCCGCTCCAACACCTCCAGGTTGGAGATCCCAGCCCTGGAAGTGTCCCAGCACTAAAATGGGTTGAGTGGGAAGGGATTTTAAGGATCATCTCATTCCCAGCCCTTGCTGTGGGCAGGGACACTTTCCACAGCCCAGCCTGCTCCAGCTTGGCCTTGGGCACTTGCAGGGACGGACCAGCCGTGGATTCTCTGGGAAGCCATCCCGTGCCACGCCCCTTCCCATGGGATCCTCACCAAGCGGTCGTGCGGGTGGAGGCTGCAGTAGCTGCTGGATTGGGGAATGTGGGAAGAGTTGCCCAGCATTCCCCCATAGCCAGGCTGGTTCATCCCGCTGGAGGAGCTCCAGGGGTCGCTGCTGTGGTGGCCATCTGCAAGACAGAAATCAGGGAATCGGGGAGCGCTTCCCCTTGGCAGGCGCATCCCACGCCATCTAATCCACGGGCACAGACACCTCCCACCCGCCCAGGTTGCTCCAAGCCCATCCAGCCTGGCCTTGGACACTTCCAAGGGTAAATCTTTGGTGTATCATCAGAATCCTGGTAATCTCCAGCTCTGGAATTCCAGATGAATTTCAGAGTTCTTGGGGTGATAATAAGTGAATAGGATTAGGAAAAAATTCCTTCATGGAAAGGGTGCTCAAGCCCTGGAATAATCAGTAGTGGGTTTCCATCCCTGGAAGTGCCCAAAAAACACATGGATGTGGCATGTGGGAATGGACAGTGGTGGCCATGGATGGTCAGACTTGATAATTTTGGAGGGCTTTTCCAACCTTAATAATTCCATAATTTTATGACACTTATCCTTAAAAAGTGGATAATTTTGCTCTCCATGTGGCAAAAACTGAGCAGCCGAATTTTACGTGGATCCTTCCCAACTCTGGGAATGGTAGTGATTAATTTATCCCAAATTCCTTTGCATTTCCACGTAATCACAACAACCTGGAAGCAGCAAAACCGGGAAAAATTCAGCATTCTGCCTCATTTTAACCCTGTGGCTCTAATTCCACGTGCAGGAAAACGGGTGTACAGAGACAGGGCTTTTAGGGCAACGATTCCAAAACGGCTCAGCTACAGGTACGTTAAATATAAGCCCAGAAAAAAAAAGCTGGAAAACTCCTACCTTGCATGAAGAAGGAGCTGGGAAAAGTGCTGGCTGCTGGTTTGGAGGAGGGATAACCCGGAGAATCCCTGTTGTAGTCGGCAGTACTGGCTGAGGGAGCATAAACCTGGGGAGAAAAAAAAGCCTCATTTAGCCCCAAAATGCAGTTTTACGACCAAATCCCTGCCCGATACCCCCAGAACGCAGAACTCGTGTGACTGCAAAGTCAATTCCCAGCTTCAAAAGCGGCTCCGGGCTGACATTTTCCAGCTTGGAGAGGGAATATTTGTCCAAGTCTGGGTTCTGTAAATCCAATTAGGCAGCAGATGGACATGTGTTCCTCCTCAAGCCTCCCGGAGCTTAAAATAAACAGGAACTGGGAACAATGAGGAGGTTTTTTTGGGATGTGGCCTTCACCCACCTCGGCACACAACTGAAAGCACTCCAAAATTCCCAGCTTTCGGCCGGGAACGCGTTAATTTCCCGACAGCACCGGTACCGGCACCGCGGAATGACGGCGTTATCCCGGGATGTGAAATTCCCAGGGATCCAGCTTGAAAAAGCTGGAGCGGCACGAGACCACCAACATGGCATGGGGACACTCGGGGGGGAAAACTCCGCCTCTCCCCGCAACGACTCGATTCATCCCCGCAGAAAGCCGGGAGCGGGTGCCAAACGCTCCTCGCTCCCGGTTTTCCCTAAGCCTCCGGAGCCCGGCCGCTGGAACTGTCCCTCTGAGCTGAGGAGGGAACGTGAAGGCCGGATCCCCCCCCGAGCCAGGCCGGCTGGATGAAGGGAACGTGCTGGGCAGGGCGGGCTGGATTCCCACCGCTCCCGCTCTCCAGATGGTCGGGAAGGCTGAATCCTGTCATCTCCTTGAGGAAAATGGATCCCTTCCTGCCTCCATTTTGAGGCGGCAGCGGCTCCCAGGAGTTGGCACCACGCCCGCTCCCGGCGCTCGCGGAGAACAGGGAAGAGAAATCCAGGGAAGCGCAGCTGGAAGAGCTTCTCTCCTCAGAAACTGCCCCCGAAAATAGCGAGAGAAGGGCTGGGGGGGTGGGATGCAGAGGAACATCCCACTGGAGTTCCTGGAGGCGCATCCCGGGCGGCACATCAGGAGGGTTGGGAATTTCGGCAGTGGCTCTGTGGTAAGACCAATGCTCCAAAGGAAAGGAAAAGCAGGAGTGAATCCCAGGAAAGCTGCAGACTTTGGATGGGTAAACCAAGAGGCAACACACTCTGCGCCCACCAGATCCCGGCTCACGGAGCGGGAGATTCCGGCTGGGATGAGATACCACCCGTGGCACCGGGATCGTGGGAGAGGAAGTTCCATTCCCATGCCACCATTTCTCAGGATTAAAGGCACAGGTGCATCGCAAGGAACACCAAATCCTGCTGTCTGCCCAGGATTTGGGAATGAGGATCCAGGTGCTCTCCCCATCCCAGAGAGGGAGGGTCAGGTATACAGGGAAGAGGCTTTGGAAAAGCCTGAGAGATGGTGGGAGGCACCACAGAATTCCAGGACGGTTGAGAGTGAAAGAGATTTTTAAGGATCATCTCATTCCATGGGTAGGGACACCTTCCATAGACCAGGTTATTCCAACCTGGACTTGGACACTTCCAGGGATGGAAGTCTTTGGGAACCTGTGCCAGGGCCTCCTCAGCACATCCCCATCCCCGGAATTGTCCCAGGCCAGCTTGGACCATCCTGGTGGGAGGTATCCCTTCCCAGTGGAACACACCGATCCTTAAAATCCCTCCCAACCCCAACCATTCCACGGTTCTCCATCCATCCATTCCAGCCTCATTCCTGATTTGACAGCAAATCTGGATCGGGGGACGTCAACATCCTTCCGGAAAACCCGAATTTAGCAACTCCCTCTGACTCATCCGGGAGGTCTGAGGAGATGGTGAGGAATGATCCCAGAAAAACACACCACTCCGGATCAAATCCCACCACACTGAAGACATTTTGGGAGCAAATCCCAAACACCTGTCCTTTAATTCCTGGGAATGGAGCCTGGGTTTGCTTCCATCCGAACCGAGCATCCCGGGATGCTCCTGCTGGAGGGACCCCAGTTCCCAAATTAAGGATGAAGAGCCTTAAGAAGTCCTATCAGCTACCGGGGGAACTGGGAGTGGGAGATCCCACTTCCACAGGCCAGGAGCCGCCGTCTCCAGTGGGAACCACCAAGCACCGGGAGATGCCTCCGGGATCCACCCTGGAACGGCTGCAGGTGTTTGGGAACCCAACCCAGCTGGAAAATTAAGGATTACAGAGTCCAACTCCTGGCCCCATGAGAACAACTCCAAAATCCCACCTGGGAGCGTTGTCCAAAGGCTCCTGGAATGCCAGTACCGGGAGCACTTCCCTGTTCCAGTGCCTGAGCACCCCGTGGGGAACCTTATCCCAAAATCCAGCCTATTCACCGCCCCAGCTCCAGTTGTTCCCTTGGATCCTCCCACTGGTCACCCGCCCTTTGTGCCACACCTTCCTTGCCCACGACAGGCCTCGTGCTTCCCGCTCCGGCCTCTGGAGCCCGGGAATGCTGCACCCCACAGGAGAACGAGCCGGGAGAAAAAATCCAATCTGAATTACAAAATACTCCCTAAATCCCATTTTTCCTCCTTTCCAACCCCCTGAGGGACACGCTCCGTGCTGTCCCCGCTCTTGGGATAAAATCCCACATTCCAGCGTGACATTCCCTCCTTTTCAGTGAAAAATCCCCAAACTAAACAGTCCCTCCGCCCCCACCCCGCCCCGCTCCAGGTTTCCAGCGCTTTTCCAACAGCAGGTCCCTTAATTTGGGCCACATGTTGCCGGGGGGGGGAGAGGAAGAGGAGCGGGACGCGGGGGCGGCGGATGAAAAGCCAGGGAAGCGCATTCCCAGCGCGGGCTGGAAGGGGCCGGAAGGAAAAGGCCCCCGCCCGCCTCGGCCCGACCTGCGAGGGCCCCAATCCCAACCAGATGTCGGCGCTTCCAGAGCCTTCTCCCGGCGCAAACGCGGCCATCAAAGGTAATTGGGAGCAGCTGAGCTCCGGCGCGGAGCTGCACATGGAAAAAGAAACCCCCCGGAGCCCGGAGCGGGATGAGATTCCAGGCCCTGCTGAGCGCAGCGGGACGGGAAGGCACCTGTCCGGCACACAGGGCAGGAAAGCCTGGGATCAGCACACCCAAAGCACTCCAGAACCTTGGAACTGCCGCTGGAGCCCGCTGTCCAGCACACAGCGAACCCCCAGGATCCCAGGTTTAATCCTGGGATTATCACAAGCATGGAATGCTCTGGGATGGAAGGGATTGAAGGATCCGGTTCCCTGGGCAGGGACACCTTCCATAGCCCAGGTTATTCCAAGCTGGCCTTGGACACTTCCAGGGATCCAGGGGCAGCCACAGCTTCTCTGGGAATTCCAGCCCAGCCCCTCACCACCCTCCTAGCCAGGAATTCCTTCCCAATATCACACCTGAACCAGCCGGAAGCCATTCCCTGTGTCCTGTCCCTCCAGGTCCTCATGCCAAGTCCCTCTCCAGCAGTGGGCAGGAACTTTCCCATAAGTGGCTCCGAGCCTGGATTGATTTCTCCAGCCCAGGTCATTCCCAAAGCAGTCTGGGAGCAAATTCACCCCCTCTAGCCAGCTCAGATGGATTCTGCTCCAACACATCCCTAATTCTGGGATCCTGGAAAAGCTGAACGGTGCCACCACAACACTTCCAGCAGGGATTAGGGAAGGAAAGGGGGAGTGAGAGGAATGCAAAAGGAAAACAGCAAGAAACAGGTGAGGAGACTGGACTCCACCCTTGCCAAGCCTGGAAACCCTTTCCAGGCAGGAATTTTCCCTCCTGTCCAACCTAAATAAATCCCTGCAGGAATGGGGACTCCATCCCTGCCCTGAGCAGCCTCTTCCAGGCCTGGAAATCCTTTCCAGGCAGGAATTTTCCCTCGTGTCCAACCTAAACCCCTAAAGGAATGGGACTCGATCCCTGCCCTGGGCACCCTTTCCACAGTGTTGGAATTGGCTTCCCCATCCCTGGAATTGTCCAAGGATAAGGCTTGGAGCAATCTGGGCTGTGGAAGGTGGGGGGTGGAATGAGATAATCCTTCTGCTCCCTTCCCACCCAAGCCATTCCACGATCCCACAAAACGAAGGTCTGATGAGCAGAAAGGATCCCAAACCGGACTGAACCTTCCCAGAGTCAGATTTTTAGGAAGAGGCTGGTCCTGCTCCAAGCCCAGCACCTCAACCCCATCCTGGGGGACAAATCCCAAGCTGTGCCCTCGGCACAAATTCCCTCAGGGCCAGGAAGGGCAGGAACGTGGCTCCAGCACTTCCAGGTGCCCGACAACGAGGGAAGCGAACAATGAGGGAGGTTCCCGCTTTAAGCTCTGCCTAAATGCCACAGAACTAAGCTTCCAGAAATCCATCACAAGCTCAAACCGCTGGAATTTCTGGGGACGAATCACTGGAAAAGCAGCCGGAGAGATTATGGCACCACAAGGTTTTGGAGTAAGATCAACGGATACCGAGCCGATCGGGAATATTCCGGGTTCAAACACCACCAAGGGCCGCTCAGGAGGGGCAGACGGCGATTTAGGCTCGAGTCTGACTCCGGCTTAAACCCGGTCACGTGGGAACGGGCGGACTGGAGGCAGGAATTAAAAATAACCCGACCGCCGGGAAGCTGGAGCCCTTCCCGGTGGGAGCCGCACGCAGAGAACTGGGAAAGGTTGGGCTGAACAAAAGTCAAACCCAAAGCAAATAATTCAAACAAACCACCAGGAAAAAAAACCCAAATTCTTTTCTTTCTGAGTTTTGCAGCTAAAATTAATTAATTAATATGTAATTAATCAAAAGAGGCATATTGTCGTTTAAATAAAAGCATTTCCAGGCTGTTCCCTAAAATTCCCAGAGAGAAAACAGGGATTAGGGCAAGGAGGAAAGCGAGGAGGAAGCGCCAAATCCTGGTTCCTCAGCACCGTTCTGGGGGGGAAGAAATCCCCTTTGGAGGGCTCGGCCACTCTGAGGAAAAAGAGGGAAAAAAGCCAGGAAGAGAAAGCAAGCCCTGAGCGCTTCCCAAAGAACTCCCGCTTCCCGAGGAATTCAAGATGGTGGGAGCCCAAGAAAGGGAGCCCCTTTGGAAACAGGCCGATCAAAGGTTTAATTGACCGCTAATTAAGCTCCATTAGGCCACAGAAATGATGGGAAGAATTCCTTAACCCCATCCTTGCCCTCCCTCAGCCAGGAGCCGGGAGAAGGAGCCGCCTCGGGGTCGAATGTTCGTGGTAACGCGCCCAAATATTCAGGGGGGAAAGTGGATTAATATGAAAAATAGATGGATTTGTTTTGATATTGGAAAGCTGGTGGAGGAGGGAACACGTGGGAAAGGTGTCTCCCAGGAAAAGGGGATTTTTAGGAGTGACCAGGCCAGAAATCCAGCAGTTTTCTGGGATGAGGGAGCAGTGATAGCCCTGGACGTGTCCGGGGGGGTTTATAACCCAGATATTCCCAATTTGGGAAAAGTCGGGGGTTTGTACACACAGGCATCCCAAATATTGGAAAACTCTGGAAAAGCCTATGAAAAGGTCCCCCAGGAGCGGGAGAATTGCCGGAGATCCGTGGGAATGCTGCGATCCCTCGGTGTCCCTTCGGCCTCTGGCTCAAGGTCGGGAAGGGAAAACTTCCTGCTGAGGGAAAACCAGCTGGAAAACCGGGCTCTGGGATGGCATTTGGGAATAAAATACCCATTGCCAGGCAGTGTTTCTGGGGTTTAATGTTCCAGAGGATCCTACAAATGAAGGGATTTAATCCCACAGTGGGACTGAGGATCTGAAAGGCCTTTTCCAACCTTAACGATTCCATGATCCCTGCTTAGAGTCGGGCACGGAAAAGCTGAGGATTTAAAAAACCCCAGGAATTAAGAAAGCCTAAAAGCCCCCAGAATTCCTGTTCTATGGATCAGTTTAAACCCCACGGATCCGAGCAGGCCTCGCTCCCGGCCCCAATCCCGTTTTATTCATTCCATCCTAATGATTTTTGGCAGCCGATCCCACATTTCGCTGAAAGGCCTTTAATGAGCTCCATATCTTTTATTTTTCCCGAGGTTTTTTTTTTTTCCTCATTAAAATGCACTTGTTGGGATGAGGGGGGGAAAGGGGGAGATTTTTTTTCCATAGGAAACCGAAATATTAATGCAAATTGGCCTCCCGAAGTTTAAAAGCGGGAATTTGCATACCGGGAACCAAAGGGAACAACAAATGTGCCTCTTCACACCATAATTATCCGGGAAAAAGCACGGAGCGTGTGAAGCATCCCGAGCTGCGGCGCGGAGCAGCTGCCGGAGCCGTTATCTCCCGGTGCCCGGCGGCTCCCAGAAAACAGGGGCTGGGAGACTTTGCTTCCGGATGAAAGGCAATTTCTACCGGCTAGGAATGACTTTCCGGGAATGGAATTATCCCAAGGGAAAACTGTGACGGGGTTTTTCCCGTGTTTCTTAATCCTAGAGCCAGAGGCTGATGGAATTCCCAGTTTATGCAACATTAGCTGGAGGAATTCCTCGCTTAAAGGAAATACAAGGGATGAACCAGATTTGAGATGTGGATAAAGAAAGATTCCAAAACTTGGGATCAAAAGTTCTCCAGGGAACCTGCTGCTCCCAGGAATTTCGTGGGAGGATATCCCAGGAGAGCCTGGACCGAGATGGGGAGGGAAAGGGTTAAATTCCCACTGATTCCATGGTATGGAAGCAAACTCATTCCTCCACCAGGGGTGAGGGATCTTCATCACTGCAAACCCACAGAGGTTGTGGATTCCAGCCTGGAATCCAGCTGGAGCAACCTGAGCTATGGGAAGTGTCCCAGCCCATGGAATGGCATAGGATTTAAGGTCCCTTCCCTCCCAAATCATTCCAGCATTCCCGGGTTACAGCGACTTCTCTGGCAGAGGTGGAAGGGACCCAACCCACCGAACATTCCAACCCTTCCAGGAGGAAGCAATCCACTAAAACATTCCAAGCCACCAGATCCACATCCTGGATCCCACAGATCTGGGTGTGTCGGTCAGGGGGATAATTGGGAATGGGATCCTGCCGGGTGTAATTCAATTTTTTGGGATTTATCCCTTCCCAGATTTTGATCCCACAGTTCCCAGCTCTGATATTCCAAGGATTTGGGGGGCAGAATGGAACTTCAGAGAAGCTGAACCGGAATATTCCTTTACCGTCACTCCCAAAAATCCTGGGAGAGGCAGAGAGCGCAATGACACAGAGCTGAAATCCCCCCAAAAAGAGGGAGAATACATCCAGAATTGGCAGTTTTAAAGCAGTTTTATCCTGGGATTCTTCCCAAAATTCCCTGAATTCCCTCTGCTGGTTTTAACCAAAATCCTTGGAAAATTACAGCTTTCCCTCTAGAACACATGCCTGCCTCCCAGCCCCTTTCCCTGGGATCCATGTGCTCCCAGGGACTTTGGGAACAGGATTTGGACTTGCCTTTTTTTTTCCTAAGCTGCCAAAAATTTCTGGGAATTTTTGTCTGGGAATTCTCCGTGCTCACTTAGAACAAGGAAACCTGGGCTTGGGTCCTGCTCCTGATGCTTCCCATGCTTCCATAGGGATACAGGGATGCAGCCCCCCCATTCCCAGCTTGGCCACACCGGCAGGTGCAGCAGGAAGAAAACGTCGGGAAAACGAGCGGGAGCGGTTTAGCACCGGAATTCTGTCAGGAATGAAAACATTCCACTGAAAAACCCCTGGAACTGGGAGGGGGGAGAAAATTGCTTTTCCCTTTGTAAAGGAATACTTGGATTTCCATCCTGACAGCTCTCAATGGATGGCTTTAATTACTAGGAATAAATCCCTGTTTTCCTGTTTAATCCACGTCATTCCCTGGAATAAATAAAACTTTAAGAGCAGACCTTTTCCAGAGGGATGAGTTTGGATTTGCCCATGGATATGCAGCCACTGCAGCGCTGAAATTCCCCCTTTTCCCAGGTGACAAAGCCAAGGCCAACGTTCTCCGGGATCGTTCCCGGCCCTTTCATTCCCACAATGGAGCAGCTGCTCCACGACATTCCCGGAGCGGCCCCTCCAATTACCAGCCCCGTGTCCCGGGAACGCGCCAGGCCTGGAGAACAACGGGATTCAGCTCCGCTTCCCGCGACCCAGGGGTCTGGAGGCTCCCTCTCTGCGCTCCAGCTGCTTCCCATTCCCGAAAAAGAGCAGGATTTCATCCCGCACCGCAGCCCTCCCCCAGCCCGTAAAGCCGCAGGTGGACGGAATTTCCTCCGCAGCAACTTGGGGAAGGTTTCCTGCTTTGTTGGTTTGGTTTTTCCCCCCAGGATTATTCATTTCCAAAGCAAAGCCGACGCAGTTCCAGAGGGAAAAATTCCCAGCTCCAATTCCCCAGCACAAATCCCAGATATTTTGTACTTCCCTGCCTGCGAGGTTCAAATGCACCTGGAATGTTATGCCCTGCACGCTGGGTTTTCCAGGAATCCCTCTGTTTGGGAAAAGCTGGGAGCATCCACAGCCTTAGGAAACAACGACAGGACAAAAGGAGAAATCCCTGGAAAATGAAGGATCCCAACCAATTCAGTGGGAGCTCTAAAATCCAGGAAGCTGCGAAAAGCAACTCCAGGATTTCAGGGAGAATATCCCTAAAATAATACCCGAGCTGCTGGAATTTGGGATGACAGGGATTGCAGGATTTGGAGGTACCTGAGGAGCCCCTTCCTCCCTCCCGAGGCAATTCTAACGAGCCTGGGAATTTCTTCCCAGAAAAAGGAGCGCCGGGATCGGCGCTGACATAACGAGCCACCGGCAGAGACGATCCTTTGATTCCCAAACAACAACAAATCCAGGCACTTTCAATCCCAAATCCTTGTGTATCCCACCAGCTCCTCACGGGAATCTCCCCAGAGCAGGGGCACGAGGAGAATTCCCAGGTTTTTCAGGCAGGAAAATAGGGAAAGGAAAGGAAAAGTTGGACTGGTGCCGGAGCATCTGCACTATGCTAATTCCCTCTTTTTTTTTAAAGGAAAAAAAATGGGGAAAGGAAAACGGGGATTCTCACCAGAGCATCTTCAGGAAAATATAATACGGAATTCCTTTCTTTTTAAGGAATAAAAATAGGGAAAAGAGAGGAAGAGCTGGATTCTCCCCCAAGCACCTTCCCAAAGCTAATTCCCTGTTCTTTAAAGCAGTAAAAAATAGGGAAAAGAAGGAAAAGCTGGTTCTCACTCCAATGTCTGCACAAAACTAATTTCCTGGGTTTTTAAGCAAAATAAAAATAGGGAAAAGGAAGGAAGAGTTGGATGCTCCCTGGAGCATCTTCACTAAAGTAATTCCCTGGGGTTTTTTCCAAAGGAAAAATAATAGGGAAAAGTAAAGGAAAGCTGGATTCTCCCTAAAGCATCCTCACAAAACTAATTCCTTTTTTTTTTTTTTTAATTTTTCCAAAGGAGTAAAAAAAACAGGGAAAAGGAAAGAAGGAAGGAAAAGCACCCTGCAATTCCCGCAGGATTTTCCCCTCGGCCATGGGGGCTCAGGAAGTGGCTGCTCCTGGTCCTTCCCATCCCATGGGGCTGGAAAACTTCCAAGAAGGGTTAAAAAACGGGGAGAATTAGAAACTAATCCCAGAAGATCCGAAAATCAGGAGGAAAACAATGCAGAGAGGTGAAAACATTCCCTTTTCCCAAAGAATTGCCGGGGTAAAGAAGCCAATCCCGGTCTCCCGAGGAAAGCCGAGCCTAATCGAAACCAGACTCGGGGCGAAACAGGAAACAAACAATCCCTGGGAACAATTTCCTGCAGATCAATTGGAAAAGGCACTTCCAGAGGTTTTGTTAAACCCCCCCCTCCCCATTCCAGCCCTTCCCACAAAAAAGGGGGATTAGAACGGATATTATTCCAAGATGTCAACACCCCAATGTGGTTTTCCGGGTCCTCCAGGGGCAGAGGTTCCAGCTGGAAACTGCCAAATTCGACTTGCAAGTGACAACATTCCATTAAAAATCACAAAATTCTACTCCTAAAGGGTCACATTCCATTCCCAAATGATACAATTCCACGAAAACCAGTAAAATTCCAGTCCTAAAGGGTAAAATTCCATTTCCAAAAGGCAAAATTCTACTCAGAATTCCCACGTTGAGGCTCAAAATATTCCCAGGAGTCATCCCAAAGTTCCCTTCCCACCAGCACACGTGAAGCTCTAATTCCAAGATTCCCTCTGCATCCCAAGCTGGAAGAATTCCCTGAATCCCTCCCGGTCCAGCACAAGGC
>JAWWES010000183.1:0-27447 GCA_035583135.1 Lophotriccus pileatus
GCTCTGGGCTGGCCCTGCTGGAGCAGGGAGGTGGCACCAGATCCCACTGTGGTCCCTTCCAGCCTGGCCCAGTCTGGTCCTGTGATGAAAACAAGAGCTGGCTCTTTCTCACCCTCAAGGGGAAGGCAGTGAGACTCTGATGGACTAAACAAAAGGCTCAACTACTGGGCCCACACCCACGTCCCAGGCTCACACAGCCGGCTCAGCAACAAGTGCCAGAAGAAGGAGGCTGTGGAGAAATGTCCCCTTCCAAGGTGTGGGCACAACAACAACACTCCTACACACAAATGCCCTCAACAAAAGCTGCTGATGAGGTCTGTCTTGGCCACTTTGCAAGAGACAATAAGGACCTGGGAAAGAATCAGCAACCATCTGTTGTACCTCCAACTTCTGCTCTGCTCCAGACTGTTCTCTTTACCTCAGATATGTCTGAATGCACACATGTGGTGGCTCCTTACCTAGGGACAACAACTCAGCCATGGCCTCATGGCCATGAGGACAGAGGGAAGTGCCCTGTGGTGCCGTGCCACCTCTTGGACACAGGCAGAGGGACATGGGCTGCCCCGGCACTGCCCTGCTCCCACTGGATGGGTCAGCTGACCCCATCTGCTTAAGGAACTCTTTCTGGCACTCCGCTTCTCACCCTCAGCCGTGGCCTGTTTGCCGGTATTTTTAGCCTTTCTGGGAGGGTCAGGGTGCAGGTATGTGCCGCTTGCCTGGGAAACGGCACAAGCGGGAATTGCATCGGCTCCATTGGCTGGAATCTGCAATGGAGGGAAAAAAAAAACCCTCCTCACCCTATTGAAGATGCCAGGACATGAAGAGACTGTGGTGTGCACACATGTGGGGCGATGGACACCATGTTGCTCTCAAGAGTTGGGTTGACTCTCTCCATTGCCCCTGTTGGAACTGTTCCATCCCAATAGGGTGGGTCTGGCCAACCATAAAATCTGTAGACTGTAATAGGTTGATTACAAATTTTGTCCATAAGAGTATAAGTAACTGATTATAAGTACATAATAACCATTTCTTTAACAGTTTAATCCTTAAGAAGACAGCGTCTAGACAGCATAAACATCCTTTTGACATGCATATCTAGGAACTAGCAGAAGCCAGACAACTGCTGATAACAGACAACTACTGATAACAGAGGAAGAGATGGACAGAAGCTGAAAAAAAGTACTAACAAAAGAACTATTTTTATATTTACTAACTTATAGGCGTATCGTAGAGACTGTAAGGTAAAGGTCCTGTCTGGATCTAAACCAGGGAATCTTTTATGGCTGGGAAACAGGGAATAAATTATAAATAAAAGTGTATTTCTGCCTACCACATGGATACACAGAGACCCCACACCCTTTACACAAAGGGGTAATGCAAGACCCTAGGGGAAGGTATGCTGCAATCAACATACCTCTGTCTGAAGCAGAGAAGTTACCTTTTAAGGTAACCGAATAGTAAATTAATATGTAACAGCTTATGTAACCAAAAAGATATAAAAAGCGGGGTTTTTAAACAGGCAGTGTGCTTTCTGGATACAATGTAACCCAAAACTGCACCCAGCACTGGGGACCCAGTGCTGCAACTAATCTCTGGCACTCTTTCTTTATTCTGCAGGTATTCTTTGCCGTCTCCAAAATCTAAGGGAAGGATTCACTTCTAACAATTCGGGAACTTCGTCCAGGATTTCTGTCCGGTGGCTCTGAGCTAGAGGGCCTGCGTGCCAGGAAGATGCATCCTGCCGGAGTTTTGGCAGTTCTGGAGGCAGACCTTCTGTTCAGAGCAGCCGTGGCGGAGAATCCTGAGACAAACGGCTGCAGAATAAAAAAGACAGGAGAAAAATTGGACACACAAGATTTGGTAAAGTACCATAAGGGATATTTTAATCTAGGAAAATATTCCGTTTGTGGGACCTGTGGGTCCCTGATGGGTGTCTGACATGTTATATTGTTCTATTTTTTATTGTGTACTAATAAATATATTCTTTAATTATAATTGATTATCCCAAGCATCACTCAGTAACTTATAACGTAGACTGTGCACAAGATTTTATGGCAAAACTTACAAACAAGTCCCATAATTCCCTCTCTCTCCTGCCCTGCTCGAGGCGCTCACATTGGGCTGCCCGCACAGCACAGCTTCTCTGATGGTTTGGGCTTAACAGATGTGACTGACAACAATCAAAGCCACTGATCCTTTTGCTTACTGCCTTTTTCTCTTTATTTAAGAGAAATCAGAGCAAAACACAGTGCCAGATGGCAGATATGAAAACCTCCAGGTGAGGAACACACTGCAGCAGCAGTGGAATTCAGGAGACTCATTTGCTAGAGCTGTGATGCTCAGGAGAGTAGACAAGTCTGAGAGGTTCCTTCAGGACTGAGGAATCCTGTTTTCCCCTAAAATCAAAACAGGTGGGAAGTACTCGGAGCAGCCTCTTGACCTGAGAACTGTGCCTTCCTTTGTGCCGTTTTATGGGAAGATTTTCCAAGCGATTTTACTCAGTGATCTTTCCCCCCAGATATTTAGAAGCTTGTATCGTTTACTGGAGAAAATAGAGCACAAATGGGAATCCTTTTTTTTTTTTTTAAATCAAAACTTCTTTATTTTAATCATATTTTGTAAGAAATTTGCTTAAAATAGCCAGGAAACAATCTGGAGTGCTCTGCTTCTCCCTCCTGTGCTCTAAGGTGGCACCCAAAACCTTTCGCTCCTGGGGATGGGTGCAGGTATTGTAGCACTGCAGTAGATAAAATGCCACTTCCAGCAGCAAATAACAAACCAGCTGTTAGTGTCTGTTCTTCTTTAATGCATGTCCTTGCATCTATTACAATATATGCTCTGCACACAAAATATTTACCTAACTGGCAGTTTCTCCCAATTGGGCCTTGGAACATTCTCCAAATGAGAAAACAACAAAAATGAAAAAAATATTTTATAGCTTTTGTGTTGATTAAAACACATTTGATTGGCAAACAGTGGAAGGATTTGCCAGAGAAAACCATCCTAGTCTATGAAGTTTATTGCTTTCTGCCAGTGTGTCTGTGTTGTGAAACAAAGTTTTATTGTGGGAACAACACAAAGCCCTCCCTCGACTTTCAGAAATGCTTTAAATTACTCACAGCAGGGCATGGGAGACCTGTTGCCTTGTGACCCAAGCTGAGGTTATCCAAGGAAGCTGTGGCTGCCCCTGGATCCCTGGAAGTGTCCAAGGCCAGGTTGGATGGGGCTTGGAGCAACCTGGGTTAGTGGAAGGTGCCCCTGCTCATGGCAGGGTGTGGGTTTATGGTCCCTTCCAACCCCAACCATGACTCTGTGACCCCCTGGATCCTTGTTGTTCTCTGACCTGGTTTGCTGCACTGAAAAGCAGCATGAGGGGTTAGGAATTCTTGTTTCACAGAGGTTCACAGAATATTCTAAGTTGGAAGGGACCCACAAGGATCATCAAGTCCAACTCTTAAGTGAATGGCCCATACAGGGACAGAACCCACAGCCGTGGCTTTATTAGCTTTCATATAAAATGGTGAAAAACCAACTCCCCCCAAGTTTAGGGCTGCATAAACTGTAGGATAAATATCCTTTTCTGAAGGAGTTGCCTTGCAGCTCAATCTCTGATTTTTAAGAATCTGCACAAGCAAATGGCAAAGATGAATTGGTAATTGTGGTTGTTAATGGTGCTGAGTAGATGCTGAGTGATTGCATAATTTGTGATCTCCTTTTTTTTATTTGCTTTTTTTTTTTTTTTTTTTTTTTTTGCTGTCAGTAAGAGCAATTACACAGAATTAGTGTTGGTTGAAATATACCTCCCTGCCTCTCTCCAAATCAGAGCTGTGAAACAGTGCCCTGATTTGTCATCAGGGGAGAGGGGCCGAGCTCCCAGGGTTTTGGAATTGTTCCGTGTGAAACAACTGCTTCTGCCTCCTATTGGCCCTCAGAATTCCATGGGCTTTTTGTTCTGGGAATAACACCTGCCTTTTGGGCTCAGGGAAGGAAAAGAGTTGTCTGAAATGTCCCTTGGGGCTGATGTTCTTGGGGGTGGGGATTTGGCAGGTATTTTGGAAATCCTGTTCCCACCTTGCTGCGTCGTTCCTTGCTTGGTGCAGTCACAGGGGTTCAGGTCTGGTACACTCTGCCCTGTCTGGGCACCAGGTACCCACCACAGCTGCTCTCCCCCTCCCCTCTGTAGCTGGACAGAGGACCAACCAACAGTGAAGGATTCATGAGTTGAGAGCTGGGAAAGGTCACTGATCCACCCTCATGGGCCAAACAGACTCAGAGTGGGGATATGAATTGAGTTTATTACCAACAGGCTTAGAGCAAAAGAGTGAGAAGTAAAATCATTGCAAAAACACCTTCCCCCAGCCCTCTTTCCTTCCAAACCCTGCCTCCTGCAGCCAGCGGTGCAGGGGGATGGGGAATGGGTTGTTATGGTTGTTTTTCTGCTGCTGCTCAGGGACAGCAGTCAAAGTCCTTGCCCTGCTGCCATAGAGTCCCTCCCTGCTTTGTGGTGGCGCAGCTCTGCTGTCACCCTGGTGCTGGCACAGCCCTGTACCATGTGTGACCTTCCTTGGGTCCCAGTGCCCAAGTGTGAGGGTCTGAGCTGGTACCCAGAGCTGGGGTGTGACCTAGGGGGCTCTGGGGCTGCCTGGGCTCTGTCCTTGTGCTCTGTCCCCAATAGCTCCTGCCACTGCCTCTCCCGGTGCCCGTCTCAGTGTGGGTGAATGCCTGGAGACAGGAGAACACTCACAGAGATCCATCTCCAGGCACAAACCAGTCTCTCTGCCCTTCCCCAACAAGGAGATGCAAAGCCTGCCAGGATCCTTTCCTGAAGAGCAGCTTTTAATCAGAAACCCCGAAGTGTGCCTGAATTATGCTGTGATTCCCCCACCACTAGCAAGGGGCTCAAAGCAGTGTTTTCTCCAGTCACTTGGGAGCTGTGCAGTGCAGCATTAACGTGGGGGATCAGTTACTCTGTAAGTGTCAGCTAAGTCATGTCAAATTAGAGTGTGTGCCATAAAGACTCCATTATATCAGTGCAGCTTCCCAGCAGGATTTATGAAGCGCTGCATTAACCTGGGAGTGATTTATAGGAGTCTGTAAAAGCCACTGTGTAGCCAGTTGTTCTCTTTTGGTTTCAATAATTCTCCTCTACCTCAGATTGTCATTGCAGGTTGGGAACAGATCTCAGGATAACCAAGGAAATTTGGTATCCTGGTTATTAACTGGTTATCCCAAGAGCTACTCTTTGGGAGTGTAAGAATTTGGCACTGTTAGCCTTAAAACAATGGAAGTTGGGTGTGATTAGACTCCTCCTGGTAAGTGGGCTCAGTGTGCCCGAGTGACTCTGAGCCAGGCGCAGGATGGGGAGCATCACTGCTGACCATGAAACCATGCAAGGGATCCCAAGCTCCCAAATCCATGCTGCTGACTGTATTTCACCCAGAGGTTGTCTTCAGTGGAAAGCTGTTGCAGCACGTTCTTGTTGGACAGGGCCTGGAGTGTGGAGAGCTGGCTAGAGAGTCAGGGACGTGTTGATAATCCTGCCTTCAACTTAGATACTTTGTAACGGACATTTCGGCCTTGGAGGCAGAGAATGAGGGAATGTCCAGATAAACAGGATACAAACACAAGATGTTCCCACCACAGGAGAGAGATGTACTTGCTACATACTAGCACCTGCACAGCCAGGCTCAGCCAATGAATAATGGGCTAGAACGTGTGAGCCGAGCTAAATAGCCAATTATCTTTTATTGCTTCAACGCTTGATCCTTGTTGCAACTTGTATATACTCTGATGCTTGTAATAAAGTTGAACAAGATTCTTAGCTCATATTAAGTATTGTCTTGATTCTGGCCAATCCTCGGCAACACTGGAGCAACCTGGGCCAGTGGAAAGTGTCCCTGCCCATGGAAGGGAGTGGAACTGGATGGGCTTTAAGGCCCCTTTTAACCCATACCATTCTGTGGTTACTGGGCAGAGCTGGTCCAGGAGAGGGCACCTGGGCTCAGTTTCTGCTGTTCCAGGCAATGCTGTGGAAGATCCATAAAGCTACTTTGGGATGAGCCAAAGTATTGCATTGTATGGGAAATTATGGAATCCTAGAATCCCAGAGTGTTTTGTGTTGGAAGGGACCTTAGAGATCATCCATTTCCCCCCAACCCTGCCATGGGCAGGGACACCTTCTACTATCCCAGGTTGCTCCAACCTGGCCTTGGACACTTCCAGGGATCCAGGGGTAGCCACAGCTTCTCTGGGCAACCTGTGCCAGGGCCTCCCCACCCTCCCAGGGAAGAACTCCTTCCCAACATTCCCACACTGCAGCTGTGTAACCTGCTGGGGGTGCTGTCCTGTGTTCTCCCCTGTGTTTTTGAGCAAGGAAACTCCTTGTGCTTTCAGAAGGATGGAATAACAGCATCCCATTTGGAGCTGTGCCCGTTAAACTGTGGTTGGCTGCTTGTACTTGTGTCTTCCGAGTTGGTGTGGATAAGGACTGAGTTTTCCTTGTTCAATTGCCTGTGAAAAGTACAGGTTAAGTGCCTGTGCTCAATTAAATTGCACAGCAGACTCTTAGTGGAGCACTGTTAAACCTGCAAAGTCAAACACACACAGATTCACAGCTCTGGTGTCCTCGTGGCGAGTGCAGATGTCCTCCACAGTGCTGCCTCTGGCCAGTGCTGAGTTCCAGGATGTCTGAGTTGGAGCCAGAAGTCCAGTTTGCAGGCTGGATTATGGGTTAGGCTGTAAGTCTTGTGACTTCCCAGCAGGACAGTTCCCAATCGCAACACCAGCTAGGGTGATGTGGCCTGAGAGAGATCCAGGAAGTCTATCCAGTTCCCAGATTCACCATCCCAGCTCTCCCTGTTATTCTCTGCTTCCCCAGGCCCAGCCTGCTGGAACATGTTGCTTCCACCTGCAGCTTGCCATCCTTTCCCATGGCAGGAGGGAAGCGTATCCTCAGTGGAAACAGTGCTCACCTCCTGCCTGTCCCTGAGCAGACCCATCACCCTGCTTTACATGTGGATCTGACCCTTCTGAGGGTGGATCAGCTCCAGTGGCTCCTCAGCTTCTGGGAATGGAATTGTGCTGGTCCTTGGCCTTTCTTGAAGGAGTTGTGCCCAACAGCCACCATGTCCCCAGAACGGACGGGGTATGTAACCCCCCCCCGTGCTTAGGGTTTGTGTGTCCACTCTGGGGGTTAAACCTCTTGGATGAACCAAAAAACCCTGTTCTGAGTCTCAGGCGAAAAAAGCAGAGATGTTTTCCAAGCCAACTATTCCCATAGGAAATGGGTTAACTAAAAATCAGTTGTAGGTTGAAACTCTTCAGTGTGTTGTTCCAACACATCCAGGTGCTACTTTTAGAGAGGATAGACAGGGACAAACTGTTTGTAAACAGTGTGGGAATGTGGCTCCTGCATTAATGTGCTCCCCTGCCAGCAGCTTTGTGGCAATCCTCAGAAATTAGTCTTAATAAATTGCTCTTAATTGGTTCCTAAACATAAGGAAATCATCAGCCCTCACTTGCTGAGCATTTTAAGTCATAAATTAGAAGTGCAAGGTTCTGTAACCTGTACATGCCCGTGGAGTTCTGTGCTTGACACAAAGGAAAGGTGGAAAAATCAGAGTGAGCTGTGATGAAATTGGGCTCCTTTAAGTGGGTTCACATCAAAAAACATCGGCTGAGCAGCTCTGCAATCAGGAGCTGATCTTTGCAGAGAAGTAAAACAAACTGTTCTGCAACCTGTGCCTTCTGGGCTGAGAATATCTGCACTGTTTGCCCATCAATGGGGTCCGTGTTCCTGATGCTGATCGGGAGCTGTAGCTCTTGTTTTGTCGGAGAGTTTTAATTATCTTCTGAATGGTTTTTCTCTGTGTGTGTGGGGAAGATAAGAGTTGGGGAAAGAAGAGCAGTAAATCTTCCATGACTTCCTGTCGGTACCAAACGGCTCTGAAAAAGAGAAAATGGGAGGAACTGGAACAAAATTGTCCAGTGTTTAAAATTTTAATGCAAATTTACTTTTATTATAAAACCTTTTGGAGGAATCCTTGTTTTGCCTTTTGCTGTTCTTCCATTAAGTGGAATTAAGGGAATTGGATATATACAAGTGTGGCTGTTGGTGGATTTAATTGCTCAAAGGAAATAGCAGGTGATTTGGGGAACAACAGAGCCAGAACCATTGGAATCCAAGGGGAGGCCTTTCCTCCTGGCTGAGAAATAAGGATGGAACAGGTGCAGCAAATTAAGCCTTTATTTTAGAACATTCCTATTCTCCAAATTGCTGAGAAACACAATAATCCAACTAGGGAAAATGTGAACAGTAAAATTTAATTTAAGTAAGTGTATAATGCTTAAAATTTTTGCCTAGCATGCTTTAGGCCTATAAAGGAGAACCTTAAAGTGGGGATGTGGAATGGGGGAAAGATTTTCAGGGAAAAGAGGGGATTTTAGTGTGAAATAGCTGTTGTTGTGCCAAGTTACTTGTCTGCAAAGCAGTGAGGGTTAGAATATGCCTGAGGTTGAGAGTCCAACTTCCATTTCCCTATCCCTGAGCCCTGCTGTACTTCACTGCATGTCCTGCTCTTTCCAGTGTCACCTGCGCGGGGCTTCAGGCACATCCAACACTGCCAATGCAGAGCAGGTATCCTGAGGGAAAGGACCTCTCAGCTTCCAGTGAAGTTTCTCCCATCACTTCTGCCTCCCAAACCATGCCTCTGGGCAGAGGGGAGGACAGAGAGAGAAAGATGCATTTCTTTAGGACCCAAAGTGAACCAAACAATGGAGACAGGCTGGGAGAGCTGGGGGTGTTCACCTGGAGAAGAGAAGGCTCTAGGGAGACCAGAGAGCCCCTTGCAGGGCCTAAAAGGGCTCCAGGAGAGCTGGAGAGGGATTGGGGACAAGGGATGGAGGGACAGGACACAGAGAATGGCTTCGCCCTGCCAGAGGGCAGGGATTTATGGGATATTGGGAAGGGATTCCTGGCTTGGGAGGGTGGTGAGGCCCTGGCACAGGTTGCCCAGAGAAGCTGTGGCTGCCCCTGGATTCCTGGAAGTGTCCAAGGCCAGGGTGGGATCCTGGGCTAGTGGAAGCTGTCCCTGACCATGGCAGAGGGTGGAAGGAGATGGGCTTTAAGGTCCCTTCCAACCCAGACCATTCTGGGATTCTGTGGAGATATAAAGGAATATTCCTGCTTCTTTCTCTCCCCTGAACTGCAGGAATCCGTTTATCAGCTGGTTTATGTTCACTGGACACTGAGCAGTTGTTTCCATCTTCCTTTGTGTCTCCAGCACAGTTTGCAGGTGCTGAGGTTCGCTGGACACCAGGCTGGGATCCAGGCACGAGTGCCTGGTGTGTGCTGTCACTTGTCCTGGTGGGAGAGGGCAGGGATGAATTAATGGATGGTGGTGCTGGCTCTGCTCCAGGCTTTGCTGAGATAGCTGCAGCATTCTCTGGGTGAGGGACTGGAGTGCATCCTGCCTTGACTGGGCTGGCTGGCCATACCACAGCAGGGATAAATCACTGTGTGCTCCACTCATCTTGGCCTTTGGACCCTCGGGATTCAATGAATCCCATTCTGCCATTTTGGAGTTTCCAAAACAAATGGCTTTGCGGGAACAGGCATGGATGGAAGGACAGGAGTCACATCTCCTGTTCCTAAGCAGAGGGATGCAGGGAAGCAAAGAGCCTCCCTGCTCTGCAGATACCTGGGAAGGAGGAGCAGGAGCAGCTTGTGGAGCCACGTGGGTGCTCTGGCCTGGCCTCCCATGGGAAGCGTGACTGCCTGCCATGTTTGGGAATCCAGTTGGAAATCCTTCCTCTCCTCTTGGAAGGGGTTATTTCTTGTTCAGCCTGGAGCAGAGAAGCTTTGGGGTACCTTTGGTACATTCCTGGGGCGTTACACACCTGTTGCTGTAGGCATCATTAACTACTCCCAGACTTTCACTGGGCACCAGTGCTTGGGAAGTTTGGCTTTAACTTTTGCCCCTCATGCTTTTCAGGTGCTACTTATGTGAATGGGAATGTGAAAACTTTCTGGCCTGCTGAGGCAAACTCTCTTCAGAGCTGAAAAATTGTTTGCAGGCAGATGATGAGATCTGTCAGCTTTGTTTTCTGAAACTCCATGTCCAGAGGGAGCAATATTGAATTTTTTTCCCCTTTTTCACAGTCCAGAGGCTGGTGACACCATGCAGAGACAAAATGGGCCTTGTAGGCGTGAATTCCCCCCATCAGTTTGTGTCACTGTGCTGGTTCCTGCTGCTCTCTGATGTCTGAGACAGCAATAAATCACATTTGACTGAGCCCAGTCAACGTGCTGATTTGCAAACATGAAATAACATCTAATGAAGGAATGCCCTCCAGATTTTTGGGACAGCAGATGTTGGATTAACCCGGAGTGGTGCAAATTGGAGCTGCAGTAAGTGAACTGCAGCTTTGCCACTTGAAAGTTCAGTGTAGACTTTATGTATGCAAAAGTAATTAAAACTCAATTTGGTGCTGTTTGCAGAAGACACTTCAACTGCGTTTGACAGAGAAATCACATCCCTCTGTAATCTCAAGGTGTTTCCAAGCTTGTCATTTTCCCATTTGTCACCTTTGATTTTAAATAAGAGCTTGTGCTGCCAAGCAGTCTCTTCTCTGGCACTCATCACCCAGCAAGCCTCCTGAGAATAAATAATTATTCCTACCTGGAGATTCCAAGAGGATGGCACCCAATATCCTGTAAAACGGGTCCAAACATCCTCCCAGCCCTGTCTGTGGAGGAAACAGAACATTGCTGTGCTTGTACAGTGCAGGGAGCCCCTGGCAGGCTGATCACCATCCCTGAGGAGATTTATTCCCAGAAATGCTGCTTCCTCCTGCTCCAGCCTTTCTTTGCCAAAGTGTAGTTCTCCATGTTCATGTTTCCTCCTGTTTCCTCCCATCCTCTGTGGTTCAGAAATCCTCAGCCCCCTCAAGAGCTGACCTACCTCTGCTAGTGCAGGGCAGGCTTTGCTGGTGTGTGTTTGTCAGGCTGCTGTGGGTTCCCAGTGTTGGATTTTCTGGGGAAAAACAGAAATGAAGAGCAGGCCTGGTAAAATTAGGATTTCAGGGAGGATTTCTAAGTGCTCACAGCTCGCTTGATGTGTCTGCAGACTTTAAGATGGGATTTAAGGTCCCTTCCCACCCAAACAGTTCTGTGATTCCATGATCTGTGTAGTTCCAGCCCTGATTTGTTGCCCAGACCTGTCCCCCTGATTCTCAGGTGATGGTTTTTGATTACAAACAAGTAGCTCCTGAATGATAAATTGTCCTTTGCTCTGTGTCAGAATCAAGACTTCATTTTACATATTTAGTTTCTCTCACTTTCTTCCTGCTTTTTATTCTTTGAATCAAATGATGTCCTAAAGTTCAAAGCACATGTGTTTTCCCCAAATCATTAATTCATTAATGTTCTCCTACTCCCAGGTGTTAGCTGCCATCTGGAGCAAGGTTGTCCCTCTGTGGCCTTTAGGGAAGCTCAGCTCTGTGTCTTAGCACAGGCAAGGCAGAGTGACTCCCTTTAATCCATCCTGTCTTCCATCCTTTCCCTGTTTCCCAGCAAACTCTGGATTTGTAGGGCTGTGCTTCTCTTCTGTGGAAGGAAATAACCTGAGTGAGCTGAAAACTGTGGCAAGGGACTAATTTGTGGTATGAACAGAGTAAATTTGGGCAAAACAGGAGGAAAATGTGTCAAACAAACTTGAGTCCTTGTTTTGTAGGTGTCCCACACAGGTTTATCGGGAAGCCTGGATCCTCCAGCCCTTTGAGGGTCTCTGAGGAGGCAGTGGTTTGATTGCTACTGACACTTTTTTCATATTCCTGGTTTTCTTCTTGATTGTTCTGGATGGTTTATGACACACTTGCCCTGTTTTATGAAATCTGAGCTGAGCCCCTGATGCTATTTTTCCTCTCTCTTTCTAACAGGCAAAAAGCTATAAACTGTCCGTCCTTCACTCACAGGGTGGTTTTGAGGCTTAAATCAGAGTTATCGGTCTTGCCAGTGCAAAGTAGAGCAAACATCAGGGTCAAAGAATGAAATAAGATACATTCTTGCCCCTGGGAGGCTGCGCTAGAGACACCTGCCAGCATTTCAACCTGCTCCCTCCATTCCATACTCACAGCATTCCTGGTGGAGAGGAAAGCCGGAGGAGCAGCTGTGAACACCCCCTTCCTGGGGGCTGGTGTGGGCCATTGTGGTTCCTAAAGGATCTCTGGCTTTGCAGGAGCCTTGGGGTGCAGGTGGAGGCAGAGGAGTCTGTGCAATAACCAGCCCACGCTCTGGTCTCCAGGGTGGTGCTGCAGAGCATTCCTGGAGCGAGGCTGCATTTGCATCTGGGGATTAGGAGGGGTTGAGAACAGCAGTGATCCCAGCAGGCTCCTCAACTGACTTCCCAGCTTAGGAGTTTAAGCAATAGGAGTTGTTCCCTGTGCTTTGGAGCTAGCTGGGGATCTTAGCAGTGCTCCTCTTGGTGGAGAATGATTTCTGTTGAACAGCAGAAGATCTGCTTTCAGAAGAAATTGCTTCCCTTGTTGCCTTTGGGCAGAAAGAGCAGAGTAAAAATCTGAAGTGGCCATTTTATCAGTAACACTTGGCTGTCAAAAGCACCTCCAGGTTTTACTGACCAGCCATTCTTGTGTCTATTCAAGAAATGAAAACACCAAAATGCTGCTGGTTCTGTGCAGCTCAGAAAACCGAGCTCATTGCAGGTGTCAGGTGAAAACAGTGAGCTACTTAAGACTTTTCTGAGTCATTTAACTGGGAATTTTGCCTGTTGGCTTAGGCTGTGGTCTTAGCTTCCCTGCCAGCTGCCAGGAACATGGCAGGGGCCACAGTTCAGTCTCATCCCAGGTATTTATTTACCAGTAAAACATGGAAAACAGGAGAAAGAGAAATTGTGTTTTGTGAATGTGAGACCTGTAATTGTAAATATAGAATTCCAGTTACTTGGCATCTGGAGCACTGTGAGATAAGGTGCCACGTTTCCAAAGGCAGGAACAATGGAAATAGCAAGGATATTCATTATTTCCCGTCCCAGTGTGCATCTTTAATCAGTAATGGTGGTAACGTTGTTGTGCAGCCCTTTTAGCTTCTTTTTATAGAAGGATTGTAGGATACTTTATGTCAGAGGGATCTCAGGAGGCTTCAGGTACAGCTTTCTGCTCAAGCAAGCTCTAGGTTAGAGCAGGGGGCTTATATTTTGGGGTCTTGTCCTAAAAACCTCCAGGGATGGAGTTTTTCATGGTAGAGTCCTCCCTGTTCCTTGCCACCCGTGGCCATCAGGCAGCAGAAGAGCTGCAGAGGTGAAGGCCAACGGCCCAGGCTGGCTCTGGTCTCTCTCCTTGGCCAAACAGAATGAATGGGCTGGAAGGACCAAAGAAGTCTTCATCTCCAGGATGGATTATCCAAACAGTTCTCTTTATGTTATTTAGCACAGAAAGGAGTCAGCAGGGATGGTGAAGCAGCGTGTGCCCCAGTGCTAAGGGTGAAAAGTGGCCTTTAAAAGCATTGTGGCACCGTAGCACTTGAGTGAATCCAGCTAAAATGGAGCCAAACATCCCTCTGTGCTCTGCTCCATGTCCTCACGTGGGCCCAGGGGCTCAGACACTCCCCGTCCTACAGCTGCCTCTTTGTTAGGCCAACACCCGAGCCTGGGACACTGAGTCTGGGACCTTTGTGCTGCCCCAGCCCAGGGATCACAGCAGTGTGTGGTGTGGCTGATGCCCAGGGCAGCCCAGTGGGGTGTGGTGTGGCCCCACCCAGCTGTGGCTCCACCCTCAAGGCTGTGGAATTCCTGGAGGCTGGAAGAGCCAGTCAGGATTTTCCTTGAGCAGTTTTCTCCTTGTGGTGTGGTTTGCATTGAGAGCTGGGGGTGGTTGCCCTCAGCTGGATGAGCTGTTGTAGGATTGCCGTGTGGGTGTGCTCATGGAGAATGGGCTGTCAAATATTACTGGTGTGTGAATTCTGGTGGATATTACCCTTATATTTTGGAGTGTTACAGCAGTAGGAGCTGTCTCAGGTGTTTTACAGTCTCTTTCTGTTATTGGTGCCTTTCAAGCACATGATTTTCCTGGGTGAAAAGGGAGGGAAGGGAATGATGTTTGTGCTGTTCAGAGGGATCTCAACCTCTGCCTTTGTTCAGTTCTCTTTAATAGGAGATTGCAATGACTGGAGCTTTGAGAGTCAGGACAGTCATGTCTTGCTTCATTTACCTCCTTCTCCTTAGATTTCATCTCCCAGGCCAAAAGCTGACTCGAGGGCTTTTTGGGAACGGGTTCTGGCTGAGGCTCCACAGTGCCATCCATCTCCACACTGACCAGGTGCTGAGGGTTCACGTCCCTGTCATGTGCAGAATGTTGGCAGATTGAGCTTCAACCTCCTCTGAGATGGCAGCTTACAATGGAATCACTTTGGGAAATGCTCTCACAATGTGTTCAGGTTTTTTCCAAGGAGGCAGCTACAGAAAAATGGTATTTTTTCCATATGCAAAGGACTCTTGCAACAATTTGCAGTGGGTTTCTTTTAAACAACTTAAAACTTGGTGAAAGGTGCATTTATTTATTTTTTCCTGCCTGTTATTACCGTCAAAACTTTCCCAAATTCGGAGAAGGGATAAACACTTCAGGGCTTACGGTTCCCACCTGCACGTGGGCTGGGGAGGAGCAGGGGGTCCTGGTGGAAGGATCCTGCAGTGGGACTGAAACTCTGCAGCTTGCTGGGAAAGGGGTGGGATCTGGGACAGGGAAGGGAGGGAGTCTGGAGGAGCTGCTGGGTTGGCTCAGCTGTAAGGTTTGGGTGTAAAACCCCTTGTTTTAGCTGATGAGTAGCTGTAAATGTGGTGTTTGTGACATCCCAGCAGAGCAGATTGGAGGTGCAGATCTCCTGACTTGGACAAGGCAGGCTGGGAATGCTGCTATTGGGAATCCTCCTGCCTTCCAGAGCAGGGCAGGAGTGGGAGAGCATCACTTGAGCTTTAACCCCTTGGTTTCTGATTTCTCCTCTTTCCCCCACCTGAAGATTTACTATTTTCTTTTCTTGGCCTGTGCTTGTGGGGAACTCATGGAGCTGTGAAGACCAAAGCAGGAAAACTCTGGAAAAAATAAGTTTTCCAGAGAAGGAGACATTGAACACCATGGAAAGGCAAAGCTTAGAGCTGCTGGCTGCCTCCATTTCCATGGTGGATTCCAGCGAGGCTGAGCCCAGCTGCCTGTGAAAAGCTTGGCTTTAATCAACTTCCCCATTTTCTGAGCTCAAACTACGAGTTCTCAAGGTGCTGAACCTGCCCAGAGGAGCTGTGGCTGCCCCATCCCTGGAAGTGCCCAAGGCCAGGTTGGAGCACCCTGGCATAGTGGGAGGTGTCCCTGCCCACGGCAGGGCGTGGGACTGGCTGTTCCTTTCCATCCCAAACTGTTCCATGATTCTGTGATTAAAGCCCTTGGCATGGTGGGATGGGATGGGATGGGAACTCAGGCTTCTTCTTAGGTGCAGTTTTTGAAATGCATTCACTACTGCTCAGGAAAATCTATGGATCCACAGGGATAATTCCCAAAGAAAACTTAGTGCAGACAATTATTCCTGTGCTTTCAGAGCAGAGCTTGAACAGCATCCAAGAAATCGAGCTGCAGTCCAAGTGTGAAACAGCATGGAAATAAAATATTGAATAGTCACTCGTGAATTGTGCGCTGAATGCAGGGAATCCCCCTCCCACCACTGCTGGCATTTTGGAGTTGTGTCATGAAATTTCTCTCCTGTGAATACACAAGTTCATGTTGAATCCTGCTTTTCTATTTTCCGGACTTCTCACTAGAAGTGCTTTTATTTTTAGACCTGGCATGGAAGTGTGATGAATAATTAGTGTCCTCCTGGGAGAACCAGCTTTCCACCCCCTCCAAGAGTCCAGGATCTGAAGAGGGAGCAATAATGTGAATAATGCCCCAAATGGTTGCTCTTATCCACGTTTCAAAGGCATTGCTGGGATATGCAACTGAAAATCAAGATTTAGGCTTTCCAGAGGTCTCCTGGATATAGAGGAATACAGGCCAGGAATGGCACTGCCCCATTCCTGATGATTTTGGATGGCAGAAGGAACTTTGTTATTGAAACCTGCCACTATAGAAATGCACTTTGGCATCTTGGATGCCCTCTTGAATACTCCTGTATCTCTAAAATTAAGGACTTAAGGGGCTGGTTCGGCTTGGGAGTCATGAAAGACTCAAGTGCCTTTCCCCCCTGTAAGCTGGGAGGGAGAGGGAGAGCTGGGAATAAAAATCCTGCCTGGGATACAAATTCCAGGCTGACAAGTTCCTCGAGTCAACTTAATCTGTTTTCTTCTGTGCCTAGGAAAGAGAAAATGACCATTTAATTATTGTGAGTTAAAAATGATCCCTCTGATGGAGAGAGTCGCATTAGTGCAATTTACTTTCTGCTTCCAGTCATTTGAGGAACGTGCATGAAGCTCGGGCAAAGCTGCTATTTCTGGCTGAATTGTGTGGGCTCCCAGTGACAAAGCAGCTCCAAACACATCCTCTGTGCCCTGGGGTGTTAGACAGGACAGATCCTGCTTTGGGCAGGTGTGCCTCACTCATCTGTGGGTTTATTTATGCAGTTATCATCTTTGTGCTCACAGTGACCTTGTTTTCACTCTGACTCCTGAGGGGTTGCACAGGAACTGCTCAGCATGCCCAGGGAAGCTGTGGAAGTGTCCGAGTCCAGGGAGCAAGCTGGGATAGGGGAAGGTGTCTGATCCTGAAGGTCCCTTCCAACCTATGATCAGTTTGTGTTTTCTAACAAACAGAAATGTAACAAAACTCAGTCGGGGGGGTGCTGGTGTCAACGAGCCACTTGGCAATTAAACCTTTATTTGCCTCACGGTCCCATTTGCAACTACAATGCAATTAGCAAGCAGATTTAATTTGCAAAGCCAGGCTCTGGCTGAGACTCCCAGGGCTCGGGGAAGGCGCGGGGGCACCAGACCAGCATGAGAAAGCTGTCCAGCCTTGGATGTCATAGCATCAGGGAATATCCACAGCTGGAAGGGACCCATGTAGGAGTTGTTATGTTAATAAAAGACATCCGAAGGCTTGTTTAGGGCATCATAAGAAGTTTCTTCTTTATTATTTTGTTCACAGGGTACACAGGCGGTTTTCCTAGCATAAATACAGAAAAAGGGGGAGATGTAAGGGTTAAGGCAGGCCTGTTAGCTCTTTGGAAGAGGAGATTACCCTGGGAAACTTTTCTGTGTACCTTTAGTGACAAACAAACTATGCAGACAGCCTGTGAGTCCTTGAATTGGGAGGAGTGTGTGTGAAAATTAGAGCTCAGCCTTGAATATCTCCAGGTGTTGCTTAACTACGGCCAAGTGTTTTAATTTAGTAGTAGTTTAGTAATTATGACTGGTCAGTGAAGATGCTGCGGCCTGCGTGCTGCTCAGAAAAGAGATGTAAAGAAACTGAACAGAATAATAAAGAAGAAACTTCTTATGATGCCCTAAACAAGCCTTCGGATGTCTTTTATTAACATAACAACTCCTACACAGGGAGTTAGCAGGCCTGTTGTTAACCCTTACAGACCCACAGGGACCATCCAAGGCCAACTCCTAGGACTAGTGTTTCACCTAGGAGAAAGCTTAATTTTGTGACGTTTTAGTGCATAACTGAAATCCTGCAAACCAATAAGGTGAGGAGAGATCCTGGCACAGGTTGCCCAGAGAAGCTGTGGCTGCCCGTGGATCCTTGGAAGTGTCCAAGGCCAGGTTGGACGGGGCTTGGAGTGACCTGGGCTAGTGGAAGGTGTCCCTGCCCATGGCAGGGGTGGACTGACATAATCTTTAAGGTCCCTTCCAACCCAAACCATTCTGGGATTCTTTGGTTTTGCAAACTGACTGGTTTTCAGGCTGCCTGGATTTACATCAAAAATCCACATGAATAAAGCTGCAAAAGCAGCTGTTTTGGAGCTCTCCTGGAGCCATCCTCAGCACCCTGGTGATTTGAGGATAACACACTCCCTCCTTTCCAAGCAGTGCTTTCCTGGTGGCAGCCCTGCCTGACTTGTAGCAGAGAATTGAGGCTTCTGAGTGTCCAAACTCACAATATTTGGGTTATGCTTGGCTAAAGTGGTTTGTGGCAAGTATTCCCATGGAGAACAGGCTGGTGGCTTCTGGAGGTGGTTTAAACTCCACAAAGTGATGAGATCCCAAAGCCTGGTGCATGTCCCAGCTGGGTTATGTCCATGTCTCAGTCACATGCCAGGATCTCACAAAATAAACTAAGGCAAGGTCGTGGTGCCTTTTGGCTGTTGTCCTGTTTCCAAGGCCAGCCCCATCCTGGCTCATGAGGCATTTGAACTGTTAGTGGCTTCTCAGGTTTGCTGTGAAACACAAACTACATTGAATTGGGGCAATTTGTGCTTTTCCAAGGGTTTCCTGAAGCTCCCAGTTTTCTGCTTAACTCTGTAGCCTCTGCTTGAGGCACAGAGGTGACAGTGGGTGGGATAATTGCATTCCAATCTAAATAACTTCTTCCTTTCAGAAGCTGATCCCCTCTTCTCTAAGTGAAATTCCTTTGGCTTTATTTTTTTTAGAGCATAGTTTTATCCATTCTTGCCAATTCTTACCCGCAATTTGGTGCTGGGAAATTTTCTCAGTCCTCCTGTTTGAATTTCCTCACCACTGTGTTTCCTGCACTCTGGGGGCAATGGCTGATGTTTTTCAGGGATGAGTGTCCCAAGGGATTAGTTTCTTAGTGAAAATGAGCAAAATTACTCTGTGGTTTTCATGTGGGGTGTTAAATACCTAAATCTTTGTCCTTTTTTAGCACAAAAATTGGGGGAAATTTCACCTGGAAGTGCAACATGTGAAACTGGGCTTCGTGCTCTGGCTTTCCTCACTGTACAGATGCTCCCCTAAAAAAACCCTCACGTGTTGAAATCTTCTCCACGCAACACTTGGTTTGAAGCTTTTTAATGCTTTTTCCAGGTGGTTTTACTCACTGGGCTGGAAGGGACCTGGAAGCCCATCCATGCCACCCCCTGCCCTGGGCAGGGACACCTTCCACTGTCCCAGGTCCTCCAAGCCCCATCCAGCCCGGCCTACAGCAAATATATAAATTTAAAAACCTAAGTCTGGAATTTCATTTCCCTTTTCATATGGTCTTTGTTTCTTTTTCTGACAGATGGGAAGGTTGAGGTGACAAAGGAAGGAGTGAAGCTGTGCACCATGGGGCCTGGCAAGGTTTTTGGGGAGCTGGCCATCCTCTACAACTGCACCCGGACCGCTACTGTCAAAAGTAAGAGCCTTTTGGATGTTGGGATTTCATTGGGATTTTCTCATCCCTTCCTTGGAGTTACAGCCTCCTGTAGCTGTTTTGCTTTGTTCACTCATCAAAGGTGGGGGGTTTAGTGTGGGATTTAGCCACTGGGAGCAGGGAGAAGGTGCGGGAGAAGTGTTTCCCTGGATTTGGCTGCTCGGTTTTGCTCTCCCAGGAACCTCAGGTTGATTTCCCTCATGCAGAGCAGCTCATCCCGTAGTTTTCCTTACAATTCCTGCTGAATCTCATGGTATTTATGTTTTTTTTTTTTTTTGCTCAGAAGAGCATTTCTGACCTCATAAGTCTTCACAGGAAACTCAGTAAGTCAAGCTTAATATCTGTTCAGGACAAATTTTCCCCACTAAGCTGGCTAAAATAAATCAGGAAAAAAACACTCCTGGATGCCACTTGACCCTCTGCTCCAAACTCTTCAGCACTTCTCCTGTAATCTGGTTTCTTTTATGAATGTCCTGGGCAAAGGCTGGAGTTGCACAATTAGGGAGAGGAAATAAATCACAGAAATACAACATAAATACATTTCCCTCTAAACTCGGATGAATAGTTGAGATTTGGGGTGTTTGATACCACAGTCCTCCCTGATCTTGAGGGATCAGAGTTTATGATGGTATCTTAAGCAGAGAGGTTTTATAGGAGGTGATAAATAGTTGTGTGCTTTTAAGATGCTGTAGGGGAGAAGTTAGAAGGGTACAGATGGAGTAGAATAATACAAAGACAGACAAGTCCCAGAATAATGAGGCCTGGGAATGAATCCCTGTCCAGAAAAATGCCTTTTACAAGTACCTCATTTTGTTTCCAAAAGAGAGAGAAAGGACAAGAACAAATGGGCAGACATGACAAAACAGGAGAAGAGAACTGGATTGTTGTGTGAGGAATGTGCTGTTCCCCAGAGTCCTGAGGAGGGGACTGGGAGATTCCACTGTCACCTGTGCAGACCCTACCTTTTCCCAGGCACTGCCAGTTGTGATTCTAAGGGGCTTTATATCTTTTCAGGTGACAGGGAACTGCCTGAGCTCGGCCCAAGTGAGCTGAGGTCGGGGAGGTGCTCAGATCCCTTCAGGGCACAGGGCTGACTGAAGTGGTTACAAACAGCTCCAGCCCCTGCCTATGCTCTTGGCTAAGTGAGAAATAAATGTCAAGAATGTCTAGAAAGGCAAACCCAGTAAAGATCCCATTGCAGCCTGTGGTGACTCTGATCATGACCAGGTTTGTCCCAGCAGACAGGAACTGCTGCTGGCAGTGGTGGGAAGGGGCCCAGTCACCATCGGCAGTGAGGATGTGTCAGGGGCACCATCCGGCTCTCACTCAGAGAAACGCTTTCAGCTTCCCTGTTTTCAGGAGGCAGATTCCCATTCCCTCCAGAGCACCAGGAGTGGGTGCTGATGTCCCTGCCAGGAGTTCCTTAGCAGGACACTAAGTGTTCCTTTCTGGGCGGTGGAGCTCCAACGAGGCCTGAGTGAAGGGTGGATTTATGGGGGTGTGAAGCCCAGCACTGCACCAGGGCTGTGATGATGTGGCAGCTGAGTGACACCTCTGGCTGTAACTCATTTCTCTGTGTACCCTGGCGCTGGCTTTGTAAATAATGAAGATTTGTGTGTCACTTTGTTTAGTCTGCACAGGCTCTTCTGGAGGAGCAACTCAGAGGCATCAATCACCCCAGGAAGTGTAGCAAGGAAGGGCTTTGTCTTTTCCATGTGACTTAGAAGACATTAAAATGTAATCATTGTGCTCTGACTGCTGTTTCATAAGGACCTCTTTAATAAGACAATCCAGGCCTGCCCCAAGAGAACCATTAGAATATTTTGTCACTCTTATTTCTGCCTTAAAGAAGAGCAGGATGGGGGCTGAGCAGGGCCTGGGAAGGAAGAGCAGCCAAAGCCTTGGTGAGGAGCCCCTGAGGAGGGCAGGAACACACCTCACAGCACGTGGCCTTGTGTTAAGCCAACTCGATTTTGACATCTGATTTCTGTCTGTTGTTATTCTGAGGCATTGGCTTTTGGTTTCCAGCTATTACGGAAGAATAATAGTAGTTTTTGGGCGTTTCTTTTTTGTTTGTTTGTTTCTTTTTTTGCTTGGTTTGGTTTTGTGTGTGTGTGTGTTTTGTTTTATTTGTTTGGGGTTTTGTGTGGTTTGGTTTTGGTTTTTGTTTATTTGTTTTGCTCTCAAATGCCTACATGCAAACCTTGATGCAATTTAAAGCAGAATCACAGGCTTTCCTCCCTGGTTCCAATGAATAATTTAATCCAGTGCATGAGAACAAGGAATGCTGCACTCATTAGGGATAAACTATACCACACAGGGTAACGTGGTGGTAACATGGGGGAAGAAGGAACCAGGAGAGGTCAGGTAAAAGAAAGCTAAAAAAGACAAAAATACCCCCAGCTGAATTCAGGCTGAGTAAAAAACCTTTCATTTGCTAATAGAAAAGATGTTTTTATTGTGATGTAGCTCTCACTCCTCTTGGATAGTGTGTGGAGCAGAGTTCAGCAGGATTTCTGCAGGTGGCTTTGGACGGCACTGATTTTGTGAAAGGAGTGGATTCTTCATCCTCTAAAGAAGTTGTGGTTATTCCAGGGGTAGCTTTGGCACCTGCAATGGATTCTCCTGGGGGCAAAATTCTGACAGAAACGTCCCACAGGCTGCCCTTTGCAGGGGAGTTACCCCCTCAGCAGCAGGCTGTGCTTTGAGGAGGGCAGTGAGCAGGAAAGAGAGCACAGACTGAAGCTGCTAAACTCTTGCGTGTGTAAATCTCTTTCCTGGCCCTCAAAAGCCTGTTTGTCAAGCTCCCCCTCTTGCCAGCAGTGCTAATTGTGCAAAACTCTGTGTGGCACTGTGGGATTGAGGCAGGAGTTCAGCACGTCCTTGCCAAGCTTGGATGAGTTTGAATTTTCCACTGCTGTTGTGGGTTTTTAAATAGAGTCCTATGCACTGGTAGTTGCAGCCCCAGAAATTACAGAACTTCACAAGGAGTTTGGAAAAATGGGTTATTTGCAAGGAAAAATAAGGCAACAAGCAATGCCAATGAAAGCTGCAGAGCCTCATTAAAAGCCCTGGAGAAGGATGCTGGCTTTGTGTTTCTCCTCCAACAATTACAAGAGCCAGAGTAAAGTCTGCTCAGATCTTCCTCAAACAATCACACTTTGGAAGGAAGGTTGTCTTTACATACTCAACCATTTGATTAAAACCTTTCTGCTGTTACTTCAAGAGAGCCAGGCTGGCCAAGCAGGGATGATCAGTCTGGAGTGCCTTGGGAAGGGATAAATGGATATATCCTTGGAGAAAGTAATTTCAACCCTCCCTGCCACTGCGTTTTTCTCTGACCTTTATGGGGTTTGCCAGGTAATGTGACCAAATGGGATTGGATTATCCCTCCAATGGGATGATAATGAGGAAATGATGGTGAGGACAATGGACAAGAAGGTTTTTTCCTCCTCTTCTTCTTGAGGAGACAGGAGCCACCTGCAGGATGGCATCTTTTGGGCTCAGGAAGCACCAGCACAGCTCCTGACTGAAAGGTTAATGGAGAGGCGCTCTGATCCAAGAGAGAATGGGCTGGGATGGCAAAAGCAGCAGGAAAAAGTCACCCTGGGCTCAGTGGGAGACTGAAATGTTGCCAGGTCTGTGGGAAAAATCAGAGCTGGGGAAGGAAACAGGGCAAAAAAAAAGGAAATAAGGAAATATCTTGGGGTGTTTCAATACTTCATTGTGTTATTAGTTTGTTTTTAAATAGGAAGGGTGTGGTGTAGACAGAATGAACCACCCTGTGGTTGGGTCTGAGTGTCAAAATAGTGTTTAAAGTGGTTTCCTTCCAAAATCCAGGGATTTTTTTGTTTGTTTTTAAACTTGATGCAGTTCTGGCACCTCAAGATTCAAGTCCCCTTATTACTCATGAGAGCTGTGGCAGCTTTGGGGTTATTCCTTTTCCTGACTGACAGGAGGGTTTGATCCTCATCCCTTCAGGAGGTTGAGGAATGTCCATTGAAATGTCTCCAGTTCAGGTTTTGTCTGGGAAATGTTGGGAAGAAAATGTTGGAAAAGACACCTCACATGGATGTTTCTCCTCCCAGGCAGCCGTAGGTGAACCAGTTAAGATAACAACAGTATTAACCAAGCATAAGGACCGAGGGGAAAACTCCGGCCACTGGGACAAAGCTAATCTAGAATAAATATAGTAGGAAAACAAAAAATAGAGAAAAAGGTAGGAAAAAAGCACCCCCAATTCTAGTGAAATGAGGCACAGAAAACTGCAACATTTCCCACACTGAAAACTAAACAAACCTAAAGAAAAGGAAAAGAAAGAAGTGTGTTTGTTTGGTTTTTTTAATTAAAAATCCTAATTAAGGACTTTGAGAGACAAGGGAGATTTGCTCAGGAACAAAGGCAACACAAATACCCCAACTCTGAGAACACCTAAGAAGCTGCAAGTGAGCCCTGGGGGTTTCTTGGGTTTAATAACAGCTCAAATCAAAGAAGGAAAAACCCACACTGCCAATTCCTTATAACCCATTCCTCACTTTCCCGGCTCCAACTGCAGCTGTTCCCAACCCAGCGAGTGAACAGCCTTTCAGTTAGTGCATTGATCCAAGAAAATGGGGGGGAAATGCATTTCTTTAGAGAAACAAACAAAATCTTGCCAGATCTCGCACCTTCCTTATTTATAAGTTGCTTTTTGTTTCAGTCTTGGGAACAGGGTACATGGGATTCTGTTGTGTTAGAGCTTCTCTGTTAGAAAGGGTGAGAGGGGAGAAGAAGAGAACCCAGAATGAAACTGTCAAATTTTGGGGCTTGGGGTTTAAGTCAGAATAAGACCCCACCTCTCCTTATGTGCTACCAGGGGTGCCAAATGCAAGGTACAGCAGAAAGCATCTATGTCATGGAATCACGGAATGCTTTGGGTTGGAAGGGACCTTAAAGCTCATCCACTTCCAACCCCAACAACTTCCACTAGCCTGGGGTGCTCCAACCTGGCCTTGGACACTTCCAGGGATCCAGGGGCAGCCACAGCTTCTCTGGGCAACTTGGGCCAGAACCTCCCCACCCTCACAGGGAAGGATTTCCTCCCACTATCCCATCTAACCCTGCCTTCTGGCAGTGGGAAGCCATTCCCTGTGTCCAGTGTTAAATCCAAGGTCAAGAACTTTGTTTGCCAGAGCAAATAAAGCAATAACAGCTAATAATAAAGTACTATTTGTTATGTGTGGTACAGAAGAAGTGTGATTGTCATCAGGCAGGGGAAATGAAGCACTTGGGTTGTTTTGAAAGAATTCTGTTGATATTTTCCCTATTTGTGTAATTGCAGAGTTGAATTAGCTGAGAAACCAGCCCTGTTAAACACAGTTAGAAGCAAATGATAACTTTCTCTGTGTAGCCCTTGAAGAGTTATTAATATTTACAGCAGCTGTCAGATAATTAGTTCCATAAGAGCTTCCCTTTCACCCCCCTTTAGAGCTGCCACTGGAAATGTTGCTGATTTATGAAATGTGGCCCGAGTAGTTGTGATAAATGAGGGGCCTGAACTTTCCAAAGGATACTAAACCTTTGCTGTGAGCAGAGTTTGAGAAACCAGACCATAAAACGGAAGTATTTGCCATTGACAGGAATTTATCGGCCCCATGACACGTGGGCTTTGATCAGAGTAAAACACAACAGCCTGCCCAGGGTCTGCTTTTGCCTTACCTCTGTCAGTAAGTTCCTCCTCTAGACTATTTCCTGCCACTAACTGAGGAACAGAAAGCTGCTTGGTACCAAGACAGAGCCAGAACTGCTCCATTTGTGGTTCAGAACCAAAGCAACCCCAGCCTTCTGTTCTCTAAAGCTTCTTCAGACGAAGGGACCCCCCCCCCCCCCGCTGCTTTTCCTGCTGCCATGAGAGCAGAGCTTGCACAGAGTATTTTCCCCATGTAGCTCAGGGTTTCTTTCTGAGTTACACTGGATTCATTTCAAGATTCCATTATATCTTGCTGTGCTGAAGGAGTTGTGCTTCCCTCTATTTGAAGGCTATCACTTCCAATAAACTTGCATTAAGGTAATCAGAAAACAATCTGCAAACAAGAAGCTCCGACGTGTTCCCAGTCAGTAAATAACCGCAGTTTCTGTTGCTTGGAGCCAGGATGGAGCAGCACCATCTCCACTGCCTTTGTCCTGTTGGCCCAGGATGATCCTGCTGCCTCTGCTTCTGTGGCAGCAGCCAGAGCTCCAGGCGTCTCCAGCCCACAGCAAAGAGTGTTAAATCTACTACAGAATTCATTGGTTATTATTTTTAATTTGTGTTCCCCCACTCCTTTGCCATATTGTGGGGTTGTTGTGGCAGAAGGGTGTGTGAGCACTGATGCTAAAATGGTTCTTCTCCTCCCCACTGTAATGGGAATTATTGTGTCCTTGTTTTGGACAAGGGGCAGGGCACCCCGATGGTGGGTTGGCTAGGGGAGGGAATCTTGCCTGGCACATCCCTGGAGGAGCACAGCTTGATAGCAGGAGAGGGGACAGCAGGGAAACCACAGAATCCCAGGCTGGTTTGGGTTGGAAGGGGCCGTAAAGCTCATCCCATCCCACCCCCTCCCATGGCCAGGGATACATCCCTCCATTTCAGATTGCTCCAAGCTGGCCTGGGACACTTCCGGGGGGAGATGAGCAGGCAGCATGCATGGGATTACCCGGCAGGGGACGGAGAGCAGGTTATTTGGGAAGGCAGGAGAGCCTGTGGAATTTGTTGTGGCTGGCAGAGCTGTGGGGAGGCGCTGCTGGGAGTAGGTGGCTTGTTGGGAACACGGTCCCTGCTCTCCTTTGGGGTGCCCGGCTATTTTGGGAGGAGGAGGTGTTGGTGGAGCAGATGGCTGTGCCATGTGCTGTGTTACAGCCTGGTGGAGCTTGTACTGCGTGCATGGCAAAACAAAATCGAGGGGGAAAACATGTCTATCCTACTGCACTGCTAACTTTGCTGCTGGGTTCATTCCTGCTTTGCACCCTCTCGCTGCTGACTTACCTTTGGGAATCACCAATTCCTGCCAGCAGACTCGGTGTCCTCCTTGTTTGGAGGGCTGACCCTCTTCTCAGCCTTTCCCAAAATATTCAGCTGAACCTGCAGTCTGCAAATTCTCCTAATTGAGGAGTATAATCCTCCCAGAATTGAACCTGCAACCACTGAGCACATGGAAGTCCTGGGAGCTCCACAGGATATTTCTTTTGATTAGTATTTCTTTTTATTATTAAGTATAAACTGTGAAAGGTCAGAGATCCAGTTAGGCCTTTAGGCCCTGGAAGGGGCTCTCAGGTCTCCCTGGAGCCTTCATTTCTCCAGGTGAACCCTCCAGTCCCTCCCATGGCCCTGCTGCTGTGTCCTGCAGGAATGAAGGTCCCTGGAAGGTTTTTAAGGACACTGCTGTGACTCCACGTGCCAGGGCTTCATCTCCTCATGTGCTGTCAGGGTGAAGCTCCAGCATAAGGGGACCAGGAGCAGCCCTGCAGCTGCAGGTGTTTTGCAGACAATTCCTGTGCTGATAAAAGGAAATCTATTCCTTCTGTAGCATTCAGAGCCCCATCTTTATTGCTGACCCACTGGCCACGCTTGGATTGCCTTTGCACTTCCCTAGTGCAGCTGTTCAGTGTCCTGGTTTCATGGATGTCGTTTGAAGAGGGATTTTTTACATGGACAAGCATTGAAGGGGAACTGAAGTGCAGAGGTGTCTGTGTAGGGCAGCTCGACCAAGGAGCAAGGCTGCCTCTGCCCAGCTCTGTGTCACTGCTGGGTAGTGCTGCATAGCAGTGCCAGTTCCTAAAGGAAGCAGAATTCTTGAAGGAGCTGAGAATCCCACTGTATTTTGGGGACTCATCAGACATCCTGGCCTTCCCAGATCAACTGCTATCAACCTTCCAGCCATACATCCATTTGCTTGTGGCAGCTTGAACAAGGCATGGGAAAATAACTGGGAATTTGCAGTGCTGTGAAACTTTCGGTGCAGTGATCAGAGAATCAGGGAGACACAGGATCAGGGTGTGTTGGAAAAGTTCTCCCAGCCCATGGATCCCCCCTATGCCCGATGCCCCCCTTGTCCCCAGCCCAGAGCACTGAGTGCCACGGCCAGGCCTGCCTTGGAAACCTCCAGGGCTGGGGACTCC
>JAWWES010000184.1:0-27267 GCA_035583135.1 Lophotriccus pileatus
GAGGGGGGCGGTGGGAGAGGGAATTTGGGGGGGATTTGAGGGGGAATTGAGGGGAATGGGGGGAATCTGAGGGGAAATTGTGGGGGAATTGGCAGGTCCTGGGGGGGCAAAGGGGGATCCTGGGGTAGAATCTGAGGGGGAAATGGGGGTCCCGGGGGAACCAGGGGCATCCTGGTGGGTGCAGTGGGTGTCCTGGGGAGGTCACTGGGGATCCTGGGAGGGCCTGAGGGGACAATGGGGGTCTTGGGGGGTAATTGAGGTGTCTGGGGGGAAACTGAGGAGGAAATGGGGGTCAGTGATCTCTGCCCCCCCTTGCCCAACACAGATGTTTATCACCCAAAAAACACTCCTGCCATGGGGGGGCTCTTCAAGTAGGAGGTGAAGTCGGTGGGTGTGGAGCAGCTTTTGGGGTGGGGTAAAGGACCCCTAGGGACCCCCCCCAATTGAGGTGGGGGAGCTGTCACATATATTGAGTAATTTCTGAAATTAAATCAATCTGGCATGACCCCAAATTACAGTTTAGTTTCCATCCTGCTCTAGCTGTAGTTCAGCTGTTCTCTGAACAGTTCTCTCCCCCACCTGCCCATTACTTCACAACTGCTTGTTCTTTTCCCTGTAATGAGTTCCCAGCTCATCATACTCTCCATTGAATCGTTGATAGAAGAAGTAGAAACTTTACTCACAGTACCCCTGAGTGCCCAAATGAGGAACAATGTCATCGTAGAGAACCCTTAGAGAATTAGATAAGAGATGTCACAAACAAACAGCATTTAAACTAAGCTCTGTGTACCCAGTTAAAATAAAGACCAAACTTTATTCTTGGTGGTGAAACACAGTGATGCTGTGCTGCTCAAGAACTGAAGTCAAGACAACAGAGAAGGCCCAAAGGCCCAGAAAAGGACTTCCAATAAGGGTGTGACTCTGTAAAGCGAAGTAAGGAATATGTATTAAGTAAGCAAGACCCAGAAGAAGGAATTAGTAGTGCATATCGGACTCAGGCTGCTGGACAGAAAGCCAAAGGCAAAGTAGGATGTAAAGCAAAACCTAAAACCGGAGTTAGCCATACAGTCACCCCTCTCTGACAAGTAATAGCACCAACTGGGGAACAAACAAGAACAGAAGTACCTTTCTCAGCAAGTGATTTGAACAGCTGGAAAGAGGAAGCTAAATGCTTTCGGGAAAATCCTGAGAAAGTAGCTAAAAGGTTTGAATTAATTGTGAAAAATCAAGACATTGATTGGTCAGATATAAATGTAATGCTTTTGGAATTAACAGAAACATAAAAAGAATTTGTAATAAAAACAGCAAGAAACTATCTAGAAGGAGAGATTGCAACAGGGGCTATAACAGGAAGGATAGACGATATTTTTCCAGTACGGAAACCTAATTGGGACCCAAATAATCCGGGGCATTATGAACTGTTAGAGCAATACAGGAGACTGATTTTAGTAGGATTGTGAAATGCCATACCCAAAGCTGTAAATTGGGCGGCATTGTATGTTGTTAGGGATGAGATGAGACACCTACAGCATTCCTGGACAGACTTAGAGTTGCCATGAGAAAATACACTACCCTGGACCCATCATCAGAAATAGGCAAACAACAATTGGGACTATTAATGGGGCAAAGTAACCCAGATATTAGAAAGAGACTACAAAAGATAGATCATCCTTTTAATAATGAGTTTAATAATGAGTACTAATGAATGAGACCTGGAAAGTATACTAGAACAGGGAGAAAAAGGAAGATAGGAAATTGGCAAAGGTTGTAGTAGCTGCTATAACCCAAAACTCGAATTTTCTAGGACCAAACACCAGAGGCCGGGGCAGAGGCCAGTCCACACGAGGGAGAGGGGGCTTCCACTCCCAGCAGCCAAGAATAGGGCCAAACCAGTGCTCCTATTGCCTTCAAATAGGTCACTGGAAGAAAGACTGCCCCAAATTAGCAAATAGAAACACAGAAGGAACTGTCATTGCTCATCAAAATAGTGAATGAGGAGGACTGGTGAGTTCTTCCCTAGCAGACCCAGTGGTTGAGATGGAGCTAGGGGAAGGTAAAAAGAAATTAGACTTTCTGATCGACGCTGGAGCCACATTTTCAGTTTTAAACCAAGAATTAGTACCTAAGAGTAATGAATTTGTTCAAGTGGTAGGAGCAACAGACCAATCAGAAAAAGCTTTCTTTCCAAAGCCTCTTAAATTGGAAAACAGATGGGAATTCATCAATTCTTATATTTGCCCAACTCCCCAAAACCACTGTTGGGTAGAGATTTACTTGAAAACCTAGTGGCTGTGATTAAATTTGAAAAAGGTATATTTGAATTTCAGGTGAATGAAAATCAGGTATTAGCAGCCCTGAGTTTAGCCCTGTGTCGCCTTGAACCAGAACAAAACAACCAGAACAATAACCAAATTTTAGATCAGGTGTATCCCCTGGTTTGGGCAACTGATATACCTGGAATATCGAAACAGGCAACCCCTATCCAAATTGAGTTATTACCAGGAGCAAAAACAGTGGTTAGAAGACAGTATGCACTAAGATTTGAGGACAGGAAAGAAATTGAACCAATAATAGAGAATTTCTTGAAACTGGGACTTTTAATAGAATGTGAGTTGGATTTTAACACTCCCATTCTTCCAGTCAAGAAACCAGATGGGGCCTATAGATTAGTCAAAGATCTAAGGGCCATAAATGAGATAACAAAAACAATATATCCAGTAGTGGCCAACCCTCACATGCTTTTAACAAAATTAAGAGACAATTTAATTTGATTCACAGTGTTAGATTTGAAAGATGCCTTCTTCTGTCTATCCTTAGCTCAGGAAAGCCAAAAGATCTGTGCTTTCAAATGGGAAGCTGTAAGTGGAGGGAGAAAGGCTCAGCTGACGTGGACAGTTTTACCACAGGGATTCAAAAATAGTCCTACTATATTTGGAAATCAATTAGCTAAAGAGAACAATGGGAACAGCCACCGGGAGATGCCATTCTTCTGCAATATGTAGATGGCTTATTAATAGCAACTGGGACAAGGGAAGAATGTGTACAATGGACAATCTCTCTTTTAAACTTCTTGAGTTTAAATGGCTACCGAGTCTCCCAGCAGAAAGCACGACTGGTACAAGAGAAGGTGATATACTCGGGATATGAAGTCTCCAGAGGTCAATGATCCTTAGGAACAGCGAGGAAAGAAACCATCTGCCAAACACCCAGACCAGAAACAGTGAGAGACCTACGAACCTTCCTAGGAATGACAGGTTGGTGCTGCTTATGGATATATCAATATAGTGTACCTGCAAAGCCCTTATATGATTTGCTGAAGGAAAGTAAAACCAACATGATCTGGACCCCTGAGACAGATAAAGCCTTTGAACGACTGAAGTGAGAGCTCATGAGAGCCCCTGCATTGGGCTCACCTGATGTAACAAAGCCCTTTTGGTTGTTCTCGCATGAATGCCAAGGAATGGCTTTAGGGGTCCTGGCTCAACAGCGGGGGCCATAGAAAAGAGCCATGGCCTACTTCTCCAAACAATTAGATGAGATCAGCAAAAGATGGCCCACCTGCCTGAGAGCAGTGGCTGCACTGGTAGTGAACATAGAAGAAGCCAGGAAACTCACAATGGAACAGAAAATGACTGTGTTTGTGTCCCACTCTGTATCAGCTGTGCTGGAACAAAAAGGGAACCATTGGTTATCACCTTCTCGGTTTCTGAAATACCAGGCAATCCTGCCTGAGTCTGATGATGTCACCATTCAAGTGACTAATATTGTTAACCCAGGTTCATTTCTAGAAGGAAGAATGTCAGCAAAACCCATTGAGCACGACTGCTTGGAAAACATTGAAGCAGTGTCCTCCAGCCACCAGACCTCAAGGAAGAACCATTTCCAGATGCAGAGAACTGGTTTTCAGACGGCAGCAGTTTCATGAAACAAGGTGTGAGAATGGCTGGATATGCAGTTACCACAACTGTATCGGGGAATGTTGATATTTTTTGGTCTGTGTTCGGACCAGCCACCTGTGAAAGTTTTGTTCTTTGCCTGCCAAGTTCACTTATAAACGGGAGCCTTGTCCTTGGAGAGAGAGTTTCTTGTATAAACTCTTTAATTGATGTTCTATGATTAGCTTATTGTCTGTAGTGGACATGTGAAGGTGAAACTGAAAAGGAGAAGATGAAGTAAAGCCCCCAGACCCAAATAGATAAGACCCCTTGAGTTAAACAGCCTTGCCATGTTTAATGTCGTTTCTGCAAAGGGCTCTACAGAAGACAATACAAGCAATTTTTGTGGCACAAATACAAACAGGGGGAATTATGGAGGAAAGCGGCAGGTCCGCAGACTCCTTGACAGAGTACATTGTTCTTGAAAAGTTGAGACCGTACCCGTGAGAGCAGAGAAGTCATGTAGCAAGTTGTTGATGGGTAAGTTTGGGAAAGTTAGAAATACACAAAGACAAGACGTGTGCCTTTACAATGCTAACTGTGTTCATGGTGCAGGATGTAGACTGCTAATAATTACTGTGTTGCAAACTATTGAGCTCTCAGGAAAAGTAAAGCTTTGTTAGACAAAAGTCACCAATAAAGAGAGTGTTAGTATGCTTTATGTAAGAAATATCCAATCAGCAAGCAACACAGTTGCTGTGCATTCTGTATTAATATTGCTGCCTGCTTTCAAGTAAAGGATTCTGTAAAATTCTGTTTTGGCACCACTTTAGAGTTGATGTTCCTTTTCAGCCGTTCCCCCAGCGACACCTGGGGGTGCCACCCATGTCTCTAATAATGTCATTGCTGTTCCTGTGAAGTCACTGCTGTCCCCAGTGATGTCACCAGTCCTGTGATGTCACCAGTGTCCTTGTGATGTCACTGTTGTCCATGTGATGTCACCAATGTCCCTGTGATGTCACTGGTCCCCAGTGTTGTCATTAATGTCCCTGCAATGTCACTGCAATCTCTGTGATGTCCCCAGTGTCCCCAGCGATGTCACAGGTCCTGGTGATGTCACGGGTCTCCAGTGACATCACTGATGTCTCTTTGATGTCACGGTTGTCCCTGTGATGTCACCAGTCCCCTGTGATTTCATCGCTGTCCCTGTGATGTCACCACTGTCCCCAGGGGTGGCACCATGTCCATGTGATGTCACTGGTCTCCAGTGATGTCACCAATGTCCCCAATGATGTCACTGCTGTCCCTGTAACGTCACCGCTGTCCCTCTGATGTCACCAATGTCCCTGTGATGTCACCGCTGTCCCCAGAGGTGGCACCGGTGTCCTTTGATATCATCAATGTCCCTGTGGTGTCACTGCTGTCCCCAGGGGTGTCATCAGTGTTGCCAGTGATATCTCTGTTGTCCCTTTGATGTCACTGGTGTCCCCAGTGATGTCACTGGGCTGCCAATGGTGTCACCAGTCCCTGTGATGTCACCAGTGTCCTTGTAATGTCACCGCTGTCCCCAGGGTGGCAGCATGGCCTGGGGGTGGCACTGCTGTTCCCATGATGTCACTGCCATCCCCAATGATGTCACCACTGTCCCTGTGATGTCACTGGTCCCCAAGGATGTCACTGCTGTCCCTGTGACATTGAATCAGAAAAATACAGCAAAAGACCTGCCCAGAAGCTTTTGAGTCTTTTGAGCAGCAAAAGTTTTATTTGTCGATGTCTGGAGCAAGCGTGGTTCGCACCACAAAACACTTGCTCCACGTGGCACACAAAAATCAGAGGGTTTATGCAATTTTCCTACATGATTCTTTAGATATGCATATGATTGCATCATCCATCTGTCCATATCAGTAACAGGCAGAGCTCAGGCAGGGCCTAGGGTGGTACTTTCCAGATTCTGCTTTGGGCAGTGCGAGGTCTGATCTTCATCCCTGGGGCTGGGGTCACCTTCTTATGTTCCTCAGTTTGACCTCCCTAACTTTCCATTGTCTTTGCCCCACTCACTGAAGCTTGGAGAGAGCCTTGGCTTCAGGCCTATTTCTCCTATTCAAATGTCTACCTTAGCTTACTTTGCCCCAATTTATCACCCCTAGGCCCACTGTATAATGTTTCTGACATTCTTCTTAGGTTTAGGTCCAGTGAACAGAACAGAATGGATTTTTCTTTAGCAACACAGGCAGAGCAGGTCTGGGGGACTTCTCTCAGCAGAACAAGATATTTCAGTTAACTCTTTTAGGCCTTGCTCTCATTTCAGTCTCCCCTTCTCTTAAGACTTACAAATTCTTTTGTCAAGTTGCAAAGGAATCTGATAGGTATGCATCATTGTCCTCTTTATTGTCCTCTATTGTCTGTGTTCTCTTGACTATGGGACTTAATTTGTACCACAGCCAAACATTTAAGAGGGATAGCAGGATTGTAATTGCCACTAAGGTCAATATTGGATGTATTAAGTAGTGAAAATCTTGTGTTGCTGTAGGGGAATATCTTGTAAAGATGTCCCACCAATGATGTTCTCCCAGGCTGTGAAATCAGACAGGGTCCCATGGCACGTGTTGGGCTGCACTCTGGGGTTTGAGGCGTTGGTTCTGTGGTTGTCAAGGGCCAATCCAGAATGGAGAGGATAGGCTGTGACATCACAAAGAGTCCCACGGCAGACATGTGGGGTGTGAGGCGTTAGTTCTTTGGTGGCCAGGGGCCATTCCGGAATAGAGATGATAGGCCGTGAAATCACAAATAGGCCAATGGCAAAAAGGAAATGCTGCAATGTGGGGCATTGGTTCTTTGGTTTCCAGGGACCACTCTGGAATGGAGAGGGTAGGTCCTGACATCACAAAGGCACTCATGGAACGCTTCTGATGCTGCTGTTGGGGGTTGTGGATTGTCGTTCCACCAAGGGTAGAAAGCCCTGAGCCTCAGTCTCTCAAGTGCAGTTGTGCACCACTCTTGGCACTACACAAAGAGCAAGAGCTTTCTGAGTGGGTGCTTTGAGCTGGGAAGTATCTTCGTTCGTACTGAACCCTAGACCTAAACGTGAAAAAAACACTTAAACCTAAACCTAACCGTAAACCCTAACACCCAAGTGTAACCCTGTCCCATACCATAACCCAAACCTTACCTAAACCCTACCCCTGACCTAATTCTAACCCTTATCCTAACCCTAACCTTAACCCTAACTTTAACCCTAACCCTAACCTTAACCCTAACTTTAACCGTAATCCTAACAGTGGTGACATCAGAGGGACATCGGTGACATCACAGGAGACATCAGTGACTTCACAAGGACAGGGGTAACATCACAGAGACACCAGTGACATCATCGGGGACATTGTTGACATCACAGAGAACAGTGGTGACATCACAGGGGCATCGGTGACATCAGTGAAGACCAGTGACATCACAGGGGACTGGTGAAAAAAAAGGGACAGGCATGATGTCACAGGGACATCGGTGACATCACAAGGAGAGGGGTAACATCACAGATACACCAGTGATATCATCGGAGACACTGATGACATCACACGGACACTGGGGACATCATAGCGGGACAGTGACATCACAGCAGGCTGGTGAGAACAAAGGGATATCAATGACATCACAAGGACAGGGGTCATATGACACAGATATGAAACATCATCAGGGACATTGGTGACATCACAGGGGCATCTGTGATATCATTGGGGACCAGTGACATCACAGGGGGCTGGTAAAAAAAAACCGGGACAGCTATGATGTCACAGGGACATTGGTGACATCACAGGGGACATTGATAACATTACAGAGACACCAGTGACAACATTGGTGACATTGGTGACATCACAGGGGATAGTGATGACATCACAGGGACATCGGTGACATCACTGGGGACCAGTGACATCACAGGGCACAACAAAGAGAGAGCTGTGATGTCACAGGGACATCAGTGACATCACAGGGGACATTGGTGACTTCACAAGGACAGGGGTGACATCACAGAGACACCAGTGAGTTTAGCTAAGGTTTTTGTAAGGGTAAGTGTTAGGATTTCGGGTTAGGTTTAGGATTAGGTTTATATTTAGGTTTATGCTTTTGGTTCAATACAGACTAAAGTTGCTCCCAGAACAAAGGTGCCGGCACAGAAAGCTCCTGATGTCCACGCAGTGACAAGAGCGGCACACTAACTGGACTTGAGAGACAGTGGCTCAGGGCTTTCTTTCCTGGCCAGAGTGGCAGTCATTTGCTTGAAGAAGCACTGCGCTTAAATTGGCTGTCCGACTGCCCAAAATTCTATATGGATGAAGATTCCTCCCAGACCAAAGGTGCCCACACAGAAAGCTCTTGCTGTTTGTTAGTGCTGAGAGTGGCGCACAAACTGCACTTGAGAGACAGAGGCTCAGGGCTTTTTTTTCAGGGTGGAATGGCAGTCGTTTGCTTGAAGGAGAGCTTTGCCTAAGTGGGCTGTCTGACTGCCCAAAATTCAAGATGCTCACAGCACTGGGCAGAAATCACAGTGCCTCTGCACCCGCCGAGAGCTTTCCCTCAACCCCAAGACCAGCTCTAGCAGCTAAACTCGGACACCAGGTCTGCCCAAAGCGGCACATCTGCTGCTGAGCCCTCTCAGCCACAGCTGGGCCAGCTCAGGAGAGTCCAAGCTACCCCACCTGTTGACTCACACTGCAGAGGATGTCTTTTCTATCATGCTCACAGGGAAAACATCCCAGCACCTCCACATCCACCAAGAGCCTTTGCTTATCCCTGAGACCATCTCTAGGCAGAAAGGGACTGCCACTCCATTGCGAATGCTTAGAAGTTTGCAATTAGAAGGGGTAGGTCGCCAAAAGCTTTCTCTCTTGACACACTTCCCCCGCGATGTGTTTTTCTCAGCTGTGTGTACCCTGAAGCCATTTCAGGCTGGCAGAGTCCAGAGTATTCACTCTGTCCCTGCACACAGTCAAACGAGACAGGGCAAAACAGGATTCGCCCTTCTCCTTGCAACCTTTCTACCACACACTGAACCTGGCAGCTAGGCACTTTCCTTCTCAGATAAGCAGACTCTTTCCTTCTCCTCAGCTCTCACAGATCTGACTTGATGACCGTAAAGAGTCCAGCAGAGGAGCCTATGCCAAATGTCCTAGAAGGAAAACTCGTAACTGATTTAAAATGTTAAACCCAACCCTAAACTTAACACTAACCCTAACCCTGACTCACTGTCTCTCCAGTGAAGTTCTTGTGCCAGTCTTGACAGTACGTGGACAGCAACAGTTTTCTGAGTGGTCACCCTTAGTCTAAGACAAGTCTGCACCTCTCTTGAATTTTTCGAGTCAGCCAATTTCAGCGCAGAGCTCTGTAAAGTGATCGACTGCCTTTCCACGCAGAAAAGAAAGCCCTGAGCCTCTGTCTCTCGAGTGCAGTTGGTGTGCCACTCTCAGCATTGGGTGGACAGCAAGAGCTTTATGTGTGCGCATCTTTGGTGTGCAAGTGATCTTTGTCCATATTGAATTTGGGATAGCCAGACTGCACATTTCAGCACAGCGCTCCAGCAAGGGAACAATTTCCGCTCCACCCAGGAAAGAAAGCCTTGAGCCACACTCTCTCAAGTGCAGATGGTACACCACTCTCGCCACTACACAGACAGCAAGAGCTTTCTGTGCAGGCACCTTTGTTGTGGGAGGAACCTTCATCCATACTGAACCCTGGCTCTAAACCTAAACATAAACCTAATCCTAAACCTAACCTTAAACCCTAACACCCTTACAAAAACCTTAACTCTAAACCTAACCCTAACTCTAACCTAACACTAACCCTAACCCTAAACCTGACCCTTACCCTACCCTAACCCTGACCCTAACTCTGACCCTTACCCTATCCCCAACCGTTCTCTGTGTTGCAGGTCTTCCACTTTGTCGGTAGGTGGCAGTGTTCCCTCTAAAGGTTTCATGCAGTTTCTGTATTTGGTCACTAGGTAGCAGTGATGTTTTACAAAAAGTAATTCCATAATTACTGAGGAAAACTCCTTGTTTGTTAATTGGGTAAACAAAGATAATTCCTTCATTAGTGGAAAAAAATTCATTTGTCCTTTAACTGATTAGTGAAAAACAATCAATTATTAGAAAATGTCATTACTTAATTACTTAATTGGTTGCACAATTGTCATGTTCTACTGCATTTGTGTACAGGTGGGATTTGTTGTGGGAACGTGAAAAAATTAATTAGTTGATTAATTAATTTCTAATTAATTGCTAATTAACAGGTTGTTAATTAGTACAGCAGAGTGGAATGGGGTGCGGGTCATCTGCAATTGATTAGTTGCTGCCATGTGGAGCAGTAACTAGAAAATTAATTAGGTAATTAATTAGTTGCTTTGTTGGCTTTAATTGATTAATAAGCCAGTTAATTACTTAGTTAATTAATTGCTTAATAAGTTATTTTCTTAACTGGTTAATCCATTAAATACTTAATTGTTTAATTGGTTAATTACTTTATTGGTTGAGAAGTTGTTTAGTTAATGAATTTCTAACAAATTGCTTAGTAATCAGTGATTTATCATTTTGGTGTAGTTCTCTCGTTGTCCACAAGGCGGCGGGCTTTTCATTGATTTGTTTCAGTTGCAGTTGCCTTTTTTTTTCACGAGGTGGCGCTGGTGCACATTGGTTTTTGTATTGCAGTTCTCCCGTTAATTATGTAATTAGCAATTAATTAGTAATTAATTGCCTAGTAATTAGTGCTCCAGTTGGGAGCACTCTAAAGACTGCCATTCCACCCAGGAAAGAAATCCCAGAGACTCCGTCTCTCAAGTGCAGTTTGTGCACCACTCTCAGCAGTACACGAACAGCAAGAGCTTTCTGTGCGGGTCTGGGAGGAATCTTTGTCCATACTGAATTTTGGGCAGTCAGATGGCCAATTTCAATGCAGAGCTCCTGCAAGCGAAGGACTGCTGTTCCACACAGGAAAGCAAGCCCTGAGCTTCTGTGCTTGTTTAAAGGTAAACTGGCAGGAGAAATGAACCCAACTCAAAAGAGCTTATAAGTCAGAGTTACAATTTCATAGAAGTAATACAATAAATACAATTATACAGACAAACAACTGGTTTTAACCTCCAAAACCCAGATGTACAGCCCAGCACCCTGGGGCACGAACAGAATGGTGTTTGTTGGCCCCTGTACTGAGCCCCACGTGGCCCCCCCGTGTCCAAAGTAAAAGCAAAAGGAACACCTGTTGCTGAGAGTGAATGTCACAATCTGGTCGAAAGTGGTGGTCGCCATCTGGTTAAGGTTCTGGTTCTCCTCTGGTTCTGACAACTGGAAGTCCCAAGATTGTATACACTAAGGTTCAGGTGGGAATGCCCAGCACCTCCCCCAGGGCAGGGAGGTCCACAGTAAGTGATAGTGAGTCAGTGAGATATTTTTGGAATCCTTGATGGCCCATTAGCAGACATGACCCCTCAGGCTGGGTATGGTGCTAGTGACTCCCCAGAGAGGAGTTATCACACCTGAGTCATTGGTGTGAGGACAGGAACATCCTCCTGTCTCACAGACACCCTGTCTCACAAACACCCAGCTTACAGCCTGAGGGGTCAGGTGTGCTCTGGGCAGCTGCTGCAAATGGTCTGTTGTTAACAGTTCCTGGGAAATGACATAGAGGGTGTAAATACACAGTTTGGGTCACACCCACACAGTGATGAACTGGTCCGAGCTGCTCTAATTAGAACACCCTCAGTCTCTCAAGTGCAATTGGTGTGCCACTCTCAGCATTCTCATGTCCACTACATGGACAGCAAGAGCTTTCTGTACACGCACCTTTGGTCTGGGAGGAATCTTCGTCCATCTTGAATTTTGGGAGTCGGGTGGCCAATATCAGCACCACACTCCTGCATGCTAACGACTGCCATTTTACCCAGGAAAGAAAGCCCCGAGCCTCCGTCTCTCAGGTGCTGTTGGTGCTACACAAAGAGCACTACACAAAGAGCACTACACAAAGAGCAAGAGCTTTCTGTGCGGGCACCTGGTTCAGATGGCACCTCGGGTGGACACAACCACTGCTGTGGTGTCCTCAGTGTGCTGGAAGGTCTTCTGACATTCCCAGTGGTTCCTCAGCAGGTGCTGGAGCAGGTGCTGAGGCAGCTGCAGCCCCTTTGCACCTTGGAGCAGCAGTTCCTCCAAGAATTCTTCCAGCTGAGCCATGACGCTGAGGACCTGCAAGGTCTGGAGGTGAGTGGGAGGATGTGTCCTCTCCAGGGCCATCTTCCAGTCCTCCCTCCAGCCTCAGCGGCCACAGCAGGGGGACTGTTCACCTCTATCAGATGCTTGGGCTCTCCTGGACTCTCTAGTGGGGAACAACTAAAAGGAACTTAATTAAGATCTCCAGCAAAATCACGGGGTCTCTGAGCATTCAACTCCATTTCAGCATTCAACAGAACTCCAATAAGAGAAAAAAGAAGTAAGACCAGACCTCACGTTTTCCTCCCCAAGGGAGAGCAGATAAATCATGATTTACATCAGATGGGATATTAGGAGGAATTGTTGGCTGGGAAGGTGGGGAGGCCCTGGCACAGGTTGCCCAGAGAAGCTGTGGCTGCCCCAACCCTGCAAGTGTCCAAGGCCAGGTTGGCACAACCTGGACTAGTGGATGGTGTCCCTGCCCATGGCATCAGCTCATGGAGCATCTCTGCTCCTGCTCCGGAGAAGGGGCCACGGGATGGGGTTCTGTGGGATGCAGGAACTCCCAGAAATGCTCAGCTCCTCACCTTGATCACGTTCCCTCTGTCTGGTGGCTCCTCCCGGCTCTCCCTGCTCCTGGCAGGGGCTGGTGCCTGTTCCCCAGGGGCTTCTTGCGGCTCTCCTGGAGACCTGCAGGGTGCCTGGGTTAAACAGCTCCATCCCCCTTGGCCCCTCCAGCTCCTTGGGAGGCTGAAATGTCTCTTTTTATGTCCGACCTGATGCGTGAATTGCCCTTTTCCTGTTGGATTCCCCCTCACCCCCCTCTTTTTCATTTCTCTTTGTTTCCTTGGCTGTGCTCCTTATCCCTTTGCTATTTATTTACCGCTTAGCTCTAACTCTTGAGGGCGCGGGGGAGTGAAAAATCCCAGGTTTAAATCAGCAGGAAAACCTGCAAGAGACTCAGAAAAACTGTTTGTTCCTTATTTTTAATGGTAAATTGCCATAAAAGAATATCCAGGAGGGGTGGGAGTGGCTTCCCCTCCCCCCCCCCCAACCCTTGCCTTTTTTAATTAAAAGAATTAACCTGAAAATAAATGCATTTTTTGAGCATTACCACTTTTTATTACACTGTTTTCACTGAGTGCTCGGCTCACGTGGAAAAGTCGAAAAAAATCCTTTAAAATATGCATTTAAAATCCATTACTTCACTCCCTGAAAGAAACCAGTGGGGAAACAGCCTGATTATTTTCTAATTAATTCTAGAAATCAGCATCATTTCACTCTCCCAGAGATCCTGAGTTAGTCAGGTCAGGTCTCCATCTCTCGTAACATCCGAAAGATCTTTATTTGAGCCATCACCTGCAGGGTTTTTACCTTTGGGAAGGATTTGTCAGTGCCCTCCACGCAGAGCAGAGGTGACAGCCAGCCCTGCTCGTGGCCTCAGCCTTGCTAAAACCGAGGAGAAAATTCATGAGCTCCTTCAAAACCTTTTTCCCACTCTTTTGCAACGGATGATGAGAATTTCCCCAAGCTGGGAAGTGGCAAAACCAGGAGGAAAAGAAAAGGATTTTACAAGCCTAGAAATGTTTGTGTGGAAAAGGGAATTGGAACAGGAGAAAAGACTTAATTATTGGCTCACAATTAATTATAAACAGCTGGAGGTTTGCCTTCTAAACTCTTCCATAACACTGAAATGAGGCAATAAATCAGCAGGTGGTGTGTTTTAGAAGCATTTTGCCATAAATAATCCTTTATGAGGGCAGGGAATCAATCCCAAAAATTCAGTGCCACCATAAGCAGCAGAAAAGAAGTTGTACAGAGAGCCTGGGATATTTTAAAACAGAGATGAGGGAAATTATCAGGCACAGCCTGGGCTCCCATCCATCCAGGATCACCCCGGGGAGCAGCTGAGCGGGGTGGGGGGAAACATCAGGAAAGGTCTTGGATGAAGTTCCTGCAGAGCTTCAGCAAAGCCAAGCTTTCCCTGCAGAACAGCCCCAGAGCAGCCAGTTTGGCAGGAGATATTCCAGCAGGAGGCTCTGAAGGTCTCTGGGAGCTCTGGGAGAGACTCTCAGCACTCCCAAGTGCCCGTGGCTGCCAAGCTCCTGCAGCAGAAGGACACCCTGGTGCTGTTGGCCCCGTCCAGGAGAGCGGGAGATGGAGTTTGGCTGTGTCCTCCAGCTGAGGAGGGGTCACCTTCTCCTCCAGAGGGAGGGCTGTGATGTTCACCCTCCTGCTTTGCCCCTGGGGTCTCCAGAGAGCAGCAGGCAGAGCTCAGCCGGTGCCCAGGAGCCCCGGGAAAGGCGCCCCTCTGGGTACAATCTTCTAAAAATTCCCCTGATCTCCCACCAATCTCACTCTGCAGAACTGGAGGGGGCTGTTATTTAACGTTCTGCTAACATCAGTGATGGGTTGAACATCCCAAACCCAGCCTAGGCCTTCCTGCCTGGCCCAGCCCTCTTCCCACCCCATGGAGCAGAGCAGGGCCCAGGGCAGCCCAGCAGCAGCAAAGCTCAGCTCATCCTGCCTGTGGCAGCCACCCCAGATGATTTTGATCAAAAAGATGGCACTTTTGGATGATTTATGATGGTGCAGTGGCAGGATTGCAGCCTCCAAGGTGTCCTTCTGCCCGTGTGACGGGTTTCCCGGACATTGGATTTGCTCCTGGGATTTAATTCCTCTTGTTTTATAGGCATTCAACACAAAGTACTGAAAGGAAATCACTGGTTTAATGTTTACCAGAAGGGGATGGGGCAGTCTGGCTACCACATGTGCCCCACACCACCTTGTTTTTAATTTAACAAGTTTATCTTCACAAGTGGTCCAGTGGAAGGTGTCCCTGCCCATGGCAGGGGGTGCAACTGGATGTGTTTAAGGTCTCTTCCAACCCAAACCATCCTGGGATAAAGGGCCTCTTTAATAGGCATTCCAATACTCCTCCTTTTAATGACTTTGCTCTGGAGGAGACAAACCTGGGTGCTTTTATTTTCTGCTCCAAATCCTTTGCTTCAGACCCATCAATCACTCTGCAAGTGGAAACCTCTTTATCCCAGGCACAATCTTTGTGATTTCCTGCTGTTTAAATAAAAGCAATCACCCCTCTCCAGGAAATGGGGCTTGATCACATTATCTTATAAAGCACAGATTGGAGTTGGCTTCCCCACTGCTAATTCCCCAGGCTGGCTTGCTGAAAGGGCATTCATTGCCTCTTACCGGGAATTCCTATTTTTAAGCAGAAAAGAGCACTTTTGCCCATGAAAAGCTGTATCCAGGAATGGAGGAAAGGGATGGGGGAGGGGAATATTACCTTGTTTAACTATTTGTTTCGCCTGATGTGGCAGGTGAGGCAAAGCATGTGCCCCTCTGTGCCAGGCTGAGTGGTCAGAGAATCATGGAATGGTTTGGGTGGGAAGTTCATCTCATCCACTCCCTGCCATCGGCTATCCCAGGTTGTTCCAACCTGGCCAGGGATTCAGGAGCAGCCACAGCTTCTCTGGGCAACCTGTGCCAGGGCCTCCCCACCCTCACAGCCAGGAATTCCTTCCCAGTGTCCCACCTAACCCTGCCCTCTGCCAGCTTAAAGCCATTTGGATGCCATTAGAACTATTGAGGTGAGATTTTCCTCCTTTTTTTTTCCAGGACTGCTGTGCTCCCTTGCAAGTACTTGTACCCTGCCAGCACTGCCCATCCTTGTTCCATCCCATGGTCCTGAGGTGCCCTGTTTTCCTGGTGCGTGTGGCTGAGGTGCTTTTGCCAAGGGGAAGTGGCTCTGGGCAGGAGGACCTGGAAGGGGCGGAGGGTACACTGAGATGGGCTGCACGCCCAGAAATGGGATCCACCAGCCCCATTCCCTTCCCTGGGTTCCATCCCTTCCCTGGGTCCCATCCTCTGGCTCAGAGTCTGGACACAAGTGATGAAAGAGGTGCAGAGCTGGAAGGAGCCCAGTGATGACTCTGATGGACTAAACACACCCTGCAAAGTGGTTTCTGACATTCAAGCCTGGCCAAGCTGGCACGGAACTTTCCATTACAGTCCTCTGTTTTGCTGAAGGAAAATGGGACTTCTGGGCAATAAAAAACTTCCAGAGGAGACAGATCAGTTTCTCTTTTTATCTCCAGAAACACCTGACTGGAATATTTTGAGTCAGATGCAGTGATTTCCGTGGAAATAATCCCCTCAGGACAGCACAGCCCCAAACACAGCTCACTGTGAAATCATTCTGCAAATATTGCTACAAATGCCCTCCTGTCTTCAGGGACAGGTTTGGTGCCTTCTCTTCACAGGGAAAAGTGTCTGAGGAACCTGTGAGAAGCCCTGCTTGTGTGAAATATGGACCAGGCTTTACAGAATCATAGAATCATCGGGTGGTTTCGTGTGGGAGGGATGGAAAACTCACCTTGTTCGGCCCCCTGCCACGGACAGGGACAACTTCCACCAGCCCAGGTTGCTCCAAGCCCCATCCAATCCGGCTTTGGACACTTCCAGGGATAGGGAGAACAGTTCCAGGAATGAGGAAATTACAAGGTCTTCCTGGAGCCTTCTCCAGGCTGAACAACCCCCAGCCTGTCCTGACAGGAGAGGAGCTCCAGCACTCGGAGGAAGAGAAGAGAAAGCTTGGTGGATTTTTTCAGGAGATAATAGTCGGGTAGGAACTCTGGAGCAGGCCAGGAAGACTTTGAGAGCCAGGGAGAAGAGAGGTGGCAATAGCTTAAGAGTGGCTGTGCTTTGTTAACCAGGCATTGCCATGCCTTACAGCTCCTCAGAACACGAGCTCAACCAGCCATGTGGCATTTCCAAGCCCTGCAAAGGGAAGGTGACCAAAAGCTGAGGAACAACTAAACAAAACTGGGGAATTCGTGGAGCCAAGGGTCACACAGACACTGCCTGACACAAAGCAGAGTCGGCTTTTTCATGTCCTGCCAACCCCAGATCCAGCCCACGGAGGAGAGAGTAACTCATGGCACAAAATCCAGGGAAAACACCTGTGATGGAGGGTGATTGTCACATTGCCTGCCAATAAAGCCCAAAGGTCATATTTGCAGATCACTCATCTCCTTTTCCTCTTCCCAACTAGGGGGTTTTGGCTTGTTCAAAGAAGGCTTTGATTTCCCGCTCGTAGCGTCTGCCGAGGTTCTGGGCATAAACCTGCAAGGGACAGAAAGGGCCAGGGGAAAGCAAAAGGTCCAAATTTTAGCATTTCAGACCTTTCCCTTCAACACAACATCTGCCACTGAGTGCCAGGCTGTTTCTCCCAAGCACAGAGGTCCAACATGTTGTGGCCAAGTTGGCCAGACACTCTCCCAGAAGGGCCAAGTGCTCATGGGGTGGGGGTTTGGCCTCACCAGAAGTTCACCAGTCAGACCAGTCTGCTCCCAGTGGATGGAATATTTGTACTATTTATTCAGGATTTCAGCCGTGCCCTGGGGAGGTCACAGAACACAGCTGGTTGCTGTTCCTCAGCCAGGCCATGAGGGGGGTATTGGGCAGCAGCTCCTTGTGGTAGAGTCCATGGCTTGGTGCAGACAACTTGTCAACGGGCTGCCCAAGAGCGGGGACCTGAGAATTGCCATAAAGCAGCAGAAACAGCAGAGTCAAATAAAACAGCCCTGAAAAACTTCTTGATCCCCCAGAATTTCCAGTTCTGAAATGTCAGAATTTCTCAATTTCCAGGTTTGAGAAGCAAATTCCAAGCTGAAGCAGGGCAGGCATGACCATTTGGAGCTCAAGTTTGAATCCCATTACCTGGGAACAATTCTCAGCTGGCCCAGCAGTAACACAGATAAGCACTGTGGGCAGGAGAAGACGCAGGAGGAAAGCTCCTTGTGGAAGAACACGCTGGAAATCCTCCCCCAGAGCACTGGGAAATGGTTCAGCCTCGGGGGTGGGGGGATGCCATTGATAGGAGGGATTTGCCAGGGTCTGGAAATGCTGGGACACCACACCACAGACTCAAAGTTGTGTGGAGCTCAGAAGGTTCAGGGCAGGTCCAGGTGGAGCAGTTTGTCCAGCCAAGGTCTGAAAATCTCCAAGGATGGAAATCCCACAGTTCCCTACTGGTTTCCAGCCTTGCTGGAAAGAAAACACAGAAGATTTAAGGAAATAGCCCTGAGGATTTGGGAGTTGATCCTTCTCATGAAAGGAAACCGGGAAGAGTCAGATTTTCCTTTCAGGTTTCTGCCCACAGGGATATTGTCCATCACGTCTTTTAAACTGCCAAATCAGCACTGAAAGCGTTAATCAAAGGATCAAGGCTCTTACCCTGGCATTTCGTGGTACAAGCAGATCAACAGCCACCAAAATAAAATGAGAAAGTCTTAAGTCTAAAAATCTTCAGGGCTGACTTTTTCACAGGACAAAAAGGTCAAGGACTGTCACCAGAGGGATCCTGGGAGCCTGGATTCCTTCTACACTCCTGCAAAACTAACCCAAGGGCTGGGAAGGGTGAAGGGATGTGGAAAGACCTCTTTGGGAAGACACTTTACTGAGGAATGAAAGAGCGGACACCATGGAATGGAGGGAAAGGGAGAGGATATCATGGAATGGAAGGAAAAGGAGGGGATACCACTGAGTGGAGGGAAAAGGAGAGAATAGCATCGAATGGAGAGAAAAGGAGGGGAAATCAGGGTATTGAGAGAAAAGAGAGAGGATGTCATGGCAAGGAGGAGGAAAAAAAAGGATATTGAGTGATAAAAGAGAATATCATGGTATTGAGGGAAAAGGAGGATATGGAATGGAGGGGGGGAAAGAGAGGATATCAAAGTATTGAGGGAAAAAAGCGAATGTCATGGACTAGAGGGAAAAAAACAGAGGGTCTCATGGCCTGGACAGGATGAGCCGTGGGCTGCAGCCCCACATCACTCATACCCTGGGAAATAGGACAGGAGTAAGTCCTGCCCTAAATACCAGCACCCAAAAGCCAATGAAGGGGAGAGCATTTCCTGTAGTCTCAAGGAAATCCAGCCCGGGAGGGAGCTAAAACTCAAAAAACCTAAAATTGCAGAGCATCCCTCAGTCCCACCTAGGCTAAGAACACACACCCAAGGAAAACTCGGGATTTCACGCCAGGAGAATGTCCCAGGACACCAGAAGGTCTCCAACAACTCCCACGCTGCTCCAGTGAATTATTTTTTTTCCAAGCTTGAGGACAGACAACGGAGCTGCTGCAGAAGACCACAATTTCTAAATATGCCTTTCCACCACCCTGTGGAGCTGGAAGAGGTGTTGTACACCCCTGGTACACTGTGCTGCCCTTTATCCATGTATTTAGAGGGATTTGGGATGTGCTTGGCAGAGGTTTGACTCAACTCTAATGGAAACTGGACCAGGCAGTGTCCCAACCCAGCAGAAGGTGCCAGCTTGGCTTTTCACAGCAGGAATTGGATTCCTTCAGGAATGCAGCCAATTCAGGCTGAGAGAGCTGGGGGAGTTCACCTGGAGAAGAGAAGGCTCCAGGGAGACCTGAGAGCCCCTTGCAGGGCCTAAAGGGGGTCCAGGAGAGCTGGAGGGACATGACACAGGGATGGAGGGACAGGACACAGGGAATGGCTTCCCAGTGCCAGAGGGCAGGGATAGATGGGATATTGGGAAGGAATTGTTGGCTGTGAGGGTGGGGAGGCCCTGGCACAGGTTGCCCAGAGAAGCTGTGGCTGCCCCATCCCTGGAAGTGTCCAAGGCCAGGTTGGACGGGGCTTGGAGCAACCTGGGCTGGTGGAAGGTGTCCCTGCCCACAGGGTGGAATGGGATGATCTTTAAGGTCCCTTTAGATGCTCTTAAAGGTCCCTTCCAACTGTAAGCTGTGGAACTGGGGATTAGCTGTGCTGTTACAGCACACTTCTTGCATTTATGGTATGGTATGTTGGTAAATAACTTGCTTTCCCATATTCCAAGAGGTCCTCAGGAGTGTTTCCATTGGCTGTGCTGTCCCCTGGTACCACAGGGGAAAAGTCCTCAACCCCCAGCAGGAGCTGGGATGGGCTTGTGGCACAAAGGCCACAGCTGGTGGCACACACTGAACGGACACATTGCCTTCTGGAGTGGGGAAAGAAGGAAAAGAGAGAGAAAAGGAGTGGGGAAAATCTCATCAGAGGGAACTGGGAAGAGAACCAGTAGGGTCTCTGGACAAACAGGGTGGCAGGGAGTCCCATGCTTTCCCATGGTAGATGGACAGTTTTTTCAGGAAGGAGTTCTTTACAGAGAGAGTCATCAGACACTGGAATGGGCTGCCCAGGGAGGTGGTGTGTCGCTGTTATGTCGTGACGGTCAATAAAAACATCAGAAGGCTTATTCAGGGCAACATAAGAAGTTTCTCCTCTTTATTATTCGCAGCTCCTTTATGTCTTTTCTAAGCAGCAAGCAAGCAGCAAGCGAGCAGCAGGTGTTTTAATTGGCTAACCATTATTACTGATACATTTGGCAGTAGTCGTGAAACACCTGGAGATGTTCAAGGTTGAGCTATGATCCCACACCCCCCACACTTATGGACTTACAGTCTGTCTTACTTCTCTAATTAGGCTTGTGTACATAACTTACTTATCACTAAGGATACACAGGAAAGTTTCCCAAGTCAATCTCTTCTTCCAGGGAGCTATCAGATTCGTTAACCTTTACAGCGGTGGAATCACTATCCCTGGAGAAGTTTAAGGACAGACTGAATGTGGCACACAGAGCCATGGTCTGGGTGATAGGGTGGGATTTTATTAAAGGTTGGACTCGATGACCTCAGAGGTCTTTTCCAACCTCGTTGATCCTGTGATTCCATTTGCCTCAGGACACTCCAAGTCCCTTCTACCTGTGGGGTTATCAGTGCTGGTGGGAGCAGGTTGGACCAGGGCTGGGTGTGGCAGCTCTGCCTCTAATTGCTTTTTAATTGCTGTGCTTGTGCATTCCCAGGTAATGATTATTGCCTGGTCAATTATTTGGCTTTGTCATTATTAATCCTGCCCATCAAAAGGACTTTGAGAGAACCCTGTGGTGGTGAGGGGACTGCACGTCCCCTGGGCTGGTCTACCTGGAGTCCATCCAGGTAGATGGCCGTTTGTCTTGATGGCCATTTGTCCATCAAGACAACACAGTCCCTCATTTCTAGGCCAGAGAAGTTCCTTAGTCTTTGCAGACAGATCACTGTTTTCAGTGTTTGAGGTCACTGAAAGTTGTTTTCTAACAGATCCAAGAGAAATGTCTCCACCAGTCCCATACCATGAGGAACAGGATCTCATCCATCAGCCTGCTCCTGTTGGAGATGATGTGATGCAGCAGGGAGTTTTCCCAGTGGATGTGGTCCATCTGCTCTTTCACACTTCCCAGGACCTCACCATAGAGCTGCAAGGTCTCCTCCACCCTGGCCACCTCTGCCAGGGCCTCGTCGATGGAGCTCATCAGCTGTATCGCCTCTGCTCGGAGGAGATGATGGCCTGGAGGTTGGCCTGGGGATGGAGAACAGAGGGATCCAGGGTTTAAAAAGGACTGATGGACTCAGCTCGGAGTCAAATCAGAGAATCTGGAACGGTTTGGGTTGGAAGGACCTCAAAGCTCATCTCATTCCACCCCCTGCCACGGGCAGGGACACCATCCGCTATCCCAGGTTGCTCCAGCCTGGCCTTGGACACTTCCAGGGATGGGGCAGCCACAGCTTCTCTGGGCAACCTGTGCCAGTGTCTCCTTGTAAGGAAACAGCCCAGCTTTGAGGGGGTGTCTCCAACACATCTCTGCACCCCATGGCCATGCCAAGGGCCTGTCTCAGCCCATTTAGCACAGCTCAGGGCACTGCCAGGGTGCCTCCCAGCCGAGCTGCTCTGGCAGTGCAATTAATAACAACGAAATCATGCATGAGACATGCCCTGAAGGCACAGTTTGCCTAAGGAGGGCTCAGGAGCTTGTTTGGATGGCTGGTGGAGATCTGCCGGCGTGGTAATCGCTGCTGACAAGCTCTGCTAGAGATTCCACACTTCCAAATGTTAATTGTATCATTTGCAGGGCCCGTGTCCCAGGAAAGAAAACAATCAATAGGCAGGGCTTGGCAGGTCTGAGTTTTCCAAGCTGATGCTTTTCTATCCATTAATAAAGCTTTTAAAGAGGTTTGTCTGTTCTGATAATTCAATTTTTTTGTCTTTTCCGCTAAATGAAGATGAACAGAAGCACCCCCCCAGCCTGCCCCATGCTCAGCTCACTGAGGGGAGGAAGAGAAGCAAAGAAGAGCTAAGAGAAGCATCTTGACAACCCTGGTTGAACTGTGGTTTGGACAGACCCTGTGCTCTGGATTAGGGATGTGTCTGGAAGCACAGTCCATTCTCGGCATCTCCAGTCCGTGTGTTAAGGACTTGATCTTCAAGCTCCACCTGCACTGCTGTCAGGATGAAGATGAGCTGGAAGCTCCAGCTCTAGAAAAAGGCTTTGGGTTGGAGGGACCTTAAAGCCCATATAGTCCCACTCCCTGCCATGGGCAGGGACACCTTCCAGGTTGCTCCCAGCCCTGTCCAACCTGGCCTTGGACACTTCCAAGGGTGGGGCAGCCACAGCTGCTCTGGCCAACCTGTGCCAGGGCCTCCCCACCCTCACAGGCAACAATTCCTTCCAAATGTCCCATCTAACTCCCTGTCAGTTTAAAGCCATTCCCCCTTGTCCTGTCCCTCCATCCCTTGTCCCAAGCCTCTCTCGAGCATTCTGGGAGGTCTCCCTGGAGCCTTCTTTTCTCCAGATGAACACCCCCAGCTCTCCCAGCATGTCCAGTGCACAGAACTCAGCTCCAAAAACACCGAGGATGCTCAGCTAAACGTTCCCGACCGGCCTCCCCAGGCCGGCCCCACTCCTGGACTCCTGCTTTCCAGCAAATCCCCAGGACCCCCAGCTCTTCCCAGAACTTCAGGTTGTATTAAATGTTCTTAAATCAAAGCTATAACCCACCCCTAGGCCTGTCCCTGCCCTGCCTTCAGATAGTCCTATTAGGGCTTCACAGCCCCACGGGGGGTTGCCCCGAGCAAAGCATCACCAGTGTCACCGACAGGGCAGTGCTGGTGGAAGGGGCTCTCCAGAGGATCCCTGCTCCTGGAAAAGCAATATACTCCAGCTGCAGAGCTGCTGGGAGCTGCCTGTGGTTCCCCAGGTGCCAGGATCCTGGAATTACAGAGGAATACCAATGTACAAATCAGTGCCATCCTTCCCCTTGGAGCAGAGAAGAACTCTCTTGCTGTCGCTGCGGTGGGTTTTGAGAGCCCCAGATGAGGTGGGTGATTTATACGGTGAGAGGAGGACAAGGTGTCATCACTGGGATATGGGGGAAAGCATTTAAATAGATGCATGTGTCAGTCCAACTTGCTGGTATTAATAACACCTAATATTGCAGATTAGGCCTCAGAAATAGAAACGTCTCATTGATTAATTTCTATTAGAGATAAATCACATTTTTTTCATTAGGAGGCATTAAAATAATGTATTCAACAGCTGCTTTCATCTCAAATAGCTTAATAGAGATGTATTGGTTGCTCTCACAGGGTATTTTACTGGGAAACAGTCACAAAGTGCCTGTAGGACTTTCCAGGAGCTGGCAGGAACAGATCTCAGGAGTTTGGTCTTCCAGATTAACTGCTAAGTTTCCAACTGTAATAAGTCATATATTGGGAATACAGCAAACTCTGGAGCTAAAGGAGGTTGGATTTAGGGCTTGTGGTTTCTTGTGTGCTTTAGGATATTTCCTTTGACTTATTTTATTTTTCCTCTTTTCTCTTTGGTTCCCTCCCCATAAAATGCCAACACCAGGTATTTTAGCATAAGATAAATGCTTGAAGCAGCTTGCTTTTTTTATTTTATTTTTTTTTTTTAGCTCCAGCACTCAAAAGAAGTTTCCCTCTGCAGAAATGCAGTAAGACACATATGGAGTCAATAAAGCCCACTACCACTAGTCATAGAATTCCAGAATGGTTTGGGTTGGAAGGACCTTAAAGTTCATTTCATTCTACCCCCTCCCACGGGCAGGGGGTTGGAACTCCATGGTCCTTAAGGTCCCTTCCAACCCCAGCCTTTCTGTGATTCTATGAAATACACCAATAATAATGAAATACACAATACAATAATGTATTGTGAAGTAAAATATTTTTTTATATCCACACATATCCTCATTTCTTGGAGGGGGGGTGTCACCAGGCAGCCACTCACCCCTGCTCTGGCATCACCAGCACTCTACTCCCCTCCCCAGCCCAGGGTGCAGAGAGAAACTTGGAAAAGAAGATGAACTGTCTATTTTTCTTCCCAGCCTGGCACTGTGTCACCATGGTCATTGGACAAGTCAGGTGCCTGTGCCTCCAGATATCCCAAACATGGATTCTCCTCACTGATTCCCTCTCCCTGGTACCCCTCTCCCACCATCCACACCCACAGTCTGCACTGTCTTCACCTCTCAGTGATGAAGCAAAAAGCCACTGTGAGTGTGACATGGGAATGATTTACCTTCCAGTGCACACGGGGGGATGTTCACAAAGGAGACAACTCTGCCCAGGAACTGATGGCTCAGCTTCCACAGACACCTGAGAAAGGTTTTCTTCTCCTCAGTGCTGGTGTTCCAGTTGTACACCTTGTCAAACTGCAGGTCAAAGTCCAGGCTGGCCTAGAGGGTTAATTACCAACAGCAATTAGACACCACTGGCCCCACTAGGGATACCCAGCACAGGTTTGCAGCATGTTTGAGAGGTGTGTTCACGGCACTTAGCAAATTATCATGATAAGAGCACTGAGACTGAAGGATGAACAGCAGTTCTGGCCACAGGAGCGGACACGGGGACACCCAGAGTGGCTCAGCACAAGCAGTCAGCCAGTCCTGACCCATCACACTCATTTAATTTTGGATTATATAAAGCCCTTCACCTTCCACTGCGGTTTTGGGGGATGGATGATGAGTTTTGACAGTGGCCAGTGGCAGATGTTTGGGATAAAAAGCATTCAAAGGGCAAGCCCAGAGTTATGGTGCCTTCAGGATTCCCTAGCAGCCTCCAGCAGCCCGTGATCCAGCAGCTCACTGAGCTGGAGGTTGGATCCACAGCCCTGTGTTTAACAGCCCTTGAAGGACCTGCTGTCCCTGGTTTCCTCTGGTGGTTTTTGGAACTTATTCAGAGTGTTGGCACCTCCAGCATCGTCTGGCAATGAGCTCTGTGGTGCAATGACGTGCCGAGTGAGGCAGTGTGATCAGCTGGAGCTGAGAACTTGGGGTCAGCACCCACCCAGCCCCCATTGCAGATATTCCCTCTGCAATCCTCAAAATCTCAAACCTCTCTTCACTTCGTGGTTGGGAACACCCAGAGAAAGCCCAGGAACAGGTTTCCACAAGCTGAAATCCCTGCAGCAGCAGTGTGGGGTCACTCGTGCTTCACCTGGCATGACCCTGCAGGGAAGGTCACCTGCCGACACCACAGTCATCTGGGATAACGGGAGCATGGACTGGGAAAAAAAAAGCATCCGTAGCATTTCCCAAGTTGTTTTCATCCCTCTAAAAGGCTCATCTCTGCTGGAGATGGCCAGGACGAAGAAGAAGCCTACACCATGTGGAAAACAGAATTCCTGACTGAGGAAAACGCAGAGACTTTAGGCTAAAACCTATTGCTAGGTTGATGCCTGCATTTGGACTTATGTTTCATCTTGTTGTCATGGACTTGACCCCCCCGGACTGGTTGTCACTCCCTTACTGGGCATTATCCCCTTCTTTCCCAGTTATTTCATTGTTGTAAACCCTCCTCCCAAATGCATATTCATGTAAACCCCACCCATCAAACCCGGGTTTTACATAACCCCTCCCAGGTTCTGGAATCCTTCCCAGCTGACCCCTTCAATAGCCCTCCATAAAACAGATCTGCACAGGATCTGCAGCCCTGTACCACCAACCCACGTGTGTTCGTTCCCGAACCGTGGCACATCTCATTCCACCCCTTGCTGTGGGCAGGGACACCTTCCACTCTCCCAGGTTGCTCCAACCTGGCCTTGGACATTTCCAGGGCTGGGGCAGCCACAGCTTCTCTGGGCAACCTGTGCCAGGGCCTGCCCACCCTCCAGGGAAGTGAAGTCTGAAAATAACACGTTCCTTCTCTGTAGGTTTGTTGTTTTTTTATTCCTACCAGTTTGTCTCTTACTTTTAATCTCTTTCCAGCTCTATTTCGTTTTTCTCCTGTTTTCTTTCTCCCCAGATTGCTGCTTTTCCTTCTGAAGGGTTTATTTTTGGCCCAGCTGAAATCTCAAACCTCTCTTCACTCTGAGGTTGGGAACACCCAGAGGAAGGCCAGGAATAGGTTCCCACCAGCCCAGCCCTGAAATCCCCCTGGCAGCAGTGTGGTGTCACTCGTGCTTCACCTGCCATCACCCTGCAGGGAAGGCCACCTGAGATAATAGGAGCGTGGACTGGGAGCAAAAAGCATCCATGGCATTTCCCAAAGTGTTTTCATCCCTAGAAATGTCAATATGTTTACATCCACCTATGCCAAAAGGATTGTCTCATGGAGGGGGAACTCCAGCCACAGGAGACTTGGGTTTTTTCCACTAGTTAAGTGGAATGAACAGTGGAGTTTGCTGAATTCAGAATATCCCACAGCAGGAAATTCCTTCCTGCACCACCCCATGAGCTCTGCAGCACAGCCTGATCCTTCTGGAGAACTCAGAAGCCTTAAACTTATGATTATTGACACTGAGCATCATCACAGGGAGTTTCTGAGTCCTACAACATTATGGGTTGTTTCCAAGGCACCTTGAATTAATCCATCAAATGCCCATATTGTTTCACAGGGATAGAGCAGAGCAGGGATGTCTGAGGGAGGAGCTGATGGTCCCTAGGCTTCTAACAGTGCCTTGTGAGGAGCTATTAAAGCAGGGAGGCATTAATTAATCACCTCATCAATATTCAGACTGGTTTGGGCAGGGGACTGTAGCTTTAGGCACAGCTACACTTGTAGTGCCAGTGTTTGCAGTGCCAGGGAAACTCTTCTTTTGATTTCAGCTGCTGAGTGGATGCTATTTTAGGAATGAGAAGGAACAGTTCTGGCTTTCCACGTTCAAGAAAGACAAGTTCAGCCTGGAAGGGGCACCAGGGAAGAGAGAAGTCAGGGAGTCACAGATTGATAGGATTGTTGGGGTTGGAAGGGACCTTTAAGAGCATCTAAGGGGACCTTAAAGATCATCCCATTCCACCCTGTGGGCAGGGACACCTTCCACCAGCCCAGGTTGCTCCAAGCCCCGTC
>JAWWES010000185.1:0-27143 GCA_035583135.1 Lophotriccus pileatus
CCTGTTTTCCTCTGGGATTTTCCAGAGAGCAAAGGGCAGGGGCTGGTGGAGCATCACAGTTTTCCTCCTTTCTTGGGGGATGCACCCAGTGATGCTTCCAGAACCTGCACACACGTGTGGCCACCACGCAGAAAACCCCAAATCCCCTCCCAGACCTCCTGCAATCCCTGGTGTCAGCCTGGGTCTCACCCTGGTGCTGATGATCTTCACATCATCCCACAGCTCCTCGTGGGAAATGCCAGCCCCGGGTGTAGCAGCTGTTTGTCCTGAGCATCCCCATCCCCGTCCGAGGAAACCACGGTGGTTTTGATGAGGTGGGAGTGTTTATTCCCGCCTGGACTCAGCTGGGGATGATCTCAAGGCGTGACTGGGTTACACCCTTGGACCCATTAATTAGATGCAGCTTACGGGGTGAGAAATGCTGTTATGAGGCAGAAGGTCAGCTCTTCTCAGTCTTTTGAGTGAAGTTGGAAGGTTTAGCAACTTGTGCACTCAAGAAAGGAGGGAGAGGAGCTGAATCAGCTCTGAACTCTGCAGTCTGCCAAGCAAACAGGAAAATCTGTTTAGCTGCTCTTGCTCATAAAGGGGGTCGGAAGGAGATGATCTTTAAGGTCCCCTCCAAGCCAAACCACGCTGTGATTCTGTGATCAACTCCATGGCCAGAAGAAACATTTGCCTTATCCAAGCACCATCAGGGAGAGGAGAGGGAAAATCATTGCAGAGGAGCCTGACCTTAGGGCTGAGACTTGTGGCAGGACAGACTCATCTCCTGTCTCCTGGGAGTTTTACACAGACTATGCTCTGGATTTTCCAAGTGAGTTATTACTTTTTATAGGAAGCTTCAGGATTAAGTATCCAAATTACTTTTTTTTCCCTGTTGATCTTTTATTTGTCCAATCTCCCTTAAAATAGAAACTACCTGAATCATACCTGACAAAGCCATAAATCCTGCACATATTCAGCATGATGCCAAGGCTGTTGTTCATTGGGGAGTTCTTTGGGGAGTTTGGGATGTTGGACTGAAGCTCTATTTTTGGCATTTCCCTTTTGGTTTTAGCCTAAACTGACCAAGTGTTCACACACAGATGTTCATGGAATCATGGAATGTTTTGGGTTGGAAGGGACCTTAAAGATCACCACATGAGACCCATTGGGAGCACAGTGGTAATATCCAAGGATAAACACTTTCTGCTTGAATATTTAAGGATCCTGATGCTACTTTTGGCTTCAGCTAAAAATAGTTCATTCCTTGAAGTCAGGAGCTCTGGTTCTTGGGGAAAGGTAAACCTAAAATCATAAAATCATAGAGAGATTTGGGTTGGAAGGGACCTTAAAAATCATCTTGTTCTACCACCTGAAGTGGGCAGGGGCACCTTCCACTGTCCCAGGTTGCTCCAACCTGGCCTTGGACACTTCCAGGGATGCAGCAGCCACAGCTTCTCTGGGAAAGCTGTGCCAGGGCCTCACCACCCTCATTGTAAAAAACATCTTATATCTCATCTAAATCATTCCTATTTTAGTTTAAAAGTTTTAAACCATCACCCCCTGTCCTCTCTCAGCTGGCTCTGCTAAAAAGCCTCTCCCTATCTTTTTTACAACCCCCCTTTAAGCACTGAAATGTCACAATAAGGTCACCCTGAAGCCTTGTCTTGTTATATCAGATCTCTCCTTGAGCAGCTCCTTCCCATCAATTTTGTCCTCAAATGTGTTTTTTTTAAAGGATAAAATATTTCCAGACATGCTCCCCTGGGATATTTGAGTTTTAACTCAGCCACTAAGTAAACAAAGCGTGTTGAGGACACTCAAAAAAAAAACAAACCCAAGGACATGAAAACTTTGGGGCTTAATCTGCCCATCCCCTCTGCCCAGATAGACAGACAGACAGTCCCTGCAGTGATGTCAAGGACTGAGCACTGCAGACATCACCAGAACCTCTCACTGAGGACACCAGTGTGTCCTGTCAAACACTTTCCCTTCCCTAAGGCAAAATTTAGGACTTGCTTGTTCAAACTGGAGTCAAGACTTGCAAAAGGGATGTGCTGAGCACAGCAGAGGAGGAGGGATGAGGTCGAGAACAGCACGGACACACCCATGGGATGGGTGGGAGGGAAGGACTGGGGCACCCCGTGGGCAGGACCTGGGGCAGAGATTAAAGAGGCTTCTGCTCCACAAAACAAACGTGACATAAACCCAGAAGTTGAACCTGAGTTCAAGCTTCTCCTTCAAGACCAGTGTCCCTGAGCAAACTGGGATTTTCGTGTTGGTGTGTTTATTTTTGGGGGGTTTGGTTGGGGTTTTCCCTTCGGTTCTTCGAGACTGGCAGATTTTATTCAGCTAAACCCACATGGTTTGCAGTTGCATCACTTCCCAAACACAGCCAGTCACCTGGGACCCCTCTCCTCAGGCCACTGAACTGCACAATTGGTTGAAAGCCCAAATCCTGAGGTGTTTTATCAACTGAAGGCTCTGGAAAGCTGTATGTGGGCGGGATGTTGGGATCACTTGCTGGAGCACCTCAAGCCCCTCACCTGAGCAGGGTGAGCACCTCACCCTGCTGGATCCTGGTTTCCCCACTCCTGGGAGGGGCAGAAACAGCTGGATCCTGGTGGATTCTGTAGCCAGAGTTATAGAACAGCTTTTTCCCCCTGGAAGTTACCTCTGAATCTCCCTGGTTTGGGGCTGGGTTTGTTCAAACCTGACATTTCAGAGTTTGAGGCTTGGGGACACGTGGTGTTCAAGAACAGATACTGAAAACCTCTCTGTGCTGGAGCTCAGGAATCCTACACCCTTCCCTACCTCTAAAAATCCTCTGCAATCTCCACCTGGAGCTTCCAGCATTTACTTGCCTTCTTTCAACCCCACCTTTGAAAACTGCAGGAGGAAGAAAAAGTCTGATTACATCTCTCAGTATTTACTCCTCGGGTAAAAGTCCTCCCAGCTTCGAACTCTTAACCTTCAAACCTACACAGCTGTTTAAGCAAGGAGGAAATAAAAGGTTGATTTCTTACCAAAAAAATAAGGTTTTTCCTTGAGCAGGTTTGATGATGAGAACTCTGAGAGATTTGTGGCCTTGAAGCGCTGGTCTATCACAGTCGAAAAGAGAACTCACACCCCAGGGCAGTTTCTGACATTTGGGTTGGTTTTTCTTTACTTTAAAGTGGGATGAAAACTGAAAATATAGAAGTTCACTGAGTAAAGACACCCAAGAAATTTTTTTTCCCCCCTGGAAAATGGTGAAACAGAAACTTCTGTAGTTTCTGAAGAAATATGTTTTCTCTCCAACACTGATGTCTCAAAACGCCTTCCCTACAGATATTTTCCTGCCTTCAGATGAGGTTTTGCTCTGAAATATAAAGCTCCCATTAAAAGCACCCAATTCCCATTAAAAACATACAATTCAGTGTATCCTAATGTCTCTTTAGGATTATTGTTTGAAGTGAAAAGGTTTTATTCAGCCTACAGTTCACCATTAGATCCTGAACCCCACTTAATGCTTTCTTTTAATAAACATTTTCAAACCACTGCCCAGAAGCACCTTAAGTGCCAAGGAGAAAGAAAATCCATAATTATAATGAATTTAGTGTCCTCAAAACGAGCTTTTATTTTGGTACCACACCAACATGACAAGGAACAAGAACTACAACCCTCGAAGGCACAGGAGGAGGAGATTATTTGTTGGCTTTGCAGATACTTTTGCCACCGACAAGAAGCCAGAAAATGACTCAGACGATTTGTCAAAGGACAAAACTCGCAACCGGGAGCCTTGAAAGTGGGAAAAATGAAATGAGAAAATGACAAAGAATTGGGAAAAGCTGTCAGCAAACAAATAAGCAGATTAAAAACCCGCCGAAACTTCTGGATTTTACAAGGTGGTTTCCCCCAGAATAGCTCTTAGGTCATGAAAAATGGAGAAAAGAAAAGAAAAAAAAGGCAGAGAAAACTTTGGAAAGGTGAATTGGCAGAAGTGAAAGTGACCCACAAAATAACCTGGGTTTCCTTTCTGCTTGTTTTGCATAAATACAGCTGTAAATGTACCACAGGGTGAGTTTTTTGGGGGCAAAAAAAATGAGGCCAAAAAAACCCCCTGCAAAACCCGACACCTGTTTGATTCCAACCACAGCAAATTCTCACCCCTGGCTGTGAATTGGGAGCATTTCCCCCACTTTGGGAGCAGTAAAATTAATGTGTGCCTTGACCTTTATGAAATAACACCTCCAACAGCCTCCTAATCTGCAGGGACCACCGAGTGTCACCACCACATCCATCTTCTGCCTTTTCCTGGGGTCATTTGAAAGGCTGGAAGACGGAGCTGCTCCCTGGGCTGAAGCCTCAGCATGACCATAAATAAATCCCTTGCCTCATGTTGCATTTCCCAAACCTAATTGCCTTTGGCTTGCAAAGGACCTGATGCTCATTCCATCATCCCACAAGTCCTGGTGAGGTGTTTTTTTGTGGGTTTTTTTTTGCCTCAGTGTGTTGTTGCCCTGAGATGTTTCTGTGGAATGATTCCTGTAGGTAACAAGACCTTAGGGGAGAGCTGGGAAGTTTGGGGTTTTTTGGTTATTTGCTCTAATCCCTCACCTTATCTCATCCATGACACCAGGGATGGTGAATTTATGGTGCCTGGAGATAAGAGCACATCTCTCAGATTGCTGTCAGCAGGGGACTTGCCAAGTGAGTCTGGCAGGTTCCTTCAGGTACTGATGGGTGTCACACCAAGGCAGGGCACCCCAGGGAAGTCCTGCATCAGTAGGAGCCAAATTTTGGGCCACCTGGTGAAAAGGAGAAGTGGGATGTGCCAGCCAGGAGAGCAGCCCAGCAAGGCAGTGGAAGTGCTGAGCTGACACCTCAGGGTGAGGAGACAGAGGAGAACAGGGTGACCACAGACTGGGGCTGAAAGAGAGGAGTTTCATTTTGAAAAACTCATGAGATTCCAACTTTGGCTCATGACATGAGCCAGAGATGGGACTTGGAGCTTTTTACTTTTTTTTTTTAATTTATTTCTTTTTCTCCTGCTTCAGTTGAAGCAAAGCCTGGGACACTCAGCACATGACCTGAGTCCTGCTGTGGGTGTGCATCCCCCCTGCTCTGCACCCCTCCCCAGGCAGGACACAGCTCAGCACAAGGGGCTACAAGGAAGCCAGAGAAGGATCTTCATCAGAACTGTTGTGAGATGAAAAGGAGGAACGTGTACACATTGAAAGAGGGGCAATTTAGATCAGAAATATGGAAGGAATCCTTCCCTGGGAGGGTGGGGAGGCCCTGGCACAGGTTGCCCAGAGAAGCTGTGGCTGCCCCATCCCTGGGAGTGTCCAAGGCCAGGCTGGAGCAACCTGGGCTGGTGGAAGGTGTCCCTGCCCACGGCAGGGGGTGGCACTGGGTGATCTTTAGGGTCCCTTCCAACTCTGTAGACATCTGATTTTAGGAAGCTAAACACACAACCCTTCCTTGCCTTCAGCCCCATTTACAGGGCCTGGTGAACTCCTCCATTAATCACCAGCAACTCATTCCCAGCCTAAGAAGTCAAAAAGCTAAGAAACAACCAAACCAGACTCAAAGAACACGGTCACAGAGCTCATCCAGGCCAAAGCTGGATTGGCACTGAGGGTCTGTGACTTCCAGGTTTACTTTCCAGAGCCACTTTTCAGTTCTTCAACCTTGACAGCATTCCTGGTCCTGAACTCCCCCACCCCCAGCAGTGAGCTGAGCTTGCTAAAGCCGATGCCACGATGAAGTAGAAGTGCCAAAGGCTTCCAAGAAGATCTGACAGACACAAGTGAGGGCAGGAAGTTTTGAAGAGCTTCAGGAAGTTTTAGTGCCTCCGGAATGTTGCAAAATATGAGCAGCTTTGGCTTAGGCAGGAAATAAGGAAACCATATGGAAACATGACAGCCCATAAAACCACTCATCTCTCCCTCAGGAGTGTTGAAAGCAAACACAAATGTTTTCTTGGCTGGGAGAAGCCAAAGCAACTCTCCAACGGCCCTTCCAGAAGGCTTTGTGACATTGCATTAAAGGAGTGATGCAAACATGCCCGTGCTCTGACAGCCCTTAGAAGGAGGACACTGCCTGTGGTTTAGGTGTAAAGAGAACAAAGGGAGCATTCCCTCCCCCCCTGCCTGTTTTGGACGCCAATTCCTCAAAATTCTTCCTGGAACAAAACTGGGTTTACCAGGAAATCACGAAGTGACCTCGCCATGCTTGTGCCTTTGACTGGGGGACACCAGAGCCAGAACCACCCCTCTCCCATTCAGGCAGAATCCCTGGATTCACATTTCTTGCCATCCTTTTTCTTCTGAGAGCCTGTCAGGCACAGGGCAATGTTTTCAAAGAGCCAAGTGCTCGGTCAGTGCAAGCTGACTCTTAGGGAAGTTGGGCTGAGTGGAGTCTTCAGGCTGTGGAGTTAAGACCAAAAGAGCTGTGGTGGTCTGTGACACGACAAGAAAACCCTTCCAAGACAGCAAATTGCCTTTAATTTCTCACAGGTGCTATCTAGGGATCAGCAGAGGTTGTTCTTATCCCTGTCAGGGGCCAGAGTGATGGATGATGCCCAGTGCTCCTCCATCACTTCCAGGAAGAGACTGGTTTTCCCTCGAGAGTTCTGATAGAGCTGGATGGCAGCAGCTGACCCAGTGTTATAATTACTAGGAAAACTAATGCAATATCTGATTTAAATGCCAGGAGAATCAATTGCTTTCCCTCCTGATTCAAAGGTCTCACCTAACTCAAAAATGACCAGGTGCTGAGTTGACAGGACGAGAGGAAACAGCCCCAAGCTGTGCCAGGGGAGGGTCAGGTTGGACATCAGGAGGAATTTCTTCATGGAAAGGGTTGTTAAACATTGGCAGGGGCTGCCCAGGGAGGTGGTGGAGCCCCCATGCCTGGAGGTGTCCAAGGAAGGACTGGACATGGCACTCAGTGCTCAGGTGGGGATCAGGCACAGGTTGGACTCAGATCTTGGAGGGCTTTTCCACCCTGACCGATTCTGTGAGTCTTTAGTTCTGTGTGTTCTCCTGCAGACCCAGCCTATGTGACATCAGAGACAAACTCAGCTGCTCCAGCCCCAGAAAGCACAGCCCCATGTGTGCATTCCTTGCACTACCCCACTAGAAACACTGCAGAGTGGGCAGCACAAGCACACCCTGCCCCGTGGGCCGTCCTGTTTCCTCAACAGTATAAACCCTTCCAGTGCAACTGCACCCAGAAACCTTGGGGTGAAACATTCCCCCTTTCAAAGCCACAACACTTGCAGCCAACACACTGCACAGCCTCTCCCTTCCTGTGCAAACACCAGCCCACAGAGGGATTAATCATTCCTCAGAAATAGCAGAACCCATTCCAGGGTTGTTGGCTCCTCTCCCGTCTCCCTCAAGCCAGGGAAGTCTTGGCAGAGCTGCAGTCATCTTCCCAGTACCTCTCTTCAAGCCTGTACTCATCACCTTCCAGGTGAGCAGCCACCAGAACTTTCACTTCTGCAGTTTTGGCCAAAGCAAATATCCTGAGGAGGAGGAAAATAGCTGTACTTAAAAATAGCTGTAATTCAGTGTAAGCCTCACCCCACCCCAATCAGCAGGGCAAATTTGTGGTTTGCCTCCATTTGCTGTAATAGAAAAGTGTCCTGGTTGCCATATTCTCTGGAGTTCAGCAAAATTCCTCAGTGTTTCAGAGTAAGAATAAAAATAAAACAAGGATTAACCTCGACAAAATCAGATTACTGGTTGAACTCGTATTCCTTTCTTAGCACAAAATCTTCTTTCTGAGAGCTCTCCTATTAAATACAATTTTCTGACCTCTCTGTCCATTTTGGGCATGAATTCACAAGGAGGGCAGTGACAAAGTGCCACAGCTGAAGCAGCAGCACTGCCCTGGTGTTTGCCCAGGAGCTGCACTCCGTGATTCTCAGATGCAAAGCAAGTCAGGTCAAAAACTGGTTAAAAAGTAGCATATTTACAAGGAAAAGAGCATAAATTCACTGTCTGTTTGACTTTTTCCAATGCAAAATTGTGCTTTCATGTCCATCCCAGCAAGGTTTGGCTTTGTCCAAACACAAAGGAAACCACAGGGAATAAAAGGCAGGAGTAGAAAATGAAATAGGGTTTCAGCAGCACATGGAGCCACCTGTCCTTAGACAAGAGATTGACAATGAAAACCCCACCTTTCTGAGTAGAATTAGACCATAAATTGAGATCTAAATCAAATCTGACCCCAAATGTATATTCTGTTAAAGAAATAAGGGTGATTGAGCAGGTGGAGACACCAACTTGTACTTCAGCCTTCCCCAGGATGCTCCCAACAGCCTCCTGCAGCAAATTAAACCTGTGTACAAGCCTCCAGACCAACTGCACTGAAACCAAACATGTGGGATGTTTCCATCAGGATAAAGTGAAAACAACTGCACAGTTGAAATCAGACCCAGAACACCTGTGAACACAAAGTGAAGGTGAGGAATAAATCCAAATAAATCCAGTGAAGCTCTCTCAGTGATTCACCTACCAAAGGGAGCCAGAGGCACAAAGACAGAAACAGGGATTCAGGTTGAGGACCCAAAGGCAATTTCTGCTCACAATCACAGCTTAAATCAAGACCTATCATGGAGAAAACTCTTTCTGGTGGTGTTTTTAACTTCCAGCAGTGGGGGTGACGTTTAAAAGTGCGTTGTAGAAGCGAGAATTTCTCAAAACCTGTGTGTTGTCTGCTCACCCCTCACATGAACTCAAGGATGCAGCATTTTCTCTTGGCTTGGTCTGGCTCTTGCAATGCTGCAATTCGTCATGAGGCAACAGCTTGGACCCCTTCCAGCTGAAATGACGGAGAGCCGTGCACAGCGAAACTTCCACCAGCACCAGGGCACGGGGCTTGGGTTTTATTGCACCTGCATGGACTTGGAGCTCTCTGCTGAAACTTAGAGAGGGAGATGGGTTAAAGAAACTTCTGATTAACTTCTGTTTCCAAGCATGGAAAGTTCCCTGTGTCCTGCAGAGCTCATCAGATTCACCATTCTGAAGTGATTAAGAGTTTTCTTTCAGCGGCATTGATGGTCTCATCAGGATCTCCCTCTGTTCCTGACAGCACAAGGTCCTGCCACGTGCTGGACTCGGGGATTCAGGAGTCACATTTTAGGGTGAGGGTGTCTCAGAAGACCAGGACATGCATTCTTCCAGTCCCAGACTCAGAGGTTTTGTGGTTTAACATTAACTGTATCACCAACAGCAGGGTTTTTTTCACACATGGAATAAGCAGAACAAGGGTGTCAGTTCTGGGAGCAGAGGATTTCTATCTGTGGGTCTAAAATCAGATGCTCTGTTGTACAAATCTCATTTAAAATTCAGTGCCAAAGGCACATTTTAATTATATTTATAGCACATCAGCTATTCATCTCAATTGTATAGATTTAAAATATCTTATAATGGTGAACCTCAACAAATGAGTGACTAAAATGCACAGTGGTTTATGTTCCAGCCTTAATTGTTCCAACATCATTAAAAACCTATGCTGGGCTTTTAAAGTGGTAAAGATTTCCAGTGGCAGATGGAAAAACTGAAACAATTGTAGACTCTCCTAAAAAAGGTTACTCAGCTTTGGAAATCCAATGGATTCAGTGCTGATTTGGCACTCTTTTCCTTGTTCCAGGTTTGTTATTCAACAAGGGGGAATGGGTTCAAATTGAAAAAGAAGAGGGTTAGATTGGATATTAGGGGGAAAATCCTTCCCTGTGAGGCCCTGGCACAGGTTGCCCAGAGAAGCTGTGGCTGCCCCATCTCTGGAAGTGTCCAAGGCCAGGTTGGACGGGGCTTGGAGCAACCTGGGGTAGTGGAAGGAGTGAAATGATCTTTAAGGGGCTCAGGGACTCAATTCCTTGGGGTGTTGCCCAGTGGTTGTTCCTCCCTGTGCTGGATAAGGGCTCAAGCTCAGTTCTGCTTTAGCATCAAGGTGGAAAATCACATTTCTCGTCCTCCTCAGGGAACTTTTCCGTGATGCAATGAAAAGAAGCACCAACATCTACCCAGCATCTTTTGTCCTTCAGGCAGCTGTTCCTGTTTCAGTCCTGGAGTAAAAAGGAAGCCCAGCTCCACTCAGTTACTGTTCTCCAAATGCCAGCAAATGCCAGTGGAAACCTTTACAGACCCTTCCTTTGGGTCCCCTTGGCAGAGAGCTTCTGGGAGGACCTCGGATGTGAGATCAGCAGTGCTGGAAATCCCCACATCAGGCAGAGCTCAGCAGCTCTTTCCCCAGCAGAGAGATGTAGGAAGGCAGGAGGGACATGTGCCTTTGGGCTGATAGGAAGCCAGATTCACCTTCCCAGAACACACAGAGGGTTGGAAGGGGCAGGGGAGGCAGGAGACAGATCCAGGGAGGAGGGAGAGACACGGAGGGTGCACAGAGAAGCTGCATCAGCAGGAGAGCTGATGATGCTGAAATCTAAAAGCTGCCTTCTACCTTGCCCCAGTGATATCCATATCCCATGGAGCAACTTCCACGTTCTTTGCAGATCACACCCTGACTTAGATCCCCGGGGCTGAATTGGCAGGAGAAAAGCTCATGGAAAATCTTAGTTCCTTGCTCATAAGGAAGAAATGAGGAGGAGGGTGGGAACGAGGTAAGCGTGCCCAGAGCAATGAGTGACAAGGAGAATATGCAGAGACAAATATCTGGAGCTTCTCAAACAGGAAAAGCAGGGGAAACTTGGAAGAGAAATGATGCATTTCAAATGAAGAGGCTTTCTAGTGTGTCACTTGAATTGTGTTCACGGGATACGTAACGCACTGAAGTGACGTGGTAAGTTGGGAATTACGTGTTTTGTTCCTTCTGTGACAGAGAAGCCGTGTTTGTCAGGGGCTGCTTGGAGTCATGTGGAGTCAGGGTCCACTGCTGAGGGTGAGACAGGGGTATGAAAGCACAGGGCTGATGCAAAACTGGTGTTTCCCAACCCACAGACAGGACAGTGCTGGGCCACAGCCACAGCTCCTCTCTCTGGAATAACCCTTTGGAGCCAAGGATCCCAGATTTCTGTAGGGGGTGGGAAGAGCTGAGTGTGACCCCCCTCAGCCCCAGCCAGCCCCTCCTGTGCCCTCAGCACAAGCACCTCCACAGAACCAGCACCACACCTTTGGTCCAAAAGCTGTGGGACCGAACTGCGTGAAAGGAAAAGGGGAGATCAAGGACATCCCCAAGCCTGTGATTCCCCAAGTGACTTTGTGCAGATCTTTCACCGAGTCCGAGCTATTCAGACCCATTCATGCCTTAATTCTCCAAACAATATCCCTGTGGGTGCTGATGGTGGGTTTGTGCCCATCACCAATACGGTCAAACACCCCCACAGCTACACAGATCCTGGCAAACTGGGATTTGCAGGCACTGCTGATCTCTGGAATCCCCAGGAGCTGCTCCGTTCCCAGGGATATATTCCAAAGCCTCTGATGTGCCCTCTACAGCTCCAGACCCCTGAGCTGTTCACCAGTGAATGAAGGATCACATCAGGCTGGAAGGAAACGGCACCAAAGAGATTCCAGTAAACATTTAATTCATCGTCACTTCCCAACAAAAGTCACGTTTTCTTTCCCTTTCACTCCAGTGTGGCCTCTGGAACTGGTAGCAGAGGAGTGTGAGTGAGCCATTGGTCAAAGAGCTCTCAGGTTTCCCACGAGCCAGGGTTCTGGGGGATCCAGATGTGCTCCCGACACAGGGAAGTTGCACAGCTGGGAATGTGTGATACAGATCTAGGTCAGGGCATGTTCTTATCTGCTCTCCCACTAATCCCTCCAGCCAGGGGCTGGCTTTGGAGCTGAGGTGGGAAGAATTTCATAGGCATCCAGCTACTGCAATGTCTCTGAGTAATAAAGGTCTAATTTTATGCATTCCAGACAGAGCACGTAGACACAACAGAGCTTTTCCTGAAGAATCTGAGGAAAGGAGGAAGCAGAGTATGATAGCAACGATGCAGAGGGGCCATTACTGTAACCACATTACAAAACAACCAGTCTGGGTCTTAACCTTTCCTCCCAGCTGAAGGAGGAACACAACCCCTGCTGTTTGTCCAAGCCCTGCATTCCCTGGCTTTGTGTCTCTGACATTTGGGAAGAGACACGGCAGGAGACACAGGACTGGCCACGGCCCCTTCTCCCTCAGTGTGAGGCTTCCCAGGCTGGAATCCACCTCACAGCTCCCTCTGGAGTGAGAGCAGGGGGAATTGCTCCTGCCTGACACAGCCCTGACCTGCACTCTCATCTTGCTCTTCGTGGGGGTGGGAACAGGAGGAGACCAGAAAGGTCCCCAACCCTTGGTGTGATTCATTCCCAGAAGGGAGACACCACCTTGGCTCTCCTTGGAAGTGTCAGATCAAGGGTGCCTTGAAGTTTCCAGGTGTTGGGTTTTTCTGATGTGTGACAAATCCAGGCAGCCAAAGGGCTGACACCACAACACATGGCACTGACCTTGTCACTGAGAGGCACTGTCAGGACACCAGAGGAATGCTTTGTTCCCCTTCTTCTTGATTTCCACCAGTTATCTTCGGTCTGGACCTCACAGGCACCATCCAGCCACATTTACATAGTTGTCCCTGAGATGTCAACGGCACCTCTGGTGTTCTCACTGTTACCACCCCTCTAAAGCACCGACCTGTTGCACCATTCAGTCCCTTGTACACCCTTCCATGGAAATTCCCTGTAGCCCAGGGCCAGGAACGGTTTGTGGATGAGAGTTATGATGTGAATAAAGGCTCCCAGACAGGGGTGGGTGCCAGCCACGCTCGTGGCCAGTGCTCTCCCAGCAGATGGACCTTGTCCCTGTCTGCAGGAAGGAACAGCTGGAAGGAGCAGGGTTGCAAAACCTCTGAAGCAGAACTGTTTGGTTCCTGAGTGCACCCAGCAGGCAGCTGGCACAGAAAGGGGAACCTGGAGAGAGCAGAGACCTGGCAAAGTCAGAAATGCTGCGAAGAGGGGGAAGAGGTGAAGCTGAGCCACAGCCACCCTTCCTCTTACTGCCTGTGCTGGCAGGGCCTTGGGGAGGAGAAACAGCACAGCCTGGAAGGATTCACAGCCATCAATGGATTAGCCTGGCCAGGACTGAGCTGAGACTGGTCCAGCACGTGGTGGAAACGTGGGAAATATGGTGCCCTCAGGTATCCACAGCAAAGGGACAGAGGGGGAGCTGGATTCAGCAGGAGATGCAAGTCTGCAGTCCATCAGCTCCAGGGCTGAGCAGGCTCATGGAGCTGGATGTTCTGCAGACTAAGGAAAATTGAGTTTAGTCATCTTTTCACATGTGGAGTGACTTCATCAGCCCAGTAGGACAGGGTGGAGGTTGCAGCAGTTTTGGTCTAAATCAGGAGCTGCCAGGAAGAGGAAACTGCCAGGAAAAGGCTGATTAAAAGCATGCCCGGGTCAGGCAGGTTTCAGGCAGCGCTTCCCAGCTGGGCTCTGCAACGCTGGACATGGCAATGGCTCAGTGACTTCCCTAAGCTAGGACTGATGTCACATCTCCAGGCAGTTGGCAGGGCACAGGGAAGGCACATTCCAAGGGGAGAGCAGACAATCCTCAAGGAAGCCCCCCCTACTTATGGGAAAACAGAAAAGCAAGCACTGTGGTAACCAGCCATGCAAACCCTGCTGGGTTTGGGCACTGCTCTGACAATATCTTTACAGCACAAAGGGATTGAGCACAAACAGCTCTCTGTGCCTGGCACATCCCCAAAACTGAGGTGCACACACAAGGCAGACCCTCCCAGCTCAAGGACTGCAAAAGGGGGAGGAATGAGGGGCTGAAAACAGCACTGACAGCACGGCCCTGGCACCCAGAGGGAATTTTGGGGGTTGAGGGGGGCTGGAAACAGTGAGCCAAGAAGCTCTCAGCCCTTTTTTCTCCTTGCAGGCTTGGAAAATCAGATTTTGATGAGAATGACCTGTTTCTCCTTTTAGGAGAAGGGGGCTGGCCATGTGAGCACAGCAGGACACACGTCACCCCAAGTGGCAGAGCTGTGCCCACTGATCCTGCTGCCACCCCCACCTGCCTCAGGCCAGGCACCATCCGTGGGGACCTGCCCGTGGGCTCCAGGAAACACTGCAGAGAGAGCCAGCTGGAGGACTCTGGGCTGTATAAACACTGGAGCCCTTTATCCAACCCCTCTCTGACCCTATAAATCCCAGAGCCCTTTATCTAACCCCTCTCTGACCCTATAAATCCTGGAGCCCTTTATCTAATCCCTCTCTGACCTTATAAATCCTGGAGCTCTCTTTCTCTGGGCCATATAAATTCTGGAGCCTTTTCTCTACCCTTCCTCTCAACCATATCAATCCTGGAACCCTTTATGTACTTTCACTCTGGACCACATAAATCCTGGAGCCCTTTATCTAGTCTCCCTCTGGACCACATAAATCCTGGAGCCCTTTATCCATCCCTTTTCCTCTGGACTATATAAGTCCTGGAGCCCTTTATCTACTCTCCCTCTGGATCATATAAATCCTGGAGCCCTTTATCCATCCCTCTTTCTCTGGACCATATAAATTCTGGAGCCCTTTCTCTTCCTTTCCTCTCGACCATATAAATCCTGGAGCCTTCTAGCCATCCCTCTCTCTCTAGACCATATAAAACCTGGAGCTCTTTATCTCCTCTCCCTCTGGATCATATAAACCCTGGAGCCCTTTATCTATCCCTCTTTCTGTGGACCATACAAACCCTGGAGCCATTTATCTCCTCCCTTTATGGGCCAAATAAATCCTGGAGTCATTTATCTATCCCACTCCCTCTGGACCATATGAAGTCTGGAGTTCTTTATCTCTCCCTCCCTTTCTGGAGCATATAAATCCTGGAGTCATTTATCTCCCCCTCCCTCTTCACAGACATTTGGGATTCTCCATCCAACCTCACAAGTGCTGTAATACTTCATTTCTTCACTGATTTAACACCATCACACACCTTTGAAACAACTCTGGTGCCCAAAGAAAAGCAGGAGCTGCCACAACTCCTTTTTTTCTGCTCCTGATGCTCAGCTCCTAAACTGGCTGTGATAATATTTTAGTGCTAAAACTGAAAATAAAGCTTTGCCATTGATCTCAGCACTGTTTTGCTGAGCAATAAACCTCCTGCCTGCCACTGAGCAAAAAGGGAAGAGCAATTAGAAGAGGTGCCTGGATGAATCTCCTGCTCTGCCAATATTGCTGATGAAGATGAATTCTGTTGGTATAAAAGCAAAGTTCCAGGCCTGAGAAAAAAAAACAGGAGCCCAAAGCCATTAATACTGAGAGAAATTGGGCCACCAGATTCATGCACATCTCTGCCATGTCAGACCATCACTCCTGGGGGGAGATACCTACATTTCCAAAGTCATTTTCTGTGGTTCTCTGGCCACTAAGGGCTGTTTCTGAGCACTTGGATCCAGGCAAACTCTATCCTGCCTCTTACTTTTGCTATAGAAGAAGGGATGAGGGGAGAGTCTCCTCACCCAGCATTGCTCTGGTGCAAGTCTTGTCTCCTTCCCCTGCAGAGAATCTCTCAAAGTTCTCCCCTCCTTCAGCAGACTCCAAAACCAGACTGGGGACAGCAGGGACATGGTGGGGAAGGTGGAAATATTTTCTCATAAACACCCCACCACTGGCTCCTCCAGGAGAACCTCACCTGTGGGATCCATCTGGAGCTGCCCAGAGGATATGCTGCCACTCAGCAGAGGAGCAGAAGGGGCCAGGGCAGCGTGGTTTGCTGCTCTGCAGCCTTTGCAGGGTGCATCCAAAGCCCAGGGCTGACTGGGAGGTGATGGCTTCTTCCTAAAGCTCGTGGAATCACAGAATATCCTGAGCTAGAAGGGACCCACAGGGATCATCCAAGTCCAACTCCTGGCCCTGCACAGACACCCCAACAATTCCACCCTGTCCCTCAGAGCGTTGTCCAAACCCTGCTGGAGCTCTGGCAGCCTTGGGGCTGTGCCCACTGCCCTGGGGAGCCTGGGCAGTGCCAACCACCCTCTGGGGGAAGAACATTTTCCTAAGTGAGCCCTTGGAGATGAGCTCCATGGGGACCACCCTGTGTCTCTGCCCTAAATAACTCCTGTGTAGCCACCAAGGAGCACTCACCTCCTCTCCAAGCCCCTCCTGGTGCTGCAGAGCTGGCGGGGTTCTCTCTGCACTGGGAATTTCAGAAGAGCCAGGTGTGGAGAAGTCCAGTGCTTGGCCTTCCTGCAAGCGTGGTGTGGACAAACAGGGATGTCACAGCACAAAAGGGCAAAACATTTGCAAAAAAAAAAGTAGCAAGAGACTGAAGCAAAACTCCTGGGAGCGTTGTTTGAAGCTGGGCTGAGGGCTGTGGGTAGGGGGAGGCAACTTGAGGTGGTTTCTCAGATCTAATTGTGCCAAGGAATTTGCTCTTCCATGTTTTCCTCCCTGGCAAAGCCGCTTTGGTGACCTGACCATCGCTCTGCTCCCTGCCCTGTGGGGTTGGTACTGGATCCAGGCTCTGCTGGACACCAGTGCCTGCCTCTCCTCCTCCAAACTGGATCTGCTCCAGCAAACAGCTCCTTCCCTCCCACCCCTGAGCATCGTGTCACCCCTGTCCCTGCCTGGACTGCCCAGGACAGGGTGGCTCCTTTCCCTGCCCCTCTGGTTTAACCAGAGTTATAAAAATCCATGAGAAACCTCTGGATTTGCATCTCCATTTTGCAGCTGCAGGGATTCAGCTTTACATGGTAGGAAACAACTCCATTCATCGCTCACTTAAGACATTTCTTATTTCCATCCACTGTAAAATTAAGGTCAAACCCATTATGAACTTTTTTCTCCTCCTAAGCACAGAGGAGAAAATTGGCAGGGGAAGGTGGTGGTGTCAAATTAAATGTCCTCATGGAGATTAAACTTTTCCTCCCTTGTTTTTTTTCCCAAGGTATCTAAATTTAACACTGAAACATTTCCCACTGGAAAAGGTTGAAAGGCAGCACTCTGGCTTCAAAAGAAAATCAATGCAGGACTTGGCAGCTTGTTTTGTTTGACCTAAATTTGAAAGTTTGGTGGATAAGTTATTCTTTAAAATATCTTGTCCACTTCTAATTAGCACCATTACCATCAGCCAGGTGAAACAACCATAATCTGGAGCTGTGGACAAAATGGAAAAAGGGAAATAACTACTAATGCAAACAAACCTTGAACAGTCTGACAGAAATCTCCTTGCCAGGATGTCTCAGTTTCATTAATTCTCCATCATTTTTCACATTCCCAGAGCAGAGGAAAAGCTGCTGCAGCCTTGAAGGGCAACAAAAATTTTTAAAAGCCCTTTCAGACCTGATAAAGACACAGGGAAGGGCAAACATCCTCAGGCTTGGCCTTGTGTTGGTGTTTCAATGCCATTATGAGGGCTGCTGGAATGAGAAAACAATCAGTGAAGAAGCCCAGAATTTTAACCCTGTGCTTCCATGGGGAGATGTAGATCACACAGAGGCAGTGCCAGTGGAAACACCAGTGCTCCCTGGGGTGAACTGGCTGTGCTGCAGACTCAGGGGATCTTCCTAGGCAAGGTCTGTGCTCTGTGGTTCCAAAAATTCCCTCCCCATCACTGCCTGCCTGGGTACCACGGGAGGATCTACCTGGAGGGGGAGAGAGCAGAGCCTTTGGATCAGGGTCACTGGTGCTCACAACACCCAGAGTGGATGTTCTGTCTTTGAATTTAATCAGCCTGGTGTTGCTTCAGTTGCAATAAATTTAATGAAACCTCAGCTAAATTAGTCAAGCCCAAGCAAGCCCTGTGGCAGCCTGAAACAGGGCTGTGGGGAGATGACTCCGCTCAAGCAGCTGGAATTGCAGATGTTTGGGACCATCCAAAGTTCACATTAATACATTTACACCTGCAGAGGTGGCTCTGGGGGCTGGTTAATGAACTCAGCTGAAGAAAACAAACATACCAAGTTGGGCATCACGAGAAAGCAACAGCAGCTCCTGAGAGAAACCCCGTCTATATGGGCAGGACAACCACAGGATGGTCCCCAGGGCTGGGCAGGAGATGTTCCTCACCAAAGAGAAGCTCTCCAGTTCCCATCCTCTCTCTAAACTAATTAATCTGGACACATCATGCCCCCCTGGTAGCTACAAGTGGCTCTAATTTCCCACATCCCACTGCCCTGGTGCTTCCTCCAGGCTCCAGGGGGATGAAGTTGCTCAGCTCAGACCTGTGCCAGCCCCAGAAAGTCCCTCTGTGTTTCTTTCAAGCCACTGCCAAACCCTCCTGTCCAAGACAACAACAGGAGCCCTCCAAAGAGGGTGATCTTAGCTCAAAAGTTGATCCTTATCTCCAGGATATCCGGGAACAGACAGGCAAGGAACCAGATTGGATTTCCTCCAGGTGAGAGCGCTGGGGATGCCTGGGAATGAAAGAGGTGAATCCCAAGGCAGTCCTGGAAATATTGCCTTTCATTCCTGAAATGCCAGGGATTGCAGGAGCCCAGCCCAGCCCTGCTGCAGGCTGGGGAGGAGATGTGTGCCGACAGGAGGGACGTGTTCAGGTGAAATATCCCTGAATTTACCTCAGTTTTACCCTCTGCAAACAGCCCCAGGGGCAGCTGGTGGCTGGATACGTCCACTGTGCCACGGGAAGGAAACCCCCAGCACTCCTTGCCATGGCAAAGTGTCTCCCTGAATGACCTCTGGGGAACTCAGCCCTCAGATCCCCGGATTTATTTATAATATCAATTAAATAGGAAATGGCACGAAGGAAAGAACCTCAGCTACCTAAGGCTGTGAGAGTAAATCCTGGATGATTCAAACATCCATATCATCATTAGCAAGGGAATTTCTCTAGTCCTCCCAGTCCTAGCACCAACTTTATCTTCCCAGAGAGACACCTCTCCCCAAACCCACCTCTAAAATTCCTTTCTTTTTTTAAAAAATAAATCTGTTATTTGCTCAGCTGTCCAGTTCTCTGGTGGCAGAAAACCCTTGCTGCTTAAACAATCCCAGCAATGTAGTTTGCAGCCTGTTTCAAACAGTACAAAAATGCACCGGGAAGCCAGAATTTGGGGTGCCAAGTCCAGCCTGTGGACACAGAACACCCGAAACGCTGACTCAGGTGAGACTCACGCTGAGAAAATCTGCTTCACACCTTGTTTTTGCTCAAGCTGAGCAAGCCAGGCACTTAAAAGCGAGAGGATCAGCACTCACAGTTGGGTTTTGTGGGTGAGAAGGGAAAACAAGAGCAGTTAAACGATCTGGGCAGTGGCTTTAGGAGCTTGTGAATGGTCCCACGTCCACTCGTGGCTCAGCACAGAGCTGGAAACCACCGTGCAGGCACCTCCTGAGCCTCGCTGGGTTTCCTGCCATCACTTCATTCATCCCCGTGGAGTGGGAAGGTGGGGGGATGCTCCACGGGAAGACAGCTCTGCCCGTGCCCCAGCCTGGGTGGAGAAGCGGAGACACCTCTGCAGAAACCTCTCCAGAAGCGGAGGCAAAGTGCTGAAGCCCTGGAGAGCTTCGCTGCACAGCACCAGAGGAAGCCTGTGAGGAGCCTGCAGGGGTCTCTGTGCTCATCCAGCAGGTGGGTTTGTGGCAGCTGGGCTGGGCTAACTTTGGGTTGTCACTCGCTGAGCTGGTCTGGCCCCCCTGCCCAGCTTTGGGAGAAATGCACTCCTTCAAAACAGGGGTGAAATGGGGCCAAATCAGAGCTTTCCCCTGGAAATCCTGGTGGGATTCTGCCCGCACAGCCTGCCTTAGAACCACTCCTGGCAGATGGGCAAAGCACTCAAGTCGGGCTTAATTTTCCCTCTGGGATTAACAACTCGCTTGCAAAGCTGTCTGGGTCTCAGCCAGCCTGTTCCCTGTGTGAGGAACTGCTTCTGCTACCTAAATAAATGACTGAATCCACACAAAAAACTACAGTGAAGCAGTTCCCTGAGCTAATATTTGTGAAGAGCTCCCAACCCACAGGAGCTGCACTGCAGGAATCCACATCCTACAGAAGGAAACCAGTGTTTCCCTCTCTGACAAGGCAGGTAGAGCTTGTGCAGCTCCAGATCATCCCATGTTGTTGAAAGGAGACTGGTGTGCAACTCAGAAAGATTCCCTTGGTGTTATTCTGGGTGGAAAAGTGCTTTTCAAGGAAAGGAATCCACGAATTTCCCTCCACCCACCCCGTTCTGCAGCTTGGACACAGCAAAGTGTGAGCTGCTGGGTGCAACTGCTTGGAGGGGTTGTTATTTCCTTCAGGAGAAAACTGGAAGATGCCTTTCTCTATATTCCAGAGAGACAGAGCACCCAACAAGTGGAAACAAGGAGAGAGGGGTTATTAAGTTTTAGAGATTTATTAGGATGGGCTTTTTAATTTGCACCCTGGAACGTGGTACCACCCAGGCCAGCCCAGGAGGAGCAGCAGTGGCTGACAGGGGTCTTTCTGCAGCAGAAAAACCAACTGGACACACAAAAAGATCACTGCCAGATCTGGTTGCAAACCACCAGAGCCAGCAGGAGTCCAAAGCAGCCTTGTTGGGTCTACAAAGAGCGTCCCAGCTGCCATTTCACTCTGAGCATCTCCCTCCCCAAAACCAAACCTTCCTTCCTGGATATTTGCCACTTGGCCTGAGAGGTCCCTGAGCCAAGTGAGCAGCGGGGGCATGGTGCAATGGGAAGGATATTTCTCTAACTGAGAGGGTTTCCTGGCTCTGACGTAGCTGGGAGGGTTATTTCTCAACCTGTGTCAGCTTTAATGTCAGGCCACATCCTCGTGCTCGCCCTGTGAGGGCTCAGCCTTGGCTTGCCCATAGCACAGTGGGTATTTATAGCTGACATTTCCACATCTGCTACTCCCCCAGACCTTCCCAGCTCCAGGGTGTCCCTGCACTCTCCACCAGGGTTGCAGATGAAGGATGGGGAGACCTGGGGGAGGTTGGGGGGGAGAATCTGTTATTTCCCACCTAAATCAGCCTTGCATCTCTATTTGCTGTGGCTAAAGGTCGACAGGGTGATGGGAAATGCTGAAGAGGTGCAAAGCTCTGAGCACTTTGCATGTTTACCTGAGCAATGGAATCATCTCGGTTTGCAAAGCGAGCCCGGAAATTGCTCAATTACAACATTTCTGTTGCTTTCTCCTTCCAGTCAGGCTAAAATTAAAGTAAAACCTTGTGCCAGGCTCCTTTCTGCTCCAACCACACTTGTCTGAGCAGAGTTAAATGGGGGTGAGGATGGGCCTTGACCATGTTGTTTGTCAGCAGAGCAACTTCCAGTCACAGCCAGAACAGGGAACTGGAAACCAGTGATGAGCCAGCCAGCCCAGCACTGCTCCCCTGTGTCCCCAAAACACACCTCACGTCCCCAAAACCCACCTCACCTCCTCCTGCTCAGCACCAGCACCGAGGTGTCTGCAAGGCAGCTTTTTTATGTGTGTTGGAGGCAATTGAGGCCAGACCCAGCTCAACCCCACTCCTGTGAGCTCTCAGCTTTGTGTTTGGGCAGGGGCTGGGTCTGAAGCTCCTACAGCCTTGCTCTTCATTGCCTTCCACAAAATTGGCATCTAATCCTGGGTTTGCTGGCTTGGAGATGACCCTCTTCTCCTGGGAGTGTGGGGAGGAACCTCCTGTTTCACCGAGGGTGAGAGGCAACACTGACCAACCCGATGGACAAACTGCCTGTGCTTCTTCCCCAAAAAGGGGTTATAACTGCAGGTGTGACAGAGCTGGTGCTATTCACGATATTCCTGATCATTCTGAGTCAGGATTTAGGAACATGGGATACCAGCCAAGACACCAGGCTTCTGGCTGGACACTTTTTCCCCAGGTGTTTCTCCGTTCTAACACAAGGATTTTCCCCCACAGTGGTATTTTTTGCACCTGATTATCCATCCCTCAGCTGAGCTCAGGGGAAGGGGCAGAAACCTCAGCATGTTTTGCTGCAGCAGATCCCCCAGACAGGGATAGGAAGGAGACCTTCAACTCTGGTAGCCCTGACCTCTGCTGGGAACAACAGAGCAGCAGCCAGGGCAGGGCTGGCTGGCCTCACAGCAGCTTGGGGACATTGCAGAAGCCACAGAATGACCTGAAGTGCCTCCTACAAGAGTGTTTGTTGTTGATCTGAGAGTTGGCTGCGTCACTGATGCGAGGGGAGATGGCAACAGGGCCCAGCTCGGGGGTTTATAAACCAGCGAGTCAAGTATCTCTGGGAACTGTCTGTTTGGGTATGGTTCTTCCTTTGGAGCATCCTGGGAGCTTCCTACCTACCCCCATCCTCCAAGGACGTACCTGTACATCTAAGGGATGCCAGAGGGCTACACCCAAACACAGAACCCCCCAGAGGTACTTCAAAACAGACCTTTTGGAGTCCTTCTGCTCTCACCACGTGCAGTAGGAAATGCTCCCATGGACAAGCCTCATTCCAGCACTGTTTGACATCTACAGCATCCTCCACAGCCACTGCCACACTCACAGAAACGTCTCTGAGCACTTCAAAGGAGAAGAAACCTCCCTGGCAGCTCTCCAGCCTGATTTGAACCCAATCCTCTTCACCTCCTGCCAGCTGAGGGAGGGGTTCTGCCAGGTGAGAGGGTTGGGCTCCCCCTTTCCCAGCTGATCCATGGATCTGCCCAGGGCCAGCTGAGGGGTGGCTCAGGCAGTCACTGATGGGCCTGGCTGTGTCCCCAGAGGTTGTGTGCTGAGCCTTTCCCACAACCAAGGACAGATGTCTTTTGTGGTCTGGTCCAGCAGAAGAAATCAGCTGCTGACAGTTCCTAACCTGTTGCTGTAAACCTCAAATAACTGCAAACCAAATCTTACCTGCCTTGGGGCAGGCACCTGCCTTCCTTCTGCCTTTAAAACAAGGTGAAAACACCGACATTCCAGTATTGGAGCTCAGAGTTCAGCCAGGAGGTTTCATGGTTTGTCTGGTCCCAAAGCCAAGCTCACAAAGAAGAGTAGTCCCACCAAACCCTGGTGTCTATTTTGGGCTTCCTGCTGTAAGTTTAGACCGAACAAGAGGGTTGTACCCAAGCAGGGTTGGATTTTCACCCTCTAAGGAGCATTTCACAGCAAGGTTACTGCTCTGCACTGTGTGACGGGAGTGAGAACTGAGTCAGTTTAGTGACAAGCAAATTCCTTATGTTAAATGTGAACAAGTGTCTCCCTGGGTTTGTTGTCACCACTCCTGGAAGGAGATAAAGCTCAGCTCCCACTGCAGAGATTTCATGAGAATTGATAATTTTAAACCCTTGTGATGTCTAGCAATGGTAATTATATTTCACACCTCAGATGAATAAAAGAGATTCTCCAATATTTTATGGTGTCTGTGACAGGGAGAATATGGAGCTGTGGATTCCCCTGGGACAGGTCGTGCAGGTAAAGAAATAGTGGATAAGGTCAGGATGATAGGCAGATCCTGAAATTTCTCCAACTTTTGCCCAGTTCTGAGCCAGGAAGTTAAAAAATATATATATATATAATCAAGGACATTTAATTTATGCATCCAAAACAACATTGTCGGGACCTTGGGAGAGTTTCTGCCCCTTGATTCCCCTTACTCAGTTACCACAAATGACTTCAGCAGCCACCTGTTCAATCATTTCAGAAAATGCATGGAAACATTAAGCAAGAAGAAGAAGAAAAAAAATCCCGCCCCATCTTTCCATTCAGTGTGATACAAACATGTTTTTTTGGCTGAGGAAAAGCAAAGAACGACGACTTCAACCGTCACTCGGAGCTTTGCGGTCCCAGTGAAAGTCCCCTGGCCCTTCTTTGGCTCTCTCGGTTCCAAGTTCACAGAGAACGAGTTCACAGAGAGCAGGGCACGAAGCTTAACCAGGAAATAAAATATGGGCTGGAAGGGAAACTCAACGAGCAGGGCCTGGCTGTTGTTGTGAGGCTGTTCTGTGCCAGCACGCCGAGCCCTTTGTGACCTTCACCATAACCACACCAGCAAGGGCTTTTCGCACCCCGAATCCTGAAATGACTGACTTGCTTACTCAGGCAGCATCCTCTGGGCCAATTACTCACCCCATCACCCCTTCTGGTTTCTTTGCCTCTTTGTTCTCTCTGCACCGAGGCACTGGAGGCACCTCTGGGTGAGGCCCTCTGTGTCTTCATCACCATCGTGCTGCTCCTGCACAAAGGGCTCATCAGTCACTTGGGGACAGAGGGGGTTAAGCCCAAGACTGGGGTTTGGGTTTAAGAGAAAACCCAAGTGGACAGTTTTGTGTATCCTGGTCTGGGGGATTTCTGTAAAGGTGCTTTGTTTTCCTGGCCGTCCTTAAAAAACCTTTTTTGTTCTTTCCCCCAAAAAATATCAGAGAAATACCCACAGGCCCTGCAATAATTGCTGATAAATTCACCTCTTCTGCTCCTCTGTGGAGGGTGACTCTCCCTGGCATGGAAGAGGAAGGCCAGGGTGTGGGGGGATGGAGATTGGGGTTGAAGAGCAGAAATGAGCCTTTTACCAGACATCCCACTCAGCCCATCCTTGGCATTGTCATCCAAGTCATCCCCATCAGGCACAAATATCAGTCACATCCCATCAGCTTGGACCAAACAGATCAAATCTGCTTGAACCTTGACCCTCCTCAACCATCTCCTGTGGCCCAAGAAAGGACCTGCACCAACTCTGCCCCCTCAAACCCCGTCAGCAGCCACTTGTGCTCTTTTCCCCCTTTCACACAGAGTAAGAGAGTTCTGCAGAGCTGATCAGGATCATCTTGTCAGTTCAGCTTGTCACCCACAAGATCTTCTCTCATTTCGCTGAGCTTTGGAACCACCCCAAGGGAGTTGATAGATCTTTTTGTTTGGCTGGGAGTGCTGGCTCAGGTTCCCTGATCACCCACCTGCTCTGACATGAGCCAGGGGTGGTTTGCACAAGAGACACCTGAAAGATTGATACCCAACAATGACATAAATCACACCTGTGGGCTTTGGTACCTGCCAGTGGCAACTATTCATCAGCAGATCAGTGATGCTAATCCTGTTCCTAAAGAACTTTCCTGTTAGCACAATTAGCTATAGATGTGAATGTGACTCCTCTAACATGCTGATGTGCAAGATTGTTCATCCAGCAGGAACTTGGACAGAGCTCTTAACCCTGATTTTAACTCTTAGCTGGTATAAATAGGGGATAATTCCATGATAACCCCCACACAACAATTTTTGTTCTTCCATTTGCCTTTATTGTTCTGCATCTGTTGTAAATTTTGAGAAACTTCTGTCTGCCTTTCGTTTTTGGGCTTCTCCCCATCCCCAAATACTTCCAGATCGTTTGGGAACCACTTTAACTTGTTGGTGCCTCGGTTTTTAGACCACAATCAAGTGATGTAAAATACTCCTCACTGTTGGCCAGCCCTGAGCTCCTGCTTTCATCACCTTTGAGCACAAACCACGTCTCGCTCCTGGTCCCCTCACTTTGCCCTCAGCTGAGCAGGAGGTGATGTGTTTTTCTCACTTTGGTGATTCACATATGATGAGTCCTCTCGGGGCAGGGACCTCTCCTTGCTGGCAGGCACTGGGGACTCATCCATCTCCTCTAAAGCTGAAAGAAAGACGCAGAGAGATGATTTACAAGGGCCTGGAGTGACAGGACAAAGGGGAATGGCTTCACACAGAGAGGACAGGGTTAGATGGGATATTGGGGAGAAATCCTTCCCTGTGAGGGTGGAGAGGCCCTGGCACAGGTTGCCCAGAGAAGCTGTGGCTGCCCCATCCCTGGAAGTGTCCCAGGCCAGGTTGGACGGGGCTTGGAGCAACCTGGGCTGGTGGAAGGTGTCCCTGCCCATGGCAGGGGGTGGGATGAGATGATCTTTAAGATCCCTTCCAACCCAAACCATTCCATGTCTGTATGACAATTCTGTGACCTTCTGCAGACCCAGTTCCTCTGGACAAGCACTACAGACCTGCACAGAGAAGGGCTTTTCCCTTCTCCAGCCTCCTGGTGGTGCAGCCTTATTGTCACCTGAGCACTCCTGACCCGTGTGACATCCCAGTGCTCCATGCACCAGGACAAGGCTATCACAGACACCTCATGGGCTAAACACACAGGGAGGGCTTTATCACCCATTTCCTACAGATTTCCTAAGACTCCTATCCATTTCCAAAGGAGCTGGAACACAGACAAACCCAGCAGACACTGGAAGTCCCACATGCATCACCTGAGTCACTGAGAGCACCCCTGAGCACTGCACCCAGTGAAGCATCACCAGTTCTTGGAGGCACATTTCTTTTCCAATCAGCCCTCAGGCCTGGACTATGGGCACCTCATCTGTCATGCAGCCTCCTGACAGAGAACTGGCCAAGGAACACCCTGAGTTGGAAGGGACTCACCCTTTCCATGGCGCTGCTCCCACAGCACTTGTTTTGCCTCCACCCCTCTCCCCATCACTGAACTGGGAATTCCCATTAAAGCACAAGAGCTGTAGGAAACCCATCTTGTTTGTTTTTCGAGTCCATAAATAAACCTCATTTCCCAGACATCCAAGAGGAGGAGGCTGTTGGAACAGCCCCTTCTCTGAGAACGTGAAGCTCTTGCAGGAGCTGCTCCAGCGCGCCGAGCTCAGATCCGGGAACCCAGGCTATTTTTGAGTCTCTTGTTTTATTCAGAGCAGCTCAATTTTCATGCTGGTCCTGTGCTGGGATATAAATAGAAATTAATCCAGCAGGCTGCAAAGCCAAGCCTGGGCCCAGCTCTCTTGGCCCCAGGACAAGGGAGGAAGGACCAGAACGTCACTGGCAATGTGACGTCCTGCACTGCCCCTTGGCTCTGCTCAGCATAAGCAAGACCAGGATGAGGTCACCTGTTTATAAGGAAAAAATATCTTATCTAGGATAAAAAGAGGCTTGGAAACTCACCCCCCACGTGGCTTGGCAAGCTCTTTGGGAAGAGAAGCTTCTGCAAGATTCTTTGCTTCCCAGTGTCCCAACAGGAGGGAATGGGAACCTCTGGGTGCTAAAACTTGATGCCTTCCCCGGCCAGAGACACACAGAGGAAAGGATGGGGGGAGAAAATAAAAATCAAAAGCAAGTGCCAAACATAAGCATAGGAAAATATACAATAGTTTATATATTGTATAAAAATATATAATTATATATAAATATAGCCCTAGAATCCCAGAATGGTTTGGGTGGGAAGGGATCTTAAGGATCATCTTATTCCACCCCCTGCCATGGGCAGGGACACCTTCCACTAGCCCAGGTTGCTCCAACCTGGCCTTGGACACTTCCAGGG
>JAWWES010000186.1:0-27117 GCA_035583135.1 Lophotriccus pileatus
GCTTCCAGCACCTTTCCAGGGAGGGAGACCTGTCCCTGACCATGGGAGCAGGTCACAGCACAGCCCTCCTCCAACAAACAGGCATAAAGATTCCCTGTGATGTAAATTAAATGTGTTCCCTAGGAGTCCAGCTTTTAGTTCTGTGAGTTGGCCTTTGTTCCTTTACAAAGGTTAGCTTTATTTCATGGAAACAGTGCTAAATAAATGCTAAAAGTTTTCTGCTAATCTTGTCCAGATTATGCTTTTAGTTTTAATCTTGTCCAGATTATGCTTTGGTGGAAAGAGGCATCTATGTGGAAAAAAAGTATGAAGAGCAATTCCAAGCCATGTTATGTCAGCAGTTTTTAACCACTAAAATCCCTGGAGAATCCGACCTTAAAAGCAGTGATATAACTGTGCCCTGCCATTGTTAACTGCCTCTTGGCAGTTTGCAGGAACCACAGTCGTGTTCCACTCCCTGTTGTAGCCATCAACAACAGATTTGCTTCCTGCTTGTAACTGCTTACTTTGTACAAATTCTGTGAAAGACAAGTCTCTTCAGAACCTGTTTTTATAGCTTCAATTCTCTTTGACTCTGAAGAAACAATAGGTGATCCATTACACGAAAGGTAAGATTTATGCTCTACAGATTTTTGTTTCCAAAAACATGAAGCATCAGTGAAACAGAGACGAGCATGTTTGGAATATTTATTTCATGTTACAGAATCACAGAATCATAGAATATACGGAGTTGGAAGGGACCCCACAAGAATCACTGAGTCCAACACTTAGACCTGCACAGGACTATCCCCGAGAGTCACACCATGTGCCTGCAAGTATGATCTAAATGCTTCTTGAATTCTGTCAGGCTTAGTGCTGGGAGCACTTCTCTGAGTAGCGTCTTCCAGTACCCAACCATCCTCTGGGTGAAAAACCTGTTTCTAATATCCAGCCTAAACCTCCTCTGATGCAGCTTCAGGCCACTCCCTTGGGTTCTGTCACTGGTCACCACAGAGATGAGACCAGTGTCTGCCCCTCTTTTTCCCCTTGTGAGGAAGTTTTAGACTGCAATTAGGGCTCCCCTCAGTCTCCCCTTCTTCAGGCTGAACATACCAAGTGACCTCAGCTGCTCCTCATAGCCGCTTCCATTTAAGGCCCTTCACCATCTCTGTTGCGCTGCTTTGGATGCCCTCCAATAGCTTAGCATCTTTCTCATATCGTGGTGCCCAAAAATGCACACAGTGTTCAAGGTGAGGCCACACCAGTGCAGAGCAGAGCAGGACAATCCCCTCCCTCAACCAGCTGGCAATACTTTGCCTGATGCCCCCAGTACACGGTTGGCACTCCTGGCTGCCAGGGCATGGCTGACTCGTTTTCAAGTTGCCATCAACCAGGACACCCCATGTCTTTTTCTGTGGCACTGCTTTTCAGCCTCTTATTACCCAGTCTGCCCCTATATCCATGGCTGCCTTGTCCCAGGTGCAGAATCCAGCACTTGTTAAACTTCATATGGTTGGTGACTGCCCATCTCTCTGATTTGCTGAGGTCTCAACAGGGCGTCCCTGCCTTTGAGGGAGTCAACAGCTCCTCCCAGTTTTGTATTGTCTGCAAACTTACTTAGTATCCCTTCCAGTGCTGTGTCCAAGTAATTTAAGAAGATATTGAAGGGCACAGAGTCCTGCAGAACCCCATCAATGACGTTGCATATAGGAGTGTGTATAGGAGCCATGGATGAATAGTCTAAGGAAAATATCTCTTGTGGTCTAAAAATAAAAGCTTGTGCTTTGGGAAAGTGAGTGAAAATATAGAAAACTAAATCCCCTAGAAGGCAAGGATGTATTTTCAAAAATAATTTTCATCCAGAGACACAAAAATGGCAGTCTACATACATGGAAGGAGATTACTATTTGTATTTGACTTTAACAGCAGATAGATTTCTGAAATTTTCTTTTGTTGCTTATATGCTTCTTTGGGTTTTAAGAAAGCACGACAAATCTAGCATAATTTTTTTTTAAATTATGTTTATAATAATAATAAACTTTAATGTTTTTAAGTTTTAGTTTTTGAGTTAGTTTCTTCTTAGGGAAATTAACTTTTACAGTTGTTATATCTTCATGCCTGTGTGTCTATGAATTGGAGGTATATGAAAAAGGAGAGAGGTCAAGGGAGAAAAATGTGGGCAAGGAGAGATTTCCATATTGTTGGACTCAATCATAAATTATTTAGCAGTGCTGATATTTAAAACTGAAGATGAAGTACATAATTCACAAACAACATACCAGCTGGAATATGTTAGCTAAAGATATTCCTTGAACAGTTTGAAAACCATACATTTATAAATATCAAAATCTGTGTGTACTTAAGTGTAACAGGCTGTTGAAGCAGGAAAAAGTCTGTGGGATCATGTAGGATAAGGTTACACTGAATTGATTCAGGAAATATAAAACCAAACCAACCATGTAATTCCCTCTGAGCACTACTGAAAGGAGCCTGGGTCCCTCTTCTTTGCACCCTCCCTTTAGGTTCTTGTGTGGATAGATAAAATCCCTCCAGATCCTTCTTTTATTTAGGCTAAACAGTCCTAGTTCTCTTAGCCTTTCCTCATAGGAGAGATATTCCAGTCCTTTCATCGTCTCAGCAGCCCTTCACTGGACTCTTGCCAGAGTATCCATGTCTCTCTTGTACTGCGAAGCCTGGTATTGGACAGTGTGGCCTCATCAGCTCTGAGTAAAAGGGAAGTGTCACCTCTGCCAACCTGCCCGCTAATGCAGTGCAGAGTATCATTCGCCTTCTTTGCAGTAAGGAAACATTGGCTGGCTGGCTCATGCTCATTTTGGTGTCCATGAGGACCCCCAAGGCCTTTTCTGACAAGTTGCTTCCCAGTTGGGCGGTCCCCAGACTGTGCTGGTTCCTGGGGTTGTACCTCCCCAGGTGCAGGACTTGGTACTTCCCTTTGTTTGTACTTCATGAGGTTCCTGCCAGCTCATTTCTCCAGCCTACCTGGATTGTGTGGCAGGTCCTCTGAATGGCAGCACAACCTGTTGGTGTTTCAGTCATTTCTCTTATTTACATATCAGGGTTATTTAGGAACGTAAGGCATGTATTGCAGTGAAATTCCAGGAGCTAGGTCTTTTAGTCACCAAAAAAGGAAAATGAGAAAGTCAGTATATTTTTTCTCGGTCTAAATTTCACCAATAAGTAATGTAAAAGCAAAAATTTTACAAGACCCATTGGTAGGATACTGAAACTATCCAGATGTTGTGTATAAATAAGGTAAGTTATTTTACGAAAGGATGTAATTTATCATCACAACTCTACATTTTGTTTTTCTTTGTGTTCTTGTCCTGATCAGCAAAAGCTTGCAGCCTGTTTAATAGAATATATGATAAAATGATTTTTACTATATCTTTTTTAAAAATTTTGCCTCTACAAACCCAAAACTTTAACAACTTGCACTCAGTATTAGTATTACAGTGTTCTCTAAGTCAGTCTGGCTTGGGGAGGCAGTTCATAGCAACTCACAGAGTACTGTGTTTTATGTTTTTGATCAAAACAATCCAGTGTTTGCACAGCATTGAAGCCTTCTCTGCTCCTCGCACTGTTCCCATGGTGTTGGGTGGTGTGCAAGGGATGCAGAAGGGAAACAGCTAGGGCCTGAGCTGCGCTATCCAAAGGGGTATTTCATGCCATATAAGCTCATGCTCAGCAGTAAAATGGAGAGGAGCAGTCTTAGCAGGGATAGGCTCTGGAACCAGCAGAATGTTATTTCATGCCTGGGGAGTAAAGTGCACTAAAACTACCGTTTACTCTGAGCAGACTCTGTGAACAAAACCTCAGTTCAACAAAAGCCTTGAATCTACAGGGAAAAGGGAATCTCACCGAAATTACTGAGATGATGATTAAAAAAGTACAGTATTTACAACACAAATTATGCATGCCAATACAATCATTATGTATGTCTCATGAACTGTATATTGGAAGCTCACCTGTTGAATGATATTGTCAGTTTTAGTGTTTCTTTATATTAGTTGGGTAAATAATCCAGAGTTCAGTTCTCTGAAATCTCCATTTTTCTTTTTAGCTTGATGGTTACCTGTTGGTGGTGATGAAAAATTCCATTCAGCCACAAATGAAATATTTATTTTTTAATGTAAATTGTATTACATTTTACCATAACAATCAAAGTTATTTGAAACATGAAAATCTCTTTCTGAAAATTAATTTTTGAAATTTTGAAAATGTTTTGTTTTGCATGTTTAGTCTGGCAAAGATAAAATAATTTATAAAATATTTGTTTTTGAGATACGACATTTTAAAATTCCTCGTTACTGTTTCACACAACAAAATGAAAAATTCTGTCTAAAGGTGAAAATTCAAACAGTTGCTCATGTTGTTATGACTACTTCAAACTACAAAATCTTCTGTAGGTGCTACTTTAAAGCTGTTTCTCACATGGTTTAAGTACAGATCAATGGAAATGACAACCAGATAAAATAAAAGCCAAGGAGCAAATCGTCTTACTTTATGGTAAAGGATTTTTACATTACGGTGCAAATGATATTTATTAATTGACATGGTTTTCTGCTTTGATTTCCATAAATTTATATAATAATTAAATCTTCAAAGCAACTTGAGTTTGGGTAAATATGTAATATATTAAAATAAGCAAGGACAGAAAAAATGAACATGAGAAAAACTGATAGCACTGTAAAAATCTCAGTTTTAAGCTATTCTTTTGATTTTAAGGCATCTACTTCTCCAGTTGATTTCTGTTCTCACACAGCTAAGTTAGTCTTTAGTTTTGTTAGTAACAAAGATTTAAAGTTGTTTTAAATGGACACATCATGAAGCAATTTTTTTTTCCTAAAAATGTTAAATGGAACAGAGAAGACAGAATTAACCTTTGCATAATAACTTTCTATTAATTTGAATTTAATAATGTGTGCTCAATCAAGTCTCCAGGTTGATAAATAATGAATTAGAAATGCTATGCTGCTTTTGCTTTCTGTGTTACCTGTGATTTGCAAGCTTAATAAAACAGGATGTAATTATATTGATGATAGCTACCCATGGACTTTTTCATGGCCAACAGCTCAAGAGGTTTAAAACATGAGTTTCTGGCACCGGGAAAGCAGCATGCTCCCTGCTGGGGATTCCATGGTGTGTGGTTAAGTTCTTCTGCCGTTTAGTACAGACCAGATGAAATGTCACTATTTTCCAGAAATTTTAGTTTAGTGTGTTTTGTATTTAGTGCATTTGGTTCAAATCCATTTTAAGGTACAAGGTGAGAATTTTGAGGGAGCACGTTATCATCTCTGTTGTAAGGACACAGCTCATAGCCTTGGCAACGCTCTTGTGGTGGTAACTGTGGGTGTAGGGCTGATCTCCTGAAGTGGGGGTGTAGGGCAGTGTTATGGGGCAGGTTCTGGGCCAGGCACCAAGGCCATGAGTCTGGCCCCATAGATGAGGAGTACCTGCATTGGGTTGGACCTGGAACTGTGGGGCAGGCTGTGGGGCAGGTGTGGGGCAGGATGTATGTCGTGACATGTGTCCTGCCCCACAGCCAAATAGCACTTGGGATCGGTCATACATGGAGCTGGGGGGCAGGGTGTGGGTCACACAGAGGGTCCTGCCCTACAGCTGGAGTTGTGGCTGAAGTGTCTTGGGTGGGTGACACACCCAAGGGGACCTCACTATGCGTCTGAGCACCTTGCTATGACCATTGTGACCCCAAGTGTTGCCCCCCAGAATACCTGGACCACCTGAGGGATGAGGGCCAGCATCACCTGGCTCCAGGGTTCCCCACCTGGGAGGGTTACTGGGGTGTTCCTATGGGTATGAGCATCCTACTATGGAGGGAAAAATGGGAGATTTTTGGGAAATAAAACAGATTTTTCAGAAAAAATGAGGGAGTTGTGGTTAAAGATGAGGATTTTAAGAGAGAAAACCCCCAGGAGTTTGGGAGGGGAAAGTGGGATTTGGGCATTAACAAATAGGAATTTGGGGTGAAAAGGGGAATTATGCAGGAAAATGAGATATTTTGGGGTAAAAAGGGGGAATTTATAGGTGAAAAAGGAAGATTTAGAGGAAAAGGGAGATTTGGAGCAAATAAAAACTTTATTTACAAAATGGGATATTTGGAATGAAATAAAGAGAGGCTAAAATGTTTGGAGAAAACTTTTGAAAAAATTTAAGATTTGCAATAAAAAAGGGGGTTCCCCATGGCATGGGGGAGGAAGAAAGGGAGGAAGGCTAGGGGCCACTCAGGGAGAGGTTGTGCAGGTGTGTCTATTCACACCTGTAAAAAATTTGGGCTACAAAAGGTGCAACGCAGGGGTGATGTGGGGCCATTTTTGGTGTCCCCCCCCTCCTCTGCACTGTGCCTCTTTTGGCCATACCCCGGCATCTCTCCTCTGGAAGCAACTTGGTCTTGCTGATTTTACCCAAGGGTGAGGAAACAGGGGGAAAAGAATAAAGAATATTCAGTCCTACACTGTCATAGGGATAATGTATTTGGAAGATGAGAGGATAGGGAAAACCCCACGTGGTCAGGCTAAGGATTTGTAGTCACAAACATACCACTGTGTATAAATTTTGTTTTTTTTAATCTGCAAAAGTTAAATTTTCAAAAATACTTACTACAAATTACTGTAACAATTTTTTAAAATTAAATAATTGGCAATTATTCAGCTGTCAAATTGCCACGTGAATCAGCTTGTTGCCTGTGAAATGGAGAAAGCTGATCTCACACTACTTAATCTCACTCTCGTAAGGCAGGGCGTAATTGAAGTCTGCAAACTTCTTTGAGAGCCTCTGATGAATAGTAACACAAAGTTGGTACCAGTTGTGATAATTATTACCAATATGCAGCTCAAGTCTCCAAACACCAAAATCACCAAGTATTTTATTGTCAAAATTGTACTGTGGGCTGGATTTCACTGTCTCTGTCAATGGAGTTGCTCATAACAGCAGAAAGAATTTCCATTAAGGAAGAAATGTAAATGTCATTACTTATGTACTGAGTCTGATAATGAATAGGGAAGTGTTTTAGAAAATGTCAAGATAATAAAAGTGTTTGGCTTCTTTGGACTTTGCCAGCATTTATCAAGGAGAAGTTCTGCTTCCTTTTGCTATTGTTCATTGTTCCCCAAGAGTGAGAAGGTGTGTCCAGTTCTCTAGGGATTAACTTTGGAGCATAGGGTTGACGGAACTAAACCTAAAATTGTGCCACACTTGGGTATTTTCAGAATCTATAAGCCTAAATATTATATCGTATCTAACTCACTCTTATTGTCAAGCAACAGTTGATTATCAGCATATCAAGAAATGCATGCAAAAGCCAGTTGCACAGACTTTATTTCCTTTACTTTTTTTTTTGCTTTTGTGCAACTACTTTCTTCAGAGAATTAATTTCACTAGTAAAAGACTAGATTTTAGATAAGCAGAAGATTCATAAGGCTCTAGGAGAAAAAGTCTTTGAAAATAGAAGCTCAAATATATTTGCAAAAGTTCTTCATGAGAGTGGTGCTTGGAACTTACACCTTAGCCCAAATAATCTATTTATTATTCTTTTATATATTGTTTAGCATGATTAAATTAATGTACTTGGTTGAGTGAATTCCTCAGCAAAGTCATCTTGAAAAAAAACCATCTTTCAATGGTTTTTTCTGTGTTTGTATTTTTCATTATTTGTGGAGTTTAGACAGTGGAAAATAGTTGCTACAGCAACTGATTTATTTACAAATATATGTTTACTTTTATTAAAATTTCAGCAGAAAGGAACACTTTTCCCTTAGATTGTGCAATTTATAAAAAACACTGCTAATTACAAGCCCCTTTTCTGGTATCCTGGGGTAAAAACAAAGCCTAGACATATTGATGTGACAAAGATGTTCTTTCAGAGCACTGAAAAAGCAAAATCCCAATTATATTTTTATTTTAAAACATTAAAATAGGTTTAACTGTCAGGTTTATAAAATACCCTTGAGGTCTAAATAAAAAAAAATAAATCAAAAAAAGAGGCAGAATTTTTCTTCTCTTTCCTTTCAGCCTATTTTCCATTGAATACTATTTAATCCAAATGCTTTTTTAACATTAATGTTTTCTATTAGCCCAGAAGATTTGAGTTACCTGTTTATGAGGACATTTAGATTATACTGAACTTGCGGAGTTAAACATGGATTTTTGTTCTGGGTTTTCAGAATGATTCTGTGGAATGCTGGAGCTGATCTTTGACAGAAGAAAGTAAAAAAAAATTCCATCGGTGTGAACGACCTTAACTGACATGTAATCATTTTAGATTGGTCTAATGGCCAACTGACACCAAATGGAGAGCTGATATATATGGGAGGTCATTTTCATAATTTAATACAGCTCCCATGGCACACTTAAGAATTGAGTTCATGTTCTTTTGTATAAAAGAAACAAGAAATGACGCATTACACTCTTGTAATGCATCACAAGTAAATAAAAAGAAATCTTCTTGTTAATTGGATTTGTTACTGAAAATCAAAGGTTTTCCGAGGATATAGATTAAGATATTTTTGTTGTTGTTGGAATAATGTTTGATGTGGAAGAGATGTTTTGATATTTTCTGACTTTTGTGCTGTTACCTTAGGCTTTTTCTAGAAGATGCTTTTTTACATTCCAGATATACAGAATTTATAAATGTTTCTGAAAAATACCCAGGCCATTGGATTTCTGTGGATTTTTTACTCCAGAATGGGATGGATTTTGTAGTACCTATTCTACTGTACGGATAGTATAGTAAATTCATGTCCTGCTTTGCAGCTATGTAAATTAGAATATTTCCTATTTTCCATATCCAAAAGAAATTCCTGCTTCAGCCTTCTCTTTTAAGTCCAGGATAAGGAACAATGGCAAGCTGAGACCTTACTAAAAAGAAAATTGTATGTGACTAAACCACACGTGTTTTAAGTGTTCTTCCAAGGACATGAGAAACATGCAAGTACATATAGGACATTATAATCTACTTTGTTAGTAGTCTATCACTATCTGATTGACAAAGTCTGAGAATTATTATCCTGTTCTAAAGGAAATTTATCTGTCTCCTAGGAACAGTTGCCTCATTTTATCCTAAATAACATTTTTAACATTTTTACTTTGTTCCATTGCTCAAGTATTTTTCAGAGTTTAAAATTGTCAGTTCACAACATGGTTTACAACTTGGCTGCTATAATCCAAGTCTTAGTGTGTTTTCCAGCAGGCCACTTCATCCCTGTTTTCATTTGTGACACTTCTAATACAGGCTGTCTTATAATCACCTTGAGACTTATCTTACCCAACAAGCTAAACTAATAAGTACCAGAGTACACCTGAAAATACTGTAGTACATTTTAATTCAGAAGAACTGGCAAAAACATATATATTTGCTCATGGGGGGGACTGGAGGGTAGAGCATCATAGAAAAATGGTTGAAGTCTAATAAGAAAAGGGTTTGCTGAGATTTAGCCATAGAGAGAGAATGAGATGAGACATTCACAGAGGGTCATATAATTCAAATAAATTCTATTTCTTACCATTAAATTATGGTTAGCTGGGCTAAAGGGAAATCTTAGAAGCTGACAGAATGATTCAGGTATAGTTAGGAAGAGTATAGGCCTGCTTCAGTCTGAGTGTCTGATGTAGATCCTCCATCTACCAACAGCAGAGTTCTGCTTTCTTACATTACTCTCAAATGCTAGTTCACCTGTGACTGTGGGGAACTGCTGACCTCAGAATAAAGGTGAATGTCTCAGTTTCCATCTATGCTTCCAAAGAACATTCAGGCATATATTTTATCCAGCAATTACTTTTACTTGACACCCCAAAGTTGTGTTGTCTTTTCATTGTTTCACTGTTTTCCATTTGTATGCAAGCAAAAAATGGCATTTGCTTAAATTTCTTCTAAAAGAACTCAAGAACTTGGTTCTAGTATTCACAGATCCTTGAATATATTTCTAAACTACAGGATTATCTCTCCTCTATTTGGTCAATATGTTCTACTACAAAGAATCTTCACAGAAAAAAAAAAGTCTAATTAAAATCGTAATTTGACTTCATATTTTGGCCATATCTCCATGACTTGTGTGTCTTTGCTGCCTGTAGAAAATATGTGATTGCATTGTTGCCCTTCTTTTCTCTTGTGAATCATACCCATTTTAGGGTAATTTTTATATTCTCTTCCAGAAGCAAAGTGTAAAATCTGCTGTTAGATCCAGATGTCTTCACCATTCTACTCCTTTCATTGCAGGAATAAAAGTACCCTAAATCAGACCTTCATTTTTTCATGTAGTTTTAGTAGCTTTCTTGTCTGCACAAAGGTTGACTTTTTCCACTTCTGTGTTAGACTATTCTCTAACACTATATTTTCCAAGGTATGGTACATTGACGGTTTCTATTCTTTCAGGTGTATGGAAGCAAAGAGGAATGAAAAAAACAAAGCAGCAACCTAATACATCGTTCCTAAAAGACTGTCACTACACTGTTAGCAATGCTTTTGAGGGTATTTGAAGATTATTAGTGAAGAATAAGAAAATGTTTAATTGTCACTCTTTTCCATGTTCAGTGAACTAATGGTGCAGGAGGCATCATGACTTATAAATATAGTCAGAGTGTCTGCAAATCAGCGTGTGAGCCAGCTGAAAGCCAGCGATTGTACACACTTGTTAATCTTTCATACGTACCAGACACTTGGCCCTTTCTTTTGATACTGGGGAAATAAACACAATTCAAATTATCCTTCAACAGATAGCTGTTTATTCTAACAATAAAATAAGTTTTAATTCTCCTGCACATGTACGAGCTTTTATTGCGTCTCTAACTTTTGCTGGCTTTGTTAGTGTTACAATATGGATGGCTGAAGTTACCTGGTTTTTTATTGATGTACAGATGTGCCTCAGGCAAACAGTACAAGTCCTACAAAGACTTTTTTTGTGGTTTTGTTTTTTTTTTTTTTTTTTCTTCAAAGAAATAGAAATCTTGTGAATCATGCTGAAAAAATTGGCAGGACCAACAACATGAAACATATTTGAAAATTGTAGCTAATTTCTCTTTGGAAAGCTGTAAACCGCACCTATAGGCCTGCCTTGCTCTGAGTCTCCTTAACCATCTGTAAACATTGACAAACTGCTGGGTGGATTTTATCCATAAGGTCTTTGATGCTGAAAGAGGACATGAACAACAGTGAAATGAGTGAAGTTCAAATACGTTCTAAAGAAGGAACTGTATTATCCTATGTTAAAGTTAAAACTAAGTTACAACTCAGCTTAATTTTTTGTATTCAACACATTCAAAACTTATATGGAGCAGTAGATGAAAGATGAAATAAAGTTTGAAGATGGTATCAAATTAACCAGAGCAAGAAAATCTAAAAGTGATCGGAAGAGGCGCAAAACATGTTTTTGTACTGGCTGAAAAATGTCAAATGTAAGTCAATGTAAGAAAATTCAAAATAATACATCCAATGGGAAGGAAAAAAAATCCTAATTATACATAAATATTTGTTCCTTGTAAATGGGATTGCCATTCAGGGAACAAAATTCGAATCACCTATATAGCTACTTGAGAACATCAGCCTAATGCTTAAGCAATTGAAAAACTAAGTAGACTGTTACGATTAGTTAGAAAAAAATATCAACAAAAAAGGAAAGTCAGTGGATGAAAATGTTGTTCTTGTTGGTCATATTAAAATAGATGAAGTAGACTAGAAAAACATGGAGAGGATCATTAGAGCTGCGAAACTGCTTCTATAATGAAAATAAAAGCTAAATAGGCTGAAACTATTTACTTGAGAATAGACACTGTACAGAGGCCTTTGTAATCCATGAATATGGGTAAATTTGTATCTTCTCAAAAATTAGATCACCTGGCAAATTTATAAGGCAGATGTGTTAAAATAAACGGAATATACCCACATGATTTGTCTGGGTCCCAGTGCAGATCAGGCAAACCTTAAAGTGGTGGACATCAGCTGTTCTGCCATAGGCAGTTCAGCCTCTGGTCAGCTACATCTCACCCAGCTGCAGCCAGTAACAGAAGTGAGGATGTGATTAAATGAAGTCTACCTTTTGGTTTTGGACATATGATGATTTAGGGACTTGCAGACCTGTCTCTGATGCATAATCTGTAACTTCCTTTAATTATTGGCTACTCAGATTACTGTAATTCATTCCAAAGTACTACAATATATATGTTTAAGGCTTGTCTGTTCCACTTTTGGACCCAGACACCATGGTCTAGTGGACAAAAGCTTATCTGTGTTCACCCTTTGCATAAATAGATCTGGTAGAAGACATTAGAGGAACACATATAAACATATTTGGCATTGTTTAAGCCTTGATGGCTACAAAAAACTTTGCTAAGTAGGTTGTTAATATAATAATTTGTTCTATACATTTAAAAAGAACTTAGAGATGTCTAATACTTAATCCATATGTGCACTCCTTGCATTAAGACATACCATAACAAAGAACTATTGTTGAAATGCAATTAAAATTGTTTTCTACCAACAGTAACAGACATGAACACGAGGTTTTGACTTTAAGGAAAATTTTTTTGTTAGTTGTACAGTGAGCTACTAGGGTGTTATTTACTCTTAAGGGGCTCAAGGGACTATTGCACTAGTTAGTTACTTCTATGGTGTATGCAATATATAATTGGTTTAATGACATTTTTTGTCAATACCTGGTTTCTCTCTCTTCGCAATATGGTTCTGCTTTTGCATCACAATCTTACATGAGAGATTGCAAAATTGGACTTTGACTTCCATTTATTGATTTATTAGAAGCAGATGAGCTTCTTTGTTTTAACACGACCTATCTTTATTTAGAAATTGGATCTCATTCTTTTTTAAACACAGGAAAAACACATATTTTAAGTAAGCCCACATTGCAGAATATGGTGCTAGAATTTTGACAGCACTTTACCTCTGCGTTTAATGAAAAACATTTACGGATTTTTTATCTGAGCCATTATTTTCTTACTCATAAGGTTTTTTACTAAAAACCTATTCATCCAGCTACATCAATGTTTTTATAAAGTATTTTTAATATATTTAAACATTAAATTTCTTTATTAGCTAGGAAACAGAATATGCATGCAGAATGAAAACATGACTTGAATCCTAAGTTGTGCATAATTATATCAATTATACATATCAGTCAGCTGTATACATCTACAGTGATCAGGATATAGAAATTGTTGATGAACGTATTTAACAACCTGTTGGTAAAAACTTACTAAATATGAAGTTTAAAGACATGCAATTTTATATGTACATATACATGTGAACCACCGTGCACCGGATCTCCCTGAAAACAGACTTAACATGACTACTCAGTTGTTAATTTTCTCCAATATTTTGACAAATATTTAGAATGAGAAGAATGTACATTTGAATGGTATTTGTAATCAATAAACTAGGTATAAAATTGAATAAGCTAATAACAAGGCTCATCCTTATTATTACTAATTACAGATACTATTAGTAATAACAGAATATGAGGAAAAAATATATCGCTAAATTACTTTTCAATTAGTTATTAAAAGCTTGATTAAAAATTTTTTCTGTACTTTTTCATTGGGTAACAATGGGAGGGTTCTCTGAGAGTTTCAAATTAGCCTGTACAAAATGCAAAAGGTTTGATGTGTTGTGGAATAAACACCCAGTCTATTTCGCAGATCTGAGTCAGGCAGAAGTGGTTTATTTCTTCAGCTGTAGGAGAGAAGGCAGAACAGTGAGGGTTCAGCCCTCTGTCAGCACAGACTCTGACTTAGGAAAGGGTTTCCAGCTTATATACATTTGGACCATCTACAAACTGATCTCTGAGGTGTCCTGGTATGTCAGAGCAACATCTCCATAGCAGGGAACTTAGTTCTAGCAGATGCACCTTTGTCTGCCTTATAACTCAGAAACTGCTACCCTCTGTCCTCAACATGTGTCTGCTCAGCGTGTCCAACAGACTTGCGACCCTGCTGTGTCCCTGGCCAAGCAAGACCATCTTCCACAGCTGTATTGCTGTGAAATCACTTTTGAGGTATTAACTAACTGAAATTATCTTTTTATTTCCAAAATTCTAGTGATGTTTTCTTGAGATTAACATAAAGAAAAAAAATGCAAATCTTTCCAAGCAAAAGGAAAGATTTGCATAAGGCTCTCTATTGCTTTATTAAATAGAGTTTAATTGGAATGCAGTCTACTAGTATGAAGTGGTGATATCTGACAGGCTAGAGTGGTTTGATCCTGGCTTAAACCCAGCATAATAAACTGTAGCTGTATTTTTGAGAACTACTTCTGTAGAAATTAATGAAAATACCAAGTTTAATTTCAATTTTTCCATTTCATGTTCCTCATTTTTTTATGTTTTGATTTTTTTCCTAACATTTCTAAAGTGGACAGAATTATTTTATGTGAGAGAAGCTTTGAGTACTCTGAGTTTTACCTGATTTACCAGGCAAGAGTTTAGTTACTTGTTTTTAGATGTGTCTAGCTTGTCAAGATTTGGAAACACATTGCTAATCAGTGTGTGTGAGGACCATAGTTCAGTTGGTATTGCCAAGAATAGAAATTATAAAGTCAGAGTCATTATGTCATTCTGTGTGCTATAATCACTGATCTCCATGCTCCTTACCCACATCTTGCTTTTCATGGTAGCAGCTAAATGAACAAGGCTCTGCATTCCTGTAATAATAATAATAATAATAATAATAATAATAACAACAATAATACCATTAAGAAAGTGCAATGTTTTATCTCAAAAAATGACAAGAGTGTTAGATCCAAATCATGAAACTTGTGTCTGAATATAAAAATACATAAGTCCTAATCTGGAAGGGATTTAGGTACATTTACACAGAACTTCACTTTTCTCATTGTTGATCCCTTCATAGGCATCACCATCTTATTTGAACTAAAGAATCAGAAAAAAAAAATGGGTCTCAGGACAAAATATTAGAATAACTACTATACATAACACCATGTTACATATTCAGAGGCAGTTGAAGATCTGGACCCTCAGCAGAGGTGTCATATCATCTGTTCCAAGTAAATCTCATGTATGGCCAAAGGGTTTTCTTATATTCCCAAATCTACGTGCAGTCCAGCTGGAATACAGAATTAATGTAATCTTGGAATAAGGTAATTGTTTAGGCTGTGTTATTTCAATCCTGCTGTACAGGGATTTGTTGGATTTTAACATTACCTCACTTGTCAGAGCATTAAAGAAGGCAGGTCAGGTGCTGGTAACTCAAGCAATATGCCATCGCCTCCGTGGCCTACATTTTTTTAATGTTTAAAGAGTAAACTCGGTGATGCTGTTTACAGAGGCAGAGCTCCTGAATTCATGCCAAAACTGATGGGTTGGTAACTGCTACTAACATTGCACATGGGTGGCTGAAATCCTGTGAATTGTTGGCACAGCAGAGCTGTGGCCCTACATTGTTTTGGCTCTTTAGTACATAAAACGTATAACTGAGTTTCATTTTTCATTGTACTACTGACACAAGAATTAGAAACTATCCTGTACTGGTCATTGCAGCTGAGGCTGGGAGTTAGGTTAGGTGAAATCCTTGTATTTAGCATATTTTAGTGTTCCTTGCAAATTTTTCTGACCCTCCTTCCTAACCCTCTAAACAGACTATTCTTCAAGGCGTATCACAACTCTTGTGATTAAAAAAAACAACGAACCAAACAAAAAAACCACCAAAAAACCCACAAAGCAAAAGAGTTTTTAATAATCACAATTTTCACTGAAATGTTGCCAGTTGTTCTTCAAATCCCACATCAGATGTTTGTAAGTGCCAGGTTACAGGTCAGTAAGATACTTGCACTTGACCATCACTATAAATGAAACTCATATCTGTGACAGCCTTTTAAGAAGCAGTTTCTAGTTTGAGACACATAATCTGCAAATGGAAAAAACGTGTTCTTGTTTCAAACCTCAACTTGATATCAACTTCCTTCTCATCTGGTACCAAACCAGTCACATAAACAACATTTTTTTCATAATTTCCTTCATCTAGAATTGACCCTAAACTCGTCACTGGGGTTTAGTTATGCAAAACAGATTTTTTTCATGCCATTCTCAGACAAGTTTCTCAGATAGGATGGATTTCCCTCTCACAGGAGGGGAAATCCCTCCGTTGCTGTGGATTAGACAGCAGGCTACTCTGTAAGGGCACATTGGAACCCTTAACTCTAAGACTGCTGTAGTTGGAGGGAGTAAAACACAGCTGATGTGATGCATCTCAGTCTTCCTACTGTAAAATAAAAATAATAGTGAGGCAAACATTACATAAATGTATTAATGTCAGGAATTTATGCTGGTACTACAGTGATGCATTCATGTAAGTTCCTAATGAGATAAATGGCATTTGGAGGTTGTGTCCAAGCAGATTTCTAAAATGTTCTTAGAGTCTTTAATACACAGACGATCTCTGATTAAAAAAACTCAAAAGACTTTCTGAAATGTGTTATTGTTTTGAAACATTGTTTGAATGACTATTTTTCATGTAGCTCTGCACTGAAAAAATGCTTCAAAAAGCCTGGAATCAATTACTGAGCTCTAACAAGGAATACTAAAATACTATCACATTATCATAGTTCACGGTTAGTCTAATTTAAGTTTGCCACTACTTCAGTTTTTAATTTTAATTAAAGCTCTACAGATTCCTTGGCGGGGGCAGTTCTTTCCAATTTTTTCTTTACGTTACATCTGTCACACTTTCCCCTTTTGAGATGGAAAACACTATGTACTGCCTGCTTGTCAGCAGAAAATATTCTCAGAAAGGAACATCTCTTAAGAAATATAACTACAGAAATATATTTGTTATAGGCTGGAAAATCAAGTAGTAATCTTTTTCTTGTGTAAGTTGACATTACCCTACTATTTGTTGTGTTTCCTAGGGATCAGAGCAATATAAAGATTTGTATTTAGCAATTCCTGGTCACTTTTTTGATTGATCTGTTTTCAAACAGTTTAATTTATAGCTTCATTGCTTGTTCATCTGTAGCAGTGGATATTTTTCAGTTTTATAGTTAAAATCTGATTATATTGTTGAATATAATTATTTTAAACAATATCTGCAGCCATTCCCAAAAAAGACCAAAAATTTGTTTTGCATTATTTTAGCAATCTAAATGGCATTGAGACTGAGTTAGTTGTCTGGACACCTTTATAGATGGTGGAGGGAAACAAATACCTTCTCGCATTAATCTATCATGTGTCTGCGAAAGAATGAATGAGTACTTAGAAGTTCCTGTTTCCTTCCCTAGTTGTACCGGATGTCTAGATAGTTACCCTAGTTTAAACATCTCATATTCATATATCTATACGTAGAAGAGCTGATCTTCTCTCATTTCTATAGCCAGACAAAATTAATTCAATCAGTCACTTCTGAACCAACTTTCCAAAATACATATATGGATATCCTCACACTAATATTTTAGCCTTAGATGGATGCAAACTAGTTGCCTCAATTACCGACTAACTGATTTTATATCCAATTGGTTCCTCCAGAATAAGGTAGTTATATCTTCATCCTGCAGGACACTTTTTAGTCTGAAATGATAAACCCAAAAAGTTACCCTGTGAGGCCCTTTATAGACTTTTCCTCTCTGTGATCATTTTCTCTCTCTAGGCAGGTACACAGCTCACTACAGAGGAGGCATTGTCAGTGGAAGCAAAACTTCTTTAAAGTTGGGGAAATCCTGGGCTCATGAAAAAGGAAGAAGCCAAAGGCAGAAGGGACATGCTTCTGTCTGAAGATATGAGAAAACCAAAGGTTTAAACCTTTGGTAATTCCAATTACTCAAGCATGGGAATGTATTTTGTTTTCTCTGTGAGGTGAATGATTTACCAAGAAGAACAGACAGGTTTCATCCTCTGGGGACTCCGTTGTTTCAGTGTGCCACTTTCTGTGATCTACCTTTTGTTATTAGATTTTGAGTTTTGTTCTGTGGGGGTTTTCCTGTTGATTTTGGATTTTTCTTAACCAATGAAATCATGCAACTAAGGCTCAGGAATTAAAGGCTTTTCTACTTTTATAACCAAATTTTTTCAAGAGTAAAGGCAAACCACTTGAAAAATTCAACATAATTATCTTTCTGTATAGTCCATATGAAGTTTCTAAAGATAATTTTTGTGCACTACAAACTGAAGAGTTGCCCATTGCACTGTAGTTGAATGGTTAAGGTGCAGAATAACATTTCTTTGCCATAGTAAAAGAAATCATCCCTGTACACTTTTTTTTTAATTTATTTTTAATTTTATTTGGTTTTGTATGCAAACTTGACAAATCGAACTACTTGGTGAATCTATGTATGGTTTTCCTTTTTATTTCAATTTATAGTCACTCAAAGTTCTATGGATGTTAATTCTTACAGTATTTATTTCTATGTTTGAATAAAAAAATTACAGTGTTTTCGTAAGTTCTCTCTGCAGCAAAATGCTCAGAAGACCTAGTGAGACCAATCTTAAGTAAGCATTACAAAATCAGAAAAGCAAAGGTGGACGTATGAAGTGGAAAGAAAGGGAGGAGGAAATATAAAAGAAAAAAGAAATGATGCATCAAAAGAGATGTTGTGTGAAAAAATAACATAGAAAAGCAAGCGTGCAACATTCAAGGACAAAAGGGAATGAAATTTTAATACCTTTAATAAACTGTATATATTCTGCCTCATTAATTTCACATTGATGAATTGCTTTGTTTTGCTTCCTATATATGAAAGATAACTGAACCTTGTGACAACATTCTCTTTGTGCTATAACTTAAGCTATTTTTATTTGAAGCATAATATCTCCCTTTGCATACCAGAAGAAGTCAAAAGAAGTGTAGAATGGTGGTCTTTCCTGCTTATCGTTCATCCCCTTTGTGCTGTGGCATGGCAAAGACAGTGCAAGGTAGTTATGTTGTGTTAGCATAAACACAGTTTCTGGGTTTCCTGCTTTAATTTTTAGATAGCGTATCACTGAGAACTATCTATATGAAAAAATATTATCGTTTTTTTACATAATTCATGAAAATGTAATATGTTGATTCCATAGCAAGGAAAAATACTGCACAATCTCTAGAAAAACTAGTTCCCTTTTGTCTTATAAAAGTAACAGTTAAATTAGAGATAAGTCAAACTTTAGCTTTTCAGCTATATTAGATTACATTGCAACAGAGCTGGAAACCCCAATGATTTATAGCTCTGTTTTGTCTTCTTGTTTTCCCAGATTACCCTCAAATTAGGTAAATACATCATGAGGATACTTTCTCTAAGTAATTTTCAGTGCTATCATTATATATAATTTAATCCAATAATAGGACTTCCAAATACCTTCCTACATCTAAGTGATTTAAAAGACTGTTTAAAATGTTAGGCAGGAGAATATTTGCATGCTATTTCCATTTCAGACCCTATTGATTGTCTTTGTTTGAAGAAACTCTGTCACTCTCAGGTTGGTATCTCTTGTAGTTAGAGCAGATCAGGTAACATTCAGTTGTATTTTCTACTGTGAAAACATTTTATTGTACCTGACAACCACACTGACAAAAAATACCCATAATGAACAATATTGAGCATGTATATGGAAGATAAAATGTTTGTGAAGGCGACATGCAGTTGTCCAGAATGGTGCTTTTTAGTTATTAATTTATTAATACAAATTGAAACATTTAAAATATTTTCTTTTACTTTGGTTAGATTTGGTTTATTTCTTATGTGTTTGTTCTTAATAATAGTTTAGACTGAGAAAATCTCTCCGAATGAAGTGTCAGTATATTCAGGAGATTACTGTTTGACTCCCTGCACAGTTAAAGTCAAGGCTCACATGAGTTTTCACAGCATTTACATTCTGTAGATTACAGGAAAAAAGTGCATTACAAGTTTGGAAATAATTGTACAACTTGAGCTTAGACTTTTCAAGTGCTTTTTAGACCCAAAGTTTTAGAGACAGTTAAAGAATAAGTGATGCATAGATCACATCCCATCTTGAGTCATATAGTTACGGTAACAATCATACAAGCAGTTAAACAAACTAAAGAAGACTATTCAAACAAAGGAAGAAGCAGCACATAAACTCTGAAAAAATTACAACTTCTCTAATTGAGAAGAAAGCCTGGACACTGCTGCTTATTTGTAACCCACTTAGATAGTTCAGAGTTCTAAGTGCAGGAAAACGTCTCCCTGACTTTTTTGCCTTCGCCTGCATCAGCAGTGGGATGTTGTCAGTTTATCACAGGACAGCACCATAGCAGGTGTTTGCAGCTCTTGTTGCGGTAACCAAGCAGGGGAGGGAGTTCTACAGCTGCTCTTTGTCAGTCTGTGCACACTTTGTCAATCTGCTTAGGTTATCCTACTCAAACGTCTACTGGAAACATCCTTTTGAAGTCTGAAATAAATGTTTTCACAGCAGTGACTGTAGAAGAACAAACTTCGGGGGCTCATTTCAGGAATATTAATTAGCACAATGTGTTTGCTCTACTTGCACCCTACACACTTCCATTTTGCATCCACTACCTCTTCAAGGCTTCTACACAGCACAGTGTTTCAGAGCAGGGATTGTAGTCTAATCATGTGTTTATACAGAAATTAGCAAAGGTGCAGTTTTAGACAGTTGTAACAAAAATACAAGTAATGAAGAAGAAAAATAATTTCCTAATACCTTCCAATTTTTGTGATTTAAGAATCTATCAGCCTGTTCTGTGAGATTCTTCTGTTTCAGAGGAAGACAGTTTTATAAATACAAAGTAAAAAGGAAATGTATGTGACTTGCTCCCATTAGTTACATTTTTTTTTTAATGTAAGTCATTTGGTTTTTTTAGAATGGAGGCCTCTATTCTGGAGAAAGGAATTATAAATCACTCTCTCAGAGACAGCAGGATAACAAACTCTGAATTTCTAAATCATTCCTATAAACTTCTGCTAACATGGGAAGTTCATTTTATCTTTGATTAATTCCCACTTCAGTCTGTCCAAATTATTACAGTGTTCATTTATTACTCTCCCATATAGAGAGCCGCTGAGCAAGAGTAATACAGTAGTCATTGATTTCTTATCTTTGGTATAGCCCTTTTATTGGCACATATCTTAAAACAAGATTGGACAAGCTTCCAAAAAGGGTAAGGTAGTTATCTAGGTGAAAAAGAAATAAATAAACCTGAAAAGAAAGTCTGAACAAACTGATTTTTTAAAAATACATATTTCTGTGCAAGCAGTCAAAATGGATTTATAACATTAAGGTGGTAAACAACTTAGATGTAGAGAAAATGACAGAGTTTAATGAGGAGCGATTGTGTTGAAGATGTAATAAAACAGAATAAGAAATGAGGTGAACAGCTTATATTTTCTGCTTTCATTGTGTATATAATGGTTGAAATTTGAACCAATTAACAACAATTTCAGTGTTTTGTTCATGAAAGAAAAAAGAGACACCTGCTATATAGTTAGTTTCTCTTTCTTCTTTATGTTGTAGCAAACAAAAAAAAAAAAGAAAGTTGTGGAAGATTTCTGTTGGCTAGACTAAGCTTCTCATCAGCAGTTATTCCAATGCATAACCATTCATTCAGTGAAAATTTTTTTCTACTATCAACCTCCTCTGGTGCAGTTTAAGACCATTTCCTCTTGTCATTTCACTTGAGACATGGCAGAAGAAACCAACCACCATTTGGCTACAACCTTCTCTCAAGGAGTTGTACAGAGCGATAAGGTTCTCCTGAGACACCTTGTCTTCAGGCTAACCACTGACAATTGCTCCTCATCAGACTTGTGCTCCAGAACCTTCCCCATCTTTGTTGCCCTTCCCTGGACGTGCTTCAGCACCTCAATGTCCTTTTTAAAGTGAGGAGTGTATTGAAGTGCAAGCTAAGGATGTTGTTAAGGACAAAGTTAAATTAGAATTACCGTGTGGAAAGAGGAGAGGAAGTATTTTTTCTTCTATGGTCTTCTATAAAATATTTTATGTTCAGACAATGTTTTCATGGTCATGCAATAAATAAGACAAAGGAGACCTTCTCTTCTTTTATCCAAAAGCTTCCAGAGAAGTTCTGAAGCCATTGTTCATGTGGTTCAGATTTTATTGCAAGTGTTTTGAATTCCCATGAACTTTTTTTTAGGTTTTGATTAGCTGTGATCAGATTGGTTCAGTTTAGTACAAACAACAGTAAGAACAGTGAAGATAACCTGTGTGAACTTCAATGTGAGCTAGTAGCTCAGTGTATTCACCCTTGAAAAAAGGAAGATTTTTCTTTTCCTGATCTATTTTTTTTATGATATACTGCAGTGGAAATGTATGTTTCACTGCCTTCGGGAGGAGTGATAAAAATTGTGATGCAGACTGTGTATCCTGCAGTGGTTGACCAAGACGGGAAAATTTGTTGTACAGTGTAAGCTGTTCTTACCAGCAGGCTTCATTTGACCCATGTGGTGATATACAGGTAGAATAAGGCCATAGACTCAGACTTTTTTACTTTGGATCATGTATAACTCTGGACAGATAAGCACTGTATTAGGAGCAAAAAGTAAACTTTATACTTACGATTAGGAAATACAAGGAAATTTCATGACTTCTTTTTAGGTCCAAAGCTTCTGGGACTGAATCTGACTTGAGTTCTCCCTTAGAAGTTCCCTTAGCCTCCTCTAAGTGTCGAATAGTACAGCCTCTCTCTGTGTTTCTTTAAAGTAATCTCTTTAAAATAAGAGATACTGAAATTACCTTGAAAATATCCTCAAAGAATTTACAGTTGACAGAGAGATGAGGGAGTGTTGAGAACAGGACAATCACAGAAAATTTTGTCTCCATAACCTTTCACAAATAATCTTATGTGACTTCTTGGAAGCGTGGTGGTGACATTTTAAGGTAACTTCTGCAATTTTTTTAATTTTTGTTTAAGTAAACTTTCAGATTACTTTGTTTTAAATATTCTTTACACAGAAAGATCCTGAGATAATCCAAATCATGGTTAGTATTACTTATAAAGTGGGACCTTTCATAATAGAATCTAAAGTTAAAAGCTTTTCATTATGACTGAACTTTGTTTCCCTAATTAACCTCTTTGTATGCGCCTGATGACATAGGGGAAAACCTGGAAACCATGACCTTCAAACAAAATACATTCAATTTAATGAGTCACACTTTTCAGACTAGCTTATGGTACATATGAGCACGGCTCCTGTCACTAATTCACAGAAGCTGGTAGCTTCCCTATTATGCACTACTTTAGTCCTCCAGCTGGCAAAAGCAAAGGTGTTGCAGTATTTTGGTCCAGCAAATAGTAGGCAAATCAGACAGTCATGAAATAGTCAGCAAGGCAGCCTGTATGAGCAGGAACTCCACAGCACAGCCGGCAGCCAGGCAGACCAGAGTCAGTGTAGCATAGGCAGGCAGTGGTCCCACTGCGGGAATTACTATTTCAGGCAAAACTCACAGTGGTGCAGCTCTAGCACAGAACTCATCAATTCACTTCTTTAATACAGCAAAATCAAAAAGACACAGTTCGAAAACCCACTAGTACATCAGGGATCTCTGAGCAAAAGTGATATTTTCTAGTGGCAGAGATCAAATACAGGCTTTTTGCAGTGGCAGTGTCTGGAAGTCCAAAGAGAGTCAAACACTCATTCATTATATAATTTATTTTCATTTTCATGTCAATTAGAAAATGTTTATTAATTTTAAAGAGAAAGACATTAAAACATTTCACTGGCATCATTACTAAATCTGGTAAGCTACAAGAACATAGTCATCCAATATAGAAAATTAGCCAGGCTCCAGCACTTCAAATCAGAGAATCCTCTCCTGAGAATGTTTCCAACACTGCATTATTTGCAATGAGTTTAAAAAGAGACAACTGGCCTTAAAGTAAACGCAGAAATTGCAATTCGTTATTTAGGAAAGGCCAGGTGTTCTCCTCTGTAGCACAAAAGTGACTGTGAAGAGCATATGCTAGGATCTCCTCTGTGTCTGAGTCAGTGGCAGCTCTGGAATGCAAAGGTATCCCTGGAGAGCAGTGGACTCATGAAACTCTGATCCCTGGTAAAATGGAGTCATGCAGGTATCTCAGGTTCACCCAAAATTCATCCACAGAACAATGACATGATCTACAGGTTTCCAAGTCATGTGGGTTTACACAAAATTACTGTACGTTTTAGTCTGGGGATCCTGCCTCTGATTTCCACATGTAGACCTTGTCTGGTCTCTTTTTCTTGGCAATTAAGACATGCTGGGTGTAGCAGTATACGGAACTAAGGTCAGTCTTTCTGTGATGGACCATAGGTCATTCATGATCTCCTCTGCTTGCATGCCTTCATCTTCACCCCAAATATCATGTAGTCTGTGGTCACTTTGGACTTGCAGGTCAGGTCTTGGAAACTGAAGAGGAAAATCAAATTAACAGAGAAGTTTTTCAATCAATACTTCATGTTGTAAATCGGTCTCAGTCATTGATAAAGTAATTTAGAGTTTCCAGTCTTCAAAAACAGCCCCATATTCTGACTCATTCATCTGTCTGCCCACTGAAAATGGTTTTGCTCTTCTTGTACACAGCTTTTGTTGTACCTAATAAACTGCTTTTATCTCAGATCATGAGTTTTCATGCTTTTATCCTTCTGACTACCTCCCCACAATGAGGGAGGTGAGCAGGCAGCTGTGTGGTGTTGAGCTGCCTGCTGACATTAACCCACAGTGCTGACCCATCATCAAAGGCTATAGCTGCAAATAGCTGAAAACTTGAGACAGCTAATCTCCCACAGAAATTATTCATTATCTGCACACAGCAGTAAAAGAGATCAAGGTAAACCATATTTAGATACTCAGAAAGTTAATTCCCACAGAAAGTTAACAGGATTGATGACACTATTTTTTTTTATGGTTTGTTTGTTTTTGGTTAAAAAGTCTCTTACTGAGAAATTGTTTATCGTAAGACCTGGTAATATTTCTAAGTGATACACTTAATAATGAAAAGAAAATAGAAATTTCTCTCCTGTCATCAGAATTTTCATAGAAGAACAGATATACACACACAAAAAAATTATATCTTAAGGAAAATTTTCAGCAGAACTGGTTGCATTTAATCCCTCAACAGTAATTGTAAACAATTTTAAAATTCTTTTTCTAATTGAATAACAAACTATAGGAATATGTTTCCAACTAAAGGGAACTTTCTTTTTGTTTACTTTTAAGCAGAAGTACTACAGTAAAGTTTTGAACATTATCAGAACTAAAAATTTTAGTTTTGGAATGGACTGTAATTGGAATTTCAGTGTCTTGTATAGACATTGAAACAAAAAATAACTCTGTAAGTTTTGTTGTTATTGTAAAGCAGCATTGCATCATGATTGTAAGGCAATACAGTATTTTCACTTCCTTCAAGTTTTTCTTTGATATATTAAAGCAAAGTATTTTAAATTTTTTTTTTTGGGTGGGAAATTTTAGAGTTTTGTTTATCTACCCTAGTTTCCATCTAACCCTTGTGACTTCTTAGTGAATTTTGAGCTTCTGGAGATTTTGCAAGGTTACTATGTTTGTCTATAAAGTAGGAATAATCTAATTAGGCATATGTTCCCTTATCAGAGGTAGTTTTCATCTTTTCTGTGGAACTGATGCACTTTCTGTTCTTTACTGTTCCATAGAGAATTATATTAACTTGCCATATAATCACCTAGCCCTTGCACAGTACAGCTTTATATCAATATTGCTTTTACATATTCTGCTTTAAAAATGCTTGAATATTAAAGTCACTTAAAATTCATAATGCAAATTGAGAAATATTTGTTTGGTTTCTGATTGAAGAAAAAAGTCAGAAGCAACATACAAATTTGAGTACAATATTCATGAGTTAACCAAAGTTAGTTACATAAATATGGTTGGAGAAGTAAGGGTTGGATTAGATGTGATACAGCAAATTCTGCTGACAGAAAAAATTCTTAAAAGATATTAAATTATTGTGGAAGGCCTAGTAGCATTTCTGCATTTTCAACTTTGCAAACGTATGAAAGTTAATAACTTGTGAAAGCATTTTCTGCATTGATTTGCTGCCCAAGGCAGAAAATTAATGAAAAAATATCAACCAAAACTGTTCAACTGGCTCTCTGAAGAAAAACATGCTAAAACATGTTTAAACATGCTGGTGAATTTTTCTTTTAAAGGGCTGTAGGTGCAAAATTAGAAGTGCAGAATCTGAAATGTCACGGTGCCTTGTGTGTGAAAACTGTGTCTTCTGTTCTGTCCAGAAAGATCTGCTGGTGTTTGGCTGAACTTTTCTGTGTATGTATTCATATGTGCCCTGGGACTGAGGTCAGTGAGCTCTTTCTCTCACAATGTTATTGAATACTTCATAGGAATCACACAGGATTTATATCTTTTACTTTTTTAAAGAACTGCCTGCTTAAAACAGTGAGTAGAATAAATGGACTGGAATTATGAAGAGACTATGAGAAAATACAGCATCTTTTGTCTTCATCTATTGTGGTAGTTTGCACCTGGCTCCCCACCAAATGCCTGAACCCACAGTGGCAAACCCCCTTCCCCCTCCCTTTTTCCCTCAGGGCAAAGGAAAAAAAACCTATAAAAATTAAAGAGTCCAAAATCAATCTAATTATATAAAAATATATGTATTTATGTATATTACAATTATATACAATTAAAATGTTATGTACACAGTGAAGGGAATCCAAACGCCCCCCAGTGGGAAAGGGAAAGGGAAAAAAAAGGTGAAAAAGGAACAAAAAGGGACACGGAACAAATACAATCAAACCCGAGAATTAGCAAAAAAACTGGTAAAACAAATCTCACCACGTCACTCAGAGAAGCAAGATCACAAGGTCAGCACTCCTGCATGGTGGACCAGCAGTCACTGCAGGCCTCAGCCTCCAGATAAGCGAGACCAACACAGGGACCCACCGCTCCCGAACCTCACCGGAACAGAAGAGAGAGAGATGCCTCTGATCTCTCTCTTATTTATGCCCTGGTTTACATAAAAATAATATGGAATAGATGGTGCATGGTCACTTCCCTGGTTATCAGCTGGTCACCAGGAAGGCCTAGACCAAAACCATCACATCTACAGATAAGAAGTCTGAAATTTTGGGCTGACGGGACAACGAGATTCGTAATTATTGCCAAAGGGAAAAAAATGTATAGAAGATAGAATCAATTAAGG
>JAWWES010000187.1:7632-18901 GCA_035583135.1 Lophotriccus pileatus
TTCCCTTTCTCCTTTTTTCCCTTTCTCCTTTTTTCCCTTTCTCCTTTTTTCCCTTTCTCCTTTTTTCCCTTTCTCCTCTTTCCTTTCTCCTCTTTCCTTTCTCCTCTTCCCTTCTCCTTTTCCCTTCCCAAACCTTCCCTTCCCACTCCCTGGGATCACCCAGGCCTCTCGGCCTCCCCACGCCGTGACATTCCCGAGCCCTGCCCCCTTCCCATGGGATTCTTCTCCCACCTGGAGCTCCAGCAGCCCGGGGCTGGATTCCTGAGCCGTCCATCCTCTCTCCCACAGCTGGAGCAGATGACGGTGGAGTCCCAGAGCTCCCTGAGCGCGCTGAGGTCCCAGCTGGAGGAATTCAAGGAGAAATCCCGCAAGGAGATCACGGATTCCCAAAAGCAGGCCAAGGACCGCGGGGCCGAGGTGGAGAAGATGCAGTTCAGCCTCGGGCGGCTCCAGGATGAGGTTTGGCTCGGAAAGGGAGAGGTGGAGCCACCCCTTTTCCCCCTCCTTTTCCATGGGGGACATTCCCTCACCTGGGAACGCCCTTTCCCGCAGGTGTCCCGGCTCAAGCAGGCGCTGCAGGAGAGCCAGGCCGAGCGGGACGACGTCCTGCTGGACAAGGAGGTGCTGCTGCAGCGCCTGCACAACCTGGAGCAGGACATGGAGGCCAGGAAGCGCTCCCAGGACGATCGCTCCCGGCACGCCAAGGCGCTGGAGGTGGGAGCGCATCCCGAAATCCCTCCCCGTCCCCTGCATCCCGAAATCCCTCCCCGTCCCCTGCATCCCAAAATCCCTCCCCATCCCCTGCATCCCGAAATCCCTCCCTCCCTGTCCCCTGCAGTGCTCGGTGCTGACAGCAAGGGGCAGAGCTGGCCCGGCTGTCATTCCCGCCTCCTGGAATCGATGGGATGGGATGGGATGGTATTCCCGAGGTTTATTGGTTGCTGCTCTTCCCGGGGCTGCCCCAGGGCTCGGTGGGGGCTTCTCCCCCTCCCCTCTCCCGAATCCTTGGGATGCATCCAAGCTTCCCGGGCTTGCTGGAGTGGATTTTTTTGGAGTAGATCCCTTTCCTCTGGAATTCCTGCGCTGTTCCTGTTTCCCATCCCCATCCCCCATCTCAAACTGAGCTTTATCATCCCAAATCCTCGCAGGAAAAGTCCAAGAGGCTGGAAGTGGAGCTGGATGAGGAGAGGAGCACGGTGGAGCTGCTGACGGAGCGGGTCAACCGGAGCAGGGACCAGGTAGGGCGGGAAGAACCGGGATAACTCAGGAATCCTCGGAATTAACACCCCATTGACGACCCGTTAGCGAGCTCTAAATACAATGGGAATGGTGGTGTTGGAAAAGTTTGGGGATTCTATGAGTTTAGGGAAGAGGAAAAAAAAAAGAAATCCAAAAGAAATTCCCAGAAATTACAAGGTGAGATTTGGGTTTGGCAGGAGGGGAAGTTGGGGTTTAAATCCGTTTAAATTTGGGACTCCTCCCTCCGCCTGACCCCACCTGCTTTATTCCCTCAAAGCTGGAGCTGTTGGAGCCTCCTGGGATTTACCAGGATCCCGGGAATTGGCAGCTCTTCCTAATGGCCTGTCACCCTCCTGCCCCACAGAGATCCATCCTGGGGCTTGGAAAGGCAATTCCCTCCCCTCAGGCTCTGATAAGGGGGCAAAGTGGGTGGGTTTCCCATTTCATGGGCGAGCCCGCCTGTGCTCCGCTTTTCCCGGGGGGAATTCGGGTGGCTCCGATGTCCCACCTGGCAAAGGGTGTGGCAAATCCAACCCGGAGCCGTGTCCTTGTTCCCAGATCGACCAGCTGCGGGCAGAGCTGCTCCAGGAACGCTCCAGCCGCCAGGACCTGGAATGTGACAAGGTGTCTCTGGAGCGGCAGGTAGGGATGAGCCGCGGAAAAGGGGTGGATCCGGCTGGATCGATGGGAACCGACCTCCCCGAGCTCTCCCTGTTCCCACTGGGGAATTGCCACTTCCAAGAAAAACACGGGGCTCCTGTTGACACCCAGCAGCCGGGATTTGGGGTGGGGGAGAAGGATTTGGTGGGGAGAAAGTGGAATATTTAGGATTTAGGAGCAGGAATCGGGGAGGTAAAGGGGGATGAGCATTGAGGGGCTGTTGCACCCGACATATCCCAGCCTATCCCAGTATATCCCAGTCCCCTCCGGCCTCTCCTCGTGCCCAGGCCGGTGCCAACACGTTAATTGCTGTTATATAACCCGCCTGATTGCGGCTCCTCCTTGGAAAAGGCTTTCTGGGCCCTGACTCACTGCTGGCTTTACATAAGCCGGGCCTTGGGAGCTTCCCCGCCCAGCCGGGGATGGGGGGAGGGGGCGACAGGGATCATTTTTTTTTGGGGGGGGGTGTTGGGTGTGAATTTTGCAGAACAAGGAGCTGAAGAACCGCCTGGCCAGCTCTGAGGGGCAGCACCGGCCCAGCAGCAACGTGTCCCAGCTGGAAGCGCGGCTGGAGGAGCTGCAGGACCAGCTGCAGGCGGAGGAGAGGTACCGGGTTTGGAAAGAGGGAAGAAGATTCCTGCTTTTAGGGGCGTCTTCTTCCATGGCAGGGCCTGATTCCCTCCCTGTTTGCTCTCCCACAGGGAGAAGAACGTCCTGCTCTCCTCCAACCGCAAGCTGGAGAGGAAGGTGAAGGAACTGACCATCCAGATCGACGACGAGCGGCAGAACGTCAGCAACCAGAAGGACCAGGTTGGCTGGGGGGGGTCCAGGACCCCTGGGAACTTGGCTGGTGTGTGGGGGGAGAGGGAGATCCCTCTTAATCCCATGGGATCTGCAGCTGAGCCTGCGGGTGAAGGCCCTGAAGCGCCAGGTGGACGAGGCCGAGGAGGAGATCGAGCGCTTGGAGGGCGCGCGGAAAAAGGCGCAGCGGGAGCTGGAGGAGCAGCACGAGCTCAACGAGCAGCTGCAGAACCGCGTCAAGGCGCTGGAGAAGGAGGCCTGGTAAGGGAAACCCCTGTCCCAAAAGGCTGGGAGGGGGTTTTGTCCTGGATCCATGGCAAGGTGTGGGATAAGAGAGAGGGCTGAGCCCGGTTTTTCCTCCCCACCAGGCGCAAAGCCGCGCGCGCGGCCGCCGACTCCTCGCTGCAGGACGAGCAGCTGAGCTCGGACGAGGAGTTCGACAGCGCTTACGGCCCGTCCTCCATCGCCTCCCTGCTCAACGAGCCCAACCTCCAAACCAGCTCCTGCTGACGGCGCCAGCGGGGCCAAATCCCCCCTGCGGGTCAGCCCCGGCTGCTGCTGCTGCTGCTGCTGCTCGAGGAGAAACTCTTCCAAGGGCATGAAGGAAAGGAGGGGCGGGAACCCCCTGGAAACCCTTGGGGACCCCCCCATCCCCCCCCCAGGACACTGTTCTCAGCTCTTTATCTTCATACGGGTCTCAGGGCGTGTTTGCACCGTGGTTTGAGGCTGGTGAGGGGTGGGGGGGGACCTGCTCACCGTCCCTGCTGTGCCCTGGGTGACCAGGACACGGTGGCCCCGGGGGGTTCAGGGTCCCGCGGGGGTGTCCAGGGACCCCCCCCCGGTTTATTTTTCTATGCAGCCCCCCCTCAAAGCGCTGTTTTAAATAAACCCCCGCGTTTTAACGCCGGCGGCTCCCGGTCCGTGCAGGGGGGAACCTTCCTCTCGTCGTTCCGCTTCGTCTGGCCTGGAGATAAACCCTCGTTATCGCTAATTAACGAGCGCGGGAGCCCTGCCAGTCGCTAATTAGCGTTGATTGGCAGGTGCTTCCCGCGGTTCCCCTCTCGTGGCCTCGAGCAGGGCCGAGCTGGCACCGTCCCCGAGGCCGGGACTGGGGGGGGACGACGACACCCCAACAAACCCGGCGTGGCTGCCTCGGTTTCCCTTCCCAAAATCCCGGTGCTGTTTAACCGGGAAGGATCCGGTGGGGATGGAAGGACACGGTGCCAACAGTGCCACCCACCCCAGCGCTGTCACCGCGTCCCCCCCCCACCCCTCCGGCACCCGCCCTGCGGTTCCCCCCTCCGGGACCGGCACAACCGGTCCTGCCCTGGGCTCCTCCCGGCCACACGTGGCGGGTTCGGGGTCACCCGTGGGCCACACCCTCCGCCTCGGGGTCCCCGGTGGTGCCTCGGTTTCCCCCCGAGGCCCTGCAGAGCTCTGGGGGGGGCTCAGGGAGGGGGTGGCACAGTCGTGGCTGGAGTTTGGTGGTTCTTGACTTCGCCATCCCCGAGGGAGCCACACCCTCCAATCCCACGGAGAAATCCCCGCTTCCCAAAAAACCCCCCGGCCCCGGGGCCGGAGCGTGGCCCCGGTGACCGCACGGGGCTGGAACGTGGCCCTGCCGAGCTGAGCTCATCGCGGGGCTATGCGGCGATTACCGCCCGTGGGAGGGAGGACGGGCCGAGCCGACGCTCCCGGGGCCACCCGCGCCGTGCGGGGACACCTGATGCGGTCCCTGGCGCGGTTCGAGGTGCCTTGGCCCGGCTCGGCGCGGTTTGGTGAGGCTGGGGAGGGGGGACAGGGCTGGGGTGGGTTGGCACGGCTTTGTCATGGCTTTGGCACGGCTGGAGGTGGCTGAGCGTGACTTGGCCTGGCTTTGGCACGGCTTGGGCAGGGCTTTGGCATCGCCAGACTTGGCTTTTGGCACAGTTTTGGCGCGGTTTCAGCGCGGTCCTGGCACACCTTCGGACCCGGCTTTGCCACCTGGGGATGCGATGGGCGTGGTCACCGCGGATGGGCGTGGCTAAGACCTGGGGCGTGGCCGCCTCACAGGCGGGTACCTGCGCTGGGCGTGGCGCTGGGCGTGGCCCTGCAGGTGGGCGTGTCCCCTCTAGGCGGGCGTGGCCCCTATAGGCGGGCGGGCCGTGGGTCGCGGCCGGGCAGTCTCGGCGGGGCCATGAACGGGCTGAAGGGCTGGTGCGCGGTGCTGGACGTGCGGCCCCACGGCGAGAGCCCGGTGAGGAACCCCCACCCCGGGACCACCCCCGCGACCCTCCCCCCGATCTCCCGATCCCCCTCCCGGGACCCCGCGGTGGGGAGGAGGGGGATGTGCCCCCCTGTGCGACCCCCCCTCCCCTCCCCTCGCTCTGCGGAGCTTCGGGGGGTCCACGGAGGGCTCTGCAGCCCCTCCTTCCCCCGTGGAGAGGGTCGGGGTTGCGCCCACCATCCCCCCCGAGCGACCCCCGAGGGACCCCCCGACGCTCGCTCCCGCCTTCCCCCGGGAGAGAGATCCCGGGAATCGCTTCCAGAGGGAATCCCGGCACTGCCAGGCGGCACATGGAGCCGCGGAACCATCGGGCCGGCCCCAAAAACCTGCTTTTTTTGTGTGTGTGTGTGGGTTTAACGCGCCCCTCGAGCGGCTCCCGTGGGGGGGCGGGGGGGGCGATGGGAACAACCGGCAGCGGCTCCTTTTTTTTTTCCCCCCTTTCCTTCGCTTTGGCGATTTTTCTCTTCCTTGTCCTCGGGTTTTCCCCGGCGCCGTCCGGGCCCTGGGTGGGGCTGGCGGCGCCCCAAAACCGGCCCCGCGCCGTCCTGGCGCCCCGATGGGGCAAAGCCCGCGGCGGAGCCCGCCTGGGCTCGGGGTTTTTTATTTTTAGGGGGGAAGGGAGGACCGGAGGGATCCCCCAAAAGAGATTCGGGCCGTTTTGCCCCGTTCCGGCTGCCCGGGTGACTCAGCTCTGAGTCTCCCTTAGGAGAGTCCTTCATTCCCGGCAGTTTTTCCAGCCTTATAAGGAGCGAGCGCGGCGTTGGGGCTCGGGTGGTTAATGGGGTTTTGGGGAGACGAAGCGGCTCCAGAACCGGCCATCCCCCCAAAAATTCCGGCTGTTGATCCTCGGGGATCCCCCCCCACCTTTGGCTCAGGTCAGGCCTGTTCCAGGCGGGACAGACAGACGGACGGACCTTCCCGAGGGTTGCAAAACATCGGGATCGCCGGCCCGTGGGGCCCGGGATGTGGTTGGGATTCGTGTGGGTTCCCTCTTGCCTCTCCCTCCAGCCGGGTTGGGTTGGATGGTGCAAAACAGGCCCGAAGTATTTTTAGGATTGGCTTTGGGGTTCCTGAAATCCCGTCCCGGTCGTCCTCATTTCCACGGGATTCGACCCTCGTGGGTGTTTGGACCCGCAGGGCCACCGGGATTTTGGGAATGCCTCCTCCAAGAGTGCTGGCCAGGCTGGAATAACTCCTGGGATGCACAACTTGGAGGTGGGGGTGGGGTTTAAGGAAGGATTTTCTGTCCCAGGTGGGTTTTGCCCAGCGTGGGGCACCCCATTGTCTTCCCAGCACCTTGGAAAAGCCTCCTGCTTCCCTGGAAAATGATGGAGGAGCTGGGATTTGCATGGGTGGTTTCCTGGTTGGTTGAGCCGAGCTTTGGTGCTGGTTTAGTTAGTGCTGGTTTTAGTGCCGGGGGTTTAATCCGGGAGCAGGTTTGGGGGTTTTGGGATTTTTTTTTTTTGGGATGGGAAGCACCCACATTCCAGGTGCTCCAGGAAGTTTTGGCTGCAGGGATGGAAATCCCTCGGTGCTTGTTCCTTATCGGGGTGAATCTTCCCTGGGAGAGAGGTTTCCTTGGCGGCCTGGTGGGATTGGGAATGTTGGGAATGTTGGGAACGCGGGGATCCCGGTGCTTGTAAACAAAACTGGGGGAGGAAGGATGTGTGGGGGAGACCTTTCCCTGAATCCCGTTGGATTCGGGCAGCAGGAAGATGCCCTGAGCCCTTTGCCTTCCCTAAAACCCCCCAAATCCCAAAAAAACCCCTCCAGAACCCTCCCAAACCCACGGAATGTGCCAAACCCGGCTGCTCCCAAGGCTTCCTGCCCGAATTTTCCAGCTTTGCCGAGGAAAACATTCCCTGGAGGGAAAAACCTCCCCCGGGAGCGTCTGGTTGAACGGTGGATGTCGGCGAGCGGGAGCAGATCCCGAGCCGAGCTTTTTCCTGGATAAACAAGAGGGAGGGGGTCGAGGGGATCCGTCGGATTTGTGGGAGCAGCGTACTCCGAGTATTTGGGAAACAAACTCGGCTTGTTGGGACTTGGAGAGCCTCGGAAGAGGGAGGCAGGAACACCTCGCCGGGGCCTTCGGAGGGGTGACGTGGCCCAGGCGTGGCCCAGGCGTGATCCCGGGGCAGGGATCCGCGGAGCAGCTCCGGGATTTTGGGGTCCTTCCCGAGATGGTCCAGGCCCGAAATCCCGCTGGGTGTGGGATCCGCCTTTTAGGATCACGGAACGCCTCTTGGGATCGTGGGATTGTGGAATGGTTTGGGTTGGGAGGGCCTTAAAAGCCCACCCAGTTCCACCCCCTCTGCCAGGGACGCCTTCCACTGGACCAGGCTGCTCCAAAATCCCTTGGAGCAGCTCAGCCCTGGATCCTCCAGTCTCCAGGGGTTGGATCCACGGCCTTGTCCTGGATCGCTCCTTTAATGCCAGTGGGATTCACTCATTAAATCCTGGAGGGATCCAGTCCTTTAATCCCAGCAGTATTCACTCTAATCCCGGTGGGATTCACTCATTAAATCCCGGCGGGATCCACTCCTTTAATCCCAGCAGGATTCACTCTAATCCTGGTGGGATCCACTCCTTTAATCCCAGCAGGATCCACTCCTTTAATCCCAGCAGGATCCTCCCTGCACTCCCCATCTCATCTCGTCCGCGGTGACACCGACCTGGGGGTTGAGGAGGGGTTTGAAAACAAACCCCACCTCCGGGGAACCAAAATTCCAACTCCCACCTGAACCCAAACTTTAAATTCCAAACCCAATCCCACCTCCCCTACCTGGGAAAAGGCCTGGGAAAAGGTCAAGTGACCCCCCGGTTGCCGTTGCAGGAGAGCGTGAAGGTGCTGCGGCTGACGCTGCCGGGAGAGCGGCGCGAGCAGGCCAAGCAGAAGGTGGGTGGAATTCCAGCTTTTGGGGGTTGGAAGGGGTAGAATTCCGGGATGGGCAAGGAGATTTTAGGGATTTGCTGCTTTCCCTGCAGCCGGTGGGAAAAGCCTTCGCCATGGTGGCCAACAGGTCCAGCAACGGGCACTCCTTGGCCTCGGAGTGCGTCAAGTCCGACGAGGGGGACGAGGAGATCATCAAGGTACCGGCTCTGGGGACGGGGTTGGGTTGGGAAAAAGGGGGATTTTGTCCCCCCTGGGTGGGAAGGGAGAGGGGTTGTGGCGGGAGAAGCGGCTCGGGGTGTTTGTTTTCCCCTCTTGGAGTGGGAAAACGACAATTAAAAGTGGATGTCGCAGGACGACAAACTGGAAAAAGGCTTTCAGGGAGCTTCAAATTTAAATTAAACCCCTCCCACCGAGGATGATCCAAAAAAAAAGCCTTTCAGGGAGCCTAAAATTCAACTTAAAATTTAAACTAAACCCCTCACTGAGGATGATTCAAAAAAAAGCCTTTCAGGGAGCTTAAAAACGAGCTTGAGTTTAAGGTTGGGGTCACACAGGAACAGCTCTAAAAACCCCAGGGATGTTTAGATCCGAGGGGAAAACCTTTGGAGAAGGTGCCTGGGGACGGGATGGGATCCTGGTGCTCATCCCAGGATGGATTTGGGACGCTCTGGGCGGGTTTATCTCAGTCTGAGCCTCTCTCTGGGCAGGTTTATCTCAAGGCCCGAGCCGAGGGCAGCACAAACCACGAGGAGAACCAGCTGAAGAGCCAAGTTCGGTACATCCAGGAGGTAATTCCCGGCCAAGGGGGGAGAATTCCCACTCAAAAGGGTCCCTTGGGAGCATCCCGAGGGAATTCCCATCCCCGTTTTCCTTTGGGAGTTTGTTGATTCCAGGGCCCTGCTCTAATCAAGGCCATCAATTAGTCCCGCCTGACTAATTGCTCGGCTCTGGGGCGGAATTGGCCGGGAATTGCTCGGGAATTGCTCGGGAATTGCGGTGCTTTTCCCCCCAAGGCACTTGGGGCGAGGCCCCGATGGTTAAAAGGCAGTTTCCTTGGAATGTCTCTGCTCCCAGAGGGAACTGGAGGAGGAGGAGGAGGCAGCCCGGGAATTTTAACCCTTTCCTCGGCTTCCCTGTTGGGAATGGTTTTTGGGAGTGGGAGCTTGTCCAGGGCCAGCCTTAAAAATCATGGAAATAAGTGGATTTAAATTGGAATGTGGGAGCCTGGCCCAGGCTGGGCAGTTTGGCCTTAAAACCGTGGGAAAAGGGGATATAAATCAATTTAAATTTAGGAGGAGGAGAGGAACGTCCTGAGATGGACAGTTTGGCCTTAAACAAAAAAGGAGGGAAAGGGGAAATAATGTAATTTAAATTTGGAAGTGGAAACGGTGCCCTGAGCTGGGCAGGTTGGCCTTAAAAAACTAAGGGGGGAGGAAAGGGGGAAATAAATCAATTTAAATTCAATTTCAACTCCTGTGGGAGCGTTTCTGAGCCCCAGGGGTTTGATCCGGGAGGGCGTCTCCGGATTTTTTAGTCATCCTTCTTGACTCCTGTGCCAAAAAAACTCCTGGGTTGGTTGGTTTTTGTTTCCCCAATCCAAAAAAGAAAACAGTTTGTTCCTCCCTGCTGCCTCCTGCCCGGGGCTGCTCCGGGGTGTTGCCACCCCAACCTTTATCTCACCGCTTTTATCCCTGAGCTTTCCTCATTCCCGGGGTCTTGGGGCCTTCCAGCTCTTCCCATCCCAGCTTTTTCCAGCGGGGCCAGTCTGCACAGAATTCCTCTTTTCTCCCTCTGATTCGAAGTCCTTTTGGATTTGTATTGATTTATCTTGATTTGTCTCTTGATTTCTCCTGGTTCCCCCCCCTTGATTTCCCCCTTTAATTTCCACCCCTTCGTTTTCCCTCGATTCCTCCTGATTGCTCTTGATTCCTCCTCGTTCCTCTTGATTCTTCCTCTTGATTCCTCCTTGTTCCTCTTGATTCCTCCTCTTGATTCCTCCTTGTTCCTCTTGATTCCTCCTCTTGATTCCTCCTCTTGATTCCTCCTCCTTTCTCTATTCCTGCTCTCGATTCCTTCTCATTCCTCTTGATTCCTTCCCATTCCTCTTGATTCCTCCTCTTGATTTCTTCTCTTGATTCCTCCTCCTTTCTCTTTATTTCTCCTCATTCCTCTCGATCCCTCCTCCTTCCTCTCAATCCCTCCTCATTCCTCTTGATTCCTTCTCTTGATTCCTCCTCCTTTCTCTTGATTCCTCCTCTTGATTCCTCCTCAGTCCTCTTGATTCCTTCTCTTGATTCCTCCTTGTTCCTCTTGATTCCTCCTTGTTCCTCTTGATTCCTTCTCTTGATTCCTCCTCTTGATTCTTTCTCTTGATTCTTCCTCCTTTCTCTTGATTTCTCCTCATTCCTCTCGATCCCTCCTCATTCCTCTTGATTCCTCCTTGTTCCTCTTGATTCCTCCTCATTCCTCTTGATTCCTCCTCATTCCTCTCCATCCCCCCTCGTTTCTCTCCCTCCATCTCTCTGTATCTCGATCAATTTTACCCTCCATGGCCCAGCTGCCCCCCCTGAGCCCCCCCAGAGCAGCGGGGCCATAACTGACCCCCAGTGGATTCTTTTTGGGGGGTGTTGGGTGCTGAGGGACCCTCCCCACGCAGACCCAGCCGAATTCCCTTCCCTTGGCACAAATCCTGCCCTCCCTGGGGTTTGGAGGTGCCATCCTGGGTGTCCTGGGCTCGGTGCAGGTGGTGCTGGAGCAGCAGAACGGGAGCTGGTCGTGCCCCGAGAGGCTCCGGGGGGACTCCTGGCAGGAGCAGGTACGGAGGGGAATGCTCAGGGTGGGGTGGGATGGGGCTTGGGGTGCCCCTGGGGCTCGGCTCAGTGAGCTGGGGGAAGCCCCTTCTGACCAAACATTCCAGGATTTTGGGGAATTTCGGGTTTAATTCGACGTTTTTGTCGCTGCTTTGAAGCTGGGTCCGATCCTACAGCAAACAGGGGGCAGCTTTTATATGAAAATGCACTTTTGGGGGGGTTTTACCCCTCTTTAAAAACCACTAGAGAGCTTTTTAGCACCAGGGATCTCACTGAATGTCCCTCCTTCCACTGGCTTGGGGGCAGATCCACAGAATCCTGGAATCCTCCAGGCTGGAAAAGACCTTTGGGACCATCCAGAGGCTCCGGGGTTGGGATTTTGGGCCGGGCTGCTCTTGGGTTTCAGGTTGCCCAAGCGGCCTCCTCCTCCAAAACAAGGGCTGGGAATGCCACCAGAGGATCCTGAGAAGGGCTGGAAGCTGCTGCTGGAGCGTGGGAGGCGAGGAGGGGAGCGGGGCAGGGGCGTCACCGCCGCGTCACCCACGCCGGGGTGGGGGGACCCTTTTTGTTCCTCCCGGCTCATCCCGCCCTGTCCCTGCC
>JAWWES010000188.1:0-27086 GCA_035583135.1 Lophotriccus pileatus
GAACAGATTAATACCCACTATAGCAGAAGAGCTTCTACCTGAAAGCCAGTGTGGTTTCAGGGCCAACAGGAGTACCAATAGGAGACATGGTATTTGTTCTCAGGCAACTGCAAGAGAAGTGTAGGGAACAGAACAAAAATCTTCATGTAACCTTTGTTGATCTTACCAAAGCTTTTAGTTTCAAGAGCAACAGATTTCTTTTATGTTTTAAGAATTATTTCACTTTGCCTGTGAATACTTCTCTGCAATAGACAACTTGAAAAGCAGTCTGATTTTCTTCCATCAATAATAGGCTGCTGTATGTGATGCTAAAGCTGGGACTATAGCTCTCACTGAAACCCAAATAAGGAAATATTATAATTTATATATGTATGTATCTGATTGATTTGTTTACTACAACTAGGAAAAGTGTGAAAAAACATACATTAGTAGCCATGTATATGTAAGATTAAAACCGTATTAATCTATGTTCATGCAAAGTAAACAATGAGGCTATTTTTTACATATAAATTACTGAATAGATTATCTCACTACTATCGACATAGCATACACTCCCATGGATAAGTCCTCCAAAGTAAACTTTTTTTTCTCCAGGATATTGTGATTTCCCATTAAAAAACAATCCATTACTCTCAACTCTATTTATACTCATATTGTAAGACAGTGGTGCATGCAGGCAGGAAAAGAACTCTGAAAACACAGAGAACCCAACTTCTTAAAACCAACATCTGTAGTGATCCTGAAAATCTGCAGGAATTACATTCACATTCCAATGCACTAGTGCTGACTACCTACATCTCTGCTGATAAACGGGTAGTTGCCTCTCTGAGTGTCTACAGTTCTTAAGATCACAAAGACAGTGTTTCAAAATGTGCAGGACAGCAAAATGATAGAAGCCTTTGCATAAGACATGGATAGTGAAAAGCCTTCTGGTTAATAAGGTTATTTAATGGCCTGAAGACTGCAGAGGCATATGATCCCCCAATCTAAAAGATACATATCATATATATATATATATATATATATATACACACATATATATAAAATCAGGAAAAAATAATCTCTGCATCTTCAGTTCCTTTATTCATTTTAGTCTTGTCTCTTTCTTCTAAACTCTTCTTGACTGCCTTGTCAGTTTTATCCTGGAAGGGAATCACAGAACAACCCAGGTTGGAAGCGACTTTAAGGATCACCTAATGTCAAACTCCTGCCATGGGCAGGGACACCTTCCACTAGATCACGTTGCTCAGGGCCTCATCCAACCAGGCCTTGAATATTTCCAGGGATGGGGCATCCACAACTTCTCTGGGCAACCTGTGCCAGTGCCTCACCACCCTCACAGTAAAGAGCTTTTTTGTAGTATCTCATCTAAACCTACTCTCTGTCAGTTTGAAGCCATTCACCCTTGTCATGTCACTACATGCCCTTGTAATTAGTCCCTCTCCATCTTTCTTGTGGGCCCTCTTCAGGTAATGGAAGACTACAGTTAAGCCCCCCTGAAGCCTTCTCTTTTCCGGGCTGAACAATCCTAATTCTTTAAGCCTTTTCTCATAGGAAAGGCTCCATCCTCCTGGTCATCTTGGTGACCCTCCTCTGGACTTGCTCCAACAGGGCTATGTCCTTTCTGTGCTGGGACCCTAGAGCTGGATGCAGCACCGCAGAGGAGTCTCACCAGAGCAGAGTGGAGGGCTAAGAATCCTCTCAATCACCTGCTGCACACACTGCTTTGGATGCAGCCCAGGACACACTGGGCTTTCTGGGTTGTGAGTGCACATTGCTGTCTCATGTCCAGTCTCTCACTCACCAGCTCTCCCAAGTTCTTCTCAGCAGGGCTGCTCTTGACCTGTTCATCCCCCAGCTTGTGTTGATATCGGGGATTGCCCTCACCCAGATGAAGCACCTGGCACTTGATTTTGTTAAATCACATGAGATTCCCATGGGTCCACTTCTCAAGCTTGTCCAGGTCCCTCTGGATGACATCCTACCCTTCAGCTGCACTACTCAGCTTGGTGTCATCTGAAGATTTGCTGAGGGTACACTCAATCCCTTCATCTATGTAAATAATGAGGGTATTAAATAATAGGGGTCCCAGTACAGACCCCTGGGAGACATCACATGTCACCGATGTCCTTCAGGACTCTGAGCTCTTGACCACTACCCTCGAGATGTGACACAAGATCTCAGGAACTCCTAAGCTGTGTTCCAGGTCTTATTCAACCAAAATATGGTCCTGACTTTAGAAAATAAAAGGATTATGGACATTATTCCTTCATAGCTACTCTCAAGACTAAATATTTTTACAGGAAATGAAATGTCCTGTAAAAAGTCCAATGTTTGAACTGAAAATATTTAAATACTTGTCTCAGAAGAAAATTCTTAATGAATAGAATGTACCTGAAAAGCCAAGGAATATATTTCTTCTGCCTTGAATAACATGTCCTTCAGAAGGGGAAAATAACTATATGTTGCCATACTGACACTGTTTTCCTTATCCCACTGGGCCTACAAATGTCATATCTATTACAGGTCATATTACATCTACTGAGTGTAAGTACAAACTACTGACACAAGCAGTTCATCTTACTTACCAGACATAACAGTCATTGTTATTTTTGTTTTTGTTTGTTTGTTTTGTTGATTTTTACAATATCATAAAATTCTGATATATTCTGTTCATTTTGTCCACAAAGTTTACAATCTTTGGTTTGTTTCTTTTTTCTTTACATATTACGTATGTTTTAGACTTTTTTACTGTTCACCTTTTGGCTTGGAAAGAGATACTACTTCTGCTCTTGCTAACATATTTTCTAACAGCAATTTGAAGTAAAACAGATAAAGCAGGTGCCAGCCAATATGAATGAACATTGAAAGTTTTATTTTTCCCACTGATTTGGCTTTTATTTTTATGAATGATTATTCTTGCAGCATGGACAAGTCACCTAAAAAGGTATGGCTATATATTATTTAAATAATATTAGAAGGACAGAAACGAAAATAGCATAATTTGTGTGAACAAACTGCCTTAAATACAAACCACCATCTATTGACTTTACAGGATTGTGGCATGAAACACATTAATTAATTGATCACCACAATAGACTGTAAGAAAATGCATTATGTTAATTAGTTTCTTGAATGATGATCAGTGACTCATTAGTCTCATCCATATTAGCCTGCGAACACTATTTTATGTCTGATGAAATAACATGTAACATTACAAGGAATACAACACACCACAAAGAGAAAATTTTCACCCCTATTAACTCCACTCTGTACACATTGCTGCTTGCATTGTTGTGCCTAGGGAATAGTCTAACACTGTGAATGAGAAAGAAATGCACACATACAGTGCATTTTTTGCTTCTGCTCCCTTCTCACCTTTAGTCATGTGACCCTGAATATAATCAGAATTTTGTCTAAGCAGTGTTATGAGGAGAATTATGCTATGCTGATGATACTGAACCAAACAATTTCAGACACTTTTACAAGGTAAGATTAAGAGAAAATAAAAATGTTGGAAAAAATTATTCCCTTCTTTATTCTCATTAGGTATTTGTAACAGGCTCTTCAGGGTCTTAATACTGCCTTAACTACATGGTGAGTTCACTATCACTTCTGCAAAATACTAGAGATAATTTCATACTAATTATACTACTGTTCTAGAGACTATTATATACTAATGTCCAGTGGTTCATCTGATCTAGATACTGATTTGGGGCTTTTATCAGTGAAAGTTTAGACTTTGTCCAGATAAAGGGGATTCAAGAGAATCATAAATTTATCCATGAACTAAGATGGAAGTACTAGAAAATTCATGTGATGGTTTTGGTCTAGGCCTTCCTGGTGATTGGAAGTGGCCATGTATCCAGTATTCCATACGATTTTTACGTAAACCGGGGTATAAATAAGAGAGAGATTAGAGATCGCTCTCTCTTCTGTTCCGGTGAGGTTCAGGAGCAGTGGGTCCCTGCATTGGTCTTGCTTATCTGGGAGCTGAGGCCTGCAGTGGCTGCTGGTCCTCCCACGCAGAGGTCAGAGAGGGTTGGCCTTGTAATCTTGCTTCTCTGAGGGACGTAGTGAGAATTGTTTTACCAATTATTTTGCTAGTTCTGGGGCTTAATAGTGTATATTTGTTCCGTGTCCCTTTTTGTCCCTTTTTCCCCTTTCCCTTTGCATGGTGTTTGGATTCCCTTCATTGTGTACATAATATTTTAATTGTATATAACTGTAACATACATAAATATATTTATTTTTATATAATTAGATTGATTTTGGGCCCTTCAATTTTTATAGTTCTTTTCCTTTGTCCTGAGGGAAAAGGGAGAAAGGAAGGGGGATTGCCACTGTGGGTTTGGGCATTTGGCAGGGAGCCATGTTTGAACTATCACAATTCACAAAACATGATCCAAACTGCTCAATCCACACAACCTTGTCCTGGTGATTGCACAACGCAGCCCAGGGTACTGGAATTAATCTTCCCTCTAGGACTGCAGTGAGCCACTGGGAAATGCCCAGTGTTAGTTGATAGGGTGGTGCAGAATCACAGAACCACAGAATGGGTCAGGTTGGAAGAAATCACAGTGGGTCATCTGGTCCAACCTCCCTACTCAAGCTGGTCATCCCAGAGTACATTGCACAGGATTGCGTCCATGTGGTTCTGGAATATTGCCAATGAGGGAGATTGCACAGCCTCTCTGGGCAATCTGTTCCAATGTGTAAAGTTCATACATTCAGGTGGAACTTCCTGTGCATCAGTTTCTGCTCATTGCCTCTTGTCCTATTGCTTGGCACCACCAAGAAGAGCATCATGACACTCATCCTTCAGATAGTTATAGACAGTGGTAGGGTCCTTCTCAGTCATCTCTTCTTGAGACTGAACACACTCAGCTCCTTTAGCCCACCATCATAAAGGAAATGCTCCAGTTCCTTAACCATCTTCATAGTCCTCTGGTCCCACTCCAGGATCTCCATGTCTATTGTACTGAGGCACCCAGAAATGGACACAGCACTCTGGATGTGCCTCATGAGATCTGAACAGAAGGGCAGGATTACTTTGCTTGACCTGCTGGCAACGCTCTTCCTTGGACTTCACACAAATGCTTGAATTTATCACTGTATGTTGATAGAAAATACCAGTATGATTTTTAAGAAATTTGCAGCAGCAATTTATGTAAGATGAATTCCTCAGGCCTTTGACTGTGTTATTAGAAGTCATTTCTGTTTGTCAAATCAAAACTGATCAATATTGTACTTGATTTTACAACTGAATAATAAAAACATTGCATTCTTTATATCAGAGTTTATTGTGAATGTTTAACCATTTAGAAGGAACATTTCTGTCTATTTCCCAGTTTGTGTTAACACATGTCTATCTAAATAACTCTTTTTTTTCCAAAGTATGTAATGTAATATTTTTATGTATTATTTTAACCTTTTATTTAATTTGGAGGTAGAATCATAATGTAAAAAATATAATTTACATTAAGAGCTGTGTATTGACACAGAAAACCTGATGCGACTTATTAATAAAATTTATTCAGAAATCAGCACATAAAAACTACTGAATTTGTGGAATGAAGATGGAGAACTTTCACTTAATTAGGTCTTCTAAAGGTCAAAATCATATGCCTATGGTAATGAACACACACACACACACACACACCACGAAATAATAATGTCTGGTTTCTTCAGCTCTGTAATTTGCTCTTGTTTCCAGCAAATAATGCCTTGCAGTGCATAAATAAATTCAAGATGCTAAACATCCTGAGACGCATTCAAGACATTTATCTTAGATTTTAGCATCAGTGCCAATTTTTATCAAATGCCTTACTTATAGTGACAGAGATGCATGGACGTATCCATGGATTCTAGTTCATTGCCTAGTTTGTTTGCTGCTACTACTGATCAAAGTTACAACTTCTGTTGCTATTGCATATCATGATTCCTCTCTGTAAAGACACTCTAATGGTAGTGATCCAAATATCATCAGTTTTAAAAATTGCATGCATGCCCATGTGCACCCACATATTCATTAGAATATTTGTGTGATATTTTTTTTGCAGAACTGTCTGTTTGCTCATTCTGTCCCTGCCCCTCATCAAGAAAGGAGAGACAGCAGGAAGGGCACAAGTGAGGAAACTTGGGGATCAAGATAAAGGCAGTGTAATAGGAGAAGGAAAGGGGAAAACAAGAAGCAGCACAGAGGAAGTCCCTCACCACCTGCCACAAACAGATCATTACACAGCCAGTTTCTCAGCCATGGCCACCTTGGAAACTAAAAATTCCCCTCCTTCCTGTCTGAGGTTTTAATGGTGAGTGTGACATTTTATGGCACAGAACCCCATTAGGTCAGCTGTCCCAACTATGTCTTTTCCCATCTCTTTGCCCACCCCATTGCATTTGCCGAAGAAGTCACATGCATGAGAGCAGTATAGAAAACGCTTTTATGTAGAGATGGCCCTGATGCTGTGGAAGCACTGTTTAGCACTACTCACAACATCAGTGTGTTATCAATACTGGTTTACTCACAAATCAAAAGCACAGCACCATATGGTCTGCTATGAAGAAAGTTAACTCCACCTCAGCCAGAGTCAGTACTAAGTCACGTTAGTAGTCTCTTCTGACCCATTTGCCCTAAAGCACAGTATGAAGTGAAGAGTCTACATGGTGCAGAGGATACTTAGAAAGTGGGCTAATTAGAAACAAAGATAAAATTACCTGTTAAGCACCCAGGCAGTCTGGAGTATTGGTAAAACCCTAACAGAAAATAATGTACTTATTGGTTGGTGTGAATGGATCAAAAATCAAAAGTATATACAGCCCACAAAGTACTTTGCTCTGGCCAGAGCCATTTAACTTGTATCCAACCCCAAATGCTGAAGATATAATAAAGCTAAATTTTACAAAGCTTTTACAATGGAATAAGGTCTCTCCTCTCCATGAATTTTTTTTGCCACAGAAAAACAGGAACCCTGCAACATTACAATTGTCATTCTTTCTGTTTGGTCTGTAGTGTGTGCCTCATAATGGGGAGCTGTATTTTCCCCAAGTAGAGCCAGCAGTAATTAAGGAAGATTGCAAAATTCAGTCAGGTCGAAAATGCCTGAATAAATGGCTCTGAGATCAATATTCTGAATAGCAGAGGGCAGACACCTTGCTGAATATTCAAACATTTTATAAAAACACACACAAAATGAAAAATATTACAGGACAGCACTCATTTTTTATCATAATGAACATAGCCCTGGGAATCTGGATTTCCAGCTGCTACCCTACTAATTTGGTGTCCTAATGCACTACTGGCAAGAGCCAGACTGTCCTTCTATCAGGAGGTTAATTGAGAGACGAAACACATAAGGTGAATGGTAATCACCTAGCGAACATCATGATCAGTCAGTTAGCTGATAAGAATTGCAGTTCAGAGCTGAGAAATGCATGAGCATTAAAGAAAAAAATCAAAATATAAAGAAACATCTCTCGTTCTTTCTTTGACAGACACTTACAAACCCAGACATTCTTCCAGAACATACAGATACTTTTCTGAGTGGTACCTAGAGAAGGTATAATTCTGCACTTCAAATAGGGTTGTCAGAATTTCATGGAGACAATTCTTGTGATGCAAACATTGACAATAACAGTAAAGGACCACTAAAAAAGTGATTAATTACAGTAATACATCAAGTAGTATTAAGAACAGATTATGATCAGACAGTGTTATGGATAAATATATCTATATTTAAAATGTATTTACTGCAATGGCTCTATTATCAACTAGCTAGGGAACTGGTTAGGCTCTGCTGATAAGAGAAAGCTATTGAGTGCAACTACTTTGCGTTTTCAAGGCTTCTGTGAAGTGGCAGCAGAGAGTAGGTGGCATTAATCCACATAATGCTAAAATATTTGCAACTTACTCAGTTATGCAAGTATCTTGGGATGTTCAGCCAACCCTCCCCACAAATGTATTAATTCTGTGCTTGAAAAGGTGGGTCTGACCTCTAAAACTTCTGTGTTTCAGTTCTTTAACAACAACAAAAATAAAATTGTTCAACTGTGGGAATATTGTGAGAACGACTTCACCATTGTACTGTAACTCTGCCAGGATGACTTCATAAATATGATAGGTATTTGATAAAACCTTATATGGTCTATAATTAGCAAAAATATGTAGCTTACATATATATATATAAAAATATATTATATATATATATACATATACACACTACGGCAATAATCTAAAAATGTTATTTTCCATTCAAGGGTTTCATTTTTAAAACCGAGCGAAACCTAAATATTTCTAAAAATACATAATTTGCGATTGTCTACAGTTACCATGCAGCAGTTAAAAATTCATATCCAGGTGTTGCCGTGGGGTTTTAATTTTTTAATTTTTTTAATTTTTGTAGCTTTTTAAGTAGTTATATAGTAAATGTAGATTTAACGTAGTAAAAATCCCTTACCTTTTGACACAACTTCTACATAGCAAACCCTGTTACCCATCCCATATCAAATCCCTCTAAATTCCACTAGCCTGTTTAGTCTCATTTTCAAGGTAGAACACCCTAAAATCTGCATAAGTAGATATCACTCTAGGGCACCACGACCTCTAAGTCCAGGGCTCTGGAAGGCCTCCAAGAACACGACATCATCTGAAGAAGATCAACATGAGGAAGAAGGGGTCCCAAAACGGCCCCAGATCCAATTCCAGAAAGCGTGTCGGGGGCAGACCAGGGGTGGTAACTGGATGGGGATTGGGTGAAAATCATTATAAAAATGGGAAACACCTGTATCCAGCAGCGCATGGTGGGCATATTCCTGGAAGCCTGGGGACTCAATTAAAGCTTTTTATTATCCTTACCTTACCTCCTACTAAATTTGGCCTGGAGTCTTTTTCACCACAGCCCTTTTAGGCAACACAGGGGTGGAAATAGACACATAAAAAAGTAAAAAGCATTAGAACTGGAATCAACATACGAACAGATTTATCATTTCAATTCTATGACTAAAATTATTCTCATAGTTTATCTAAAAATGTGTTGCAAATTAAGATATCTCAGACTATTTTTCTTTCACGATACTTACCACATATTTAACATACAAGATGTAATGCCAGCTGTGAATTCAGCAGAAAATGCAGCCTTTATGATTTTAAAGATGTAGCCTAGTATTTTCTCACATGAGTTTGTCCCCAGAAAAACAATTTTTACTGGTTTTAAGCAAATAGTTACTTTTATTGGTGGGGAACAGTCCCATATTAATAAAAAGATAGGATTAAGATTACCTGATCATAGTTGATGCTTGTTTGTTTTGTTGTTTTGGTTTGTTTGTTTTAGGGTTTTTTAATTGGCACCAGTTTCAGTTTGCAGAATATCTCTAAAAGCACAGGGAATAAAATTTGGAATCTCTGATCTTCTCAAGAACAGAAGTAATAAAATTAAATTTAAAAAATGTAACATTAAACAATCAAAGTAATATGCTTCTTAGCACAGAAATGCCTATCCAAATATGAATGCAGGCCTACTGAAACTGAAGATAGAAAACTGCCATGACAGGGCTAGAAGGCACGTAGTCCTATTCAGATGTTTGAAGAGATATGATAACCATAAATATTAGCAGGATCTTTCAGCAGGAAAACTCCAGCAAGAAACTCTGGTAAGTGCGTCTGGCAGGAAAGCTGACAGAGAATTTTTGGTAAGAAGTTTTGACACTCAGAAACAGTGGCAAAACGTTATGTTTGGCAGTTCTATATGATCTGTTTGTTACAGCAGCATGGTAGATATTCCTACAGGGGATTTAATTGTAAGTAGCAGTAAAATAAAATACAGGGAATGGACCACTATTGTAAGTTATGAATAAAAAATAACATATAAATGTATAAAGAGAGGTTGCATATTGAGCATATTTATAAGATAAAATAGGAAATTCAGACTTCCTGTATTGCAAACAAACAGTTCAAAACACTTGACAGAAAATTTCCTTTTCTTGCTTCAGGGTGATAAGGAATTTCTTTGAGCTCAGAAACCTTTCCACTAAAGGGTTGTATATCTAGTAGTTTTGTTTCAGAGGAGTTTCACGTTTTTGAGAATTTTGTCCGCTGATGCAAGGATGATACTACACATTAGATGAACAATTACACTATTACAACACTGCTGTTAACATGTTCCTGATTATTGTTCATGATCTTGTCAAAATACAAGACTTTCTTCGGTCATGCCTTTTGTGACTGAACTTTGACAAATAAAAACATATTTGAAATGCCATTCAGGACTGAAATATCTACAAGATAGTTCTGATAGCTCTTTCATTTTTCAAACACTGAAAGCATTTCTACTGTTTGGTAAATTCTGAAAAATGGAAACTTTTTAAATACTTGTTTTCCTAAGCAACTTTTTCCTTCACAGTGATTAGCCCTGAGATTCAGATTAAGCAGAAGCTTAATAAAAGCTGAGTGAACACCTATCGGAAAAAAAACAAACTTCAAAAGTGGTTGTAACAATGAGGTGGATTTTCCTTCATGCACATTACACTCAATATTTCATGGTACTGCAGCTGTCCTGAGCTTCTCTCTTGCTTGAAATCTAGTGTTCACACTAAAATCCCCCTTCTGCCAAAGACAGTGTTAATTCAATTATGACTTTTAAAAAGTATTGTTCTTCATGAGTGGAACTTACAGACATATCTGAGGTGGTGTACGAATGCTTCTTCAAAGTCTATTTAAGCAGGTCTTCACCAAGTCAGTGTTATAGCTTAGGTTTTCATTTTCTGGTAACTCTTCCAAAAATACACAGAAAAAAAATAAGTAATCTAAAATTAAGTGGCTAAATTTTTTCTCACTGTGATCACATGGCTTGCAACCTTTAGTAACATGAACATTGCAAACTGAAAAGGTCACATTAGCATAGAAACACACATACTGGCTGCCATTTACCTAGCCTGAAAAGCCTGAGATCTAGTCTGCAAAATTTTGTTTATATTACTCTTGCTATAATCCCAGATAAAAAAAAGACTTTGTAAAATGGAATGTATTGAAAAGAAAAGCCTTTAGTGAAAAATGGACTGTATTTCCTGAATATATTGCTGGCTTAAAATAGTTACTGCATTTGTGTTACTGATGATTCTATGGATAAAGAGGAGCACTCTTTATCCATAGGATAAAGTCAGGATATGTGGACTTTCGCTCAAGATTATGTATTTGTGTATTACCTTATCCTGTCAATATTCCCAGCTTGTAAATTGGTATAATAATGCTATAGTTACTGAAATGTTACATGACTTGTTTTATTAATGTAAGTAAGAAATTCGTAATATTCTTGGATGAAAACCTGTAGAAGATTTTTATTGCTTTAGATTAACTCCAGCCTCTAATATTCTAGCTTGTAATTCTTGAAGTCACTTATGAGAGGAAAGTGAAAATAGTAACAGTTCCCTTGCCTGAATATTATCTCTGCCCCAAGCAGAGTATTAGTAAAACAGGATTTCCACATTTTAGAGACACTAGACAAAAAAGACTAGTTGTATGTCATTCATCCTGCTATTTCAACTCACATTTTCTGTGTTCAGGAATATATGGAATCACAGATTCATCCAGGCTTTTAGGTCACAGTAATGAACATCTCTAGAACCATGACTAGGTCAGCATAAATAGTTTCTAAATGAAGTATCATATAGATTCATTAAGTACAAGTTTCTGCCTATTATTTGCTTTGGGTTTGATATTGGTTTTAACTGCTATGCTCACTTCAAGTAATAGATGAAGCAAATTCCATCAATCAGGTTTTTAAAACTTTAGATACAAATGTTTTGGAGTTTCATATTTGCATTTATATTATGCTAGAAATACCAGTTTGCTGATCTGTCACATTAGTTAAGGACAGGAAGCCAAAGCAAGTTGTAACACAATGAAAAAATTGTGAACATTTTTGCTACTCGCAGCACAGAATTAATGGAGAAAATGATTATACAACCTGAATAATTTTAAAGAAATTATATTACTTTAAAATACATATAAAGAATATTTAAGAATAAATTCCATACAGTTTAAGCCATCTGTTTTTTAGCTCCCTGAAATGTGAATTTGGAAGTACTGACATACAGTGTACACCCACTTGTTCATTGGGTGTACTACTACCTAGTAGTTTTGTGTTGTATCCTATGTGAAGGTTTATGACATTCTGACTTGTGTCCCAGAGAAAAAAAGAGAAAGCACCTTTTTTTGTATCTGTGAAGCTAAACATCCTTAAAACCAGCTATCAGTTTTTAAAAATGTTAAAGTATTTAAGGCTTAGCTACCTAAAACATGAAACTTTTTAGGTACTCATTCTCAAAGTATTACATTGTGACATTTTGGAAATGAAGCATGCTATAATTCCAGAGAAAAGCTGTAATTCTGGGTCACTGCAAGGAATTTAACTCAGAGTGTACATTTTTTGTCTGCACATGGGGGAATTTACATAGAATGTGTCATGTTTCTGAAACTTGTGTCAGTAGATGGTAAGGCATAAATAAATAAATAAAACTAAAACCTGTTTTTATGAAGCCACTGTGTTGTGTTGTATAAATGGTGTCGTTATTCACAGCACTGACCATTAAAAAGTTTTGTAATAACCAGTGTTGTATGAATTAAGCGAATGCAAAAAAGAAGAAAGATTGATGGAATAACTCACTTTAAATAAGAGATCAGGCAAAGGTAATGTTTTTAAGTCCTTGCTTATTTGTGATTTATCAGTTTTTGGGACATAACTTAATTTTATAAATTAATTTGTTGTGTTCCTACTGATATATATGTGATTTTGTATCACAGATTGCTGAATGCAATTTATCACATCATATGACTATTCACCTTTAGATGAGAAGTGGCATAACAGTATTGTTCCTGTAAGACATAAAAAATTATAGGTTTTGAACTTTTATGAATTTATGACAATTTGTGACAATTCATGACAATTATCTGTCATGCTCTGTCTCAGAAATATATCTCTGTTCATCCAAAATGCTTATGAAAAAATATTATTAAGATTTTCATGTTTGCTTATGATTACTAGTCTAATATAACTCTTCTTGAATACTGACGATTATTGAAAAAATCTGATGTAGAAGTCAGCATGGAACAACCAGTGGGTCACAGGCAATTATGCTGTGGAGTTGATGATGGTGAAAGTCATTACCTGTGAAAGAAGGAGAAGGACTTCTTGCTTTGCTTCAGATGGTTTAACAAGATACCTTCTCATCAAATACAAAACAGGATTAAAGAGAATACTGAGTCCTTTAAATACTGATACAATATAAAATAATCTAAATCTGCCATCAGCTATTACTCAGAGGTAGGGAGAGGTAACACTTCACACTTCTACAAAGCGATGTGTTTATCTGTGCTGGAAAGATCTTGCAAATGTTTGCAGTTGGAGAGCAAGACATAAATAAGAACACTGACTGTAAAATATGAAGAAGCCCTTCTATATTCAGTGGTAGTGTTGTCTCAGTTGCAGAACAGTTTCCAGTTTGGGATGTAGCAATTCAAGAGCATTAAGACACTCATGAAGAAGTTCCTGAAAAGATCAAAAAGACTGTGGCAAGGTTTGAGGAACGAGGGAGCAGAGCTGAGAGTTACTTAATATGAAAAAGGAAGACTGGGGATCATGCAACTGTAGTCTTAAAACACTAAGAAGCTGTAGCAAACAAGAAAAATACAGTATGTTTTCCATGTCCAGGGTGAACAGAACAAAAAGTAGTGGTCTTCAATTGCAGTAAGGAAGATTTAGTTTCAGTACTGGGGAGGAACGTCCGATGATGCAGGTAGAGAACAATGGAATAGGGTGTGTGGGGATAGCCACTCAGTTGGGTAAAAAGATTGGGTAAATTTCTTAAGGCTGGTATAAATGTAAGTGGACTTAATTAGAGGTAGGACCATAAATTTGATGATTGAGCTCTTGAACACCCTTCAGCCATATGTTTCTATGATGCAGAACTAGATGAGAGGAGGAAAAGAATAAATATAACTTTCTTATTAAAATGCCTCCTGTGAGTTATCTCATTTCTCTGTCATAAAATGTTCTTAGGTGAGGATCACAAACGCCAAAATTATATGAGACTTAAATTATTATGAGTAACAGATGCAGAATTACCAAACACGGATCTAAACTAAGTGCTTCTGGTCTTGATATTCCTCCAGTGTTTGATATGAGAACAGATTTCTACCACACAATAGGAATTTAAAAAAAAAGAGTTTAAACAAATATTTAAACAGTTTAAATAAATATAATTTCTCCTTAATTTCTTTTTTTCCTAGGAGAACTACAAATAATTGTTCCCAGTAGTAATGTAAGTCTATGGGTTTGACCAGAAAAAAAATGTCACCTTTTTTTTTTTTTCTCTACCAGGTCTAGGTAAAGCTAAAGAAACATAATTAAAGGTTTATTAGGATACATTAGATTTATTAAGTTTATTAAGATGTTTTAAAAGGCCTACTAAAAAAAAAAAAAGAAAGAAAAAAGAGAAAAGAGAAAAGAAGAGAAACCCAAGCTAGTATGCAGAAAAATGAAAAATATGAAAAATATAGGGTCATAAAATAAAAACTAGTGTGATTCATGGGATTCCCTATTACTAATTTCTTAATTAATTAAAGGCAATTTTCATATGGTAAGTCTATGACTCATTTATTCAGAAAGATGTGACACTAGACATTAGAGAAATCTTCATCAACAAAACAGCGGAAAGAAATGAGAAAGAAATGAGAAAAAATGAGAAAAAAAAGCTTACTGATCATGTAAAAAGTAAAAAATTTCTACTTTATTGAAGAAGAATAATGAATACAGGAAGAGTTGAAAACTGAGCTGTGTCATGGATGAGACTTGCAACTGAATAAAATCTGTGGTTTTAAAGGTCTATTGTGTTCTGAAAAGTGACATTAATGAAGAAGAATGCAACTCATGTCACTGTTATTAACTGCAATCAAGCATTTCAATAAGGATTCTATTTTCCAATGTATCTTAGAAATACATGAAATTATTGGTTGTAAAGAAACAAAGTCAAAGGACAAAAAAAAATATAAATATTAATTTCATGTCTGTCAAGTCTCAAGACATAACAGAAAATGGATAGTATTATCACCAATCATTTATGAGTTTTGCAGCATAAATCCCTTTACAAAAACTTTAGGTGTGAGAATAAATACAAAATTCAAACCCACTGCTTATAAAACAAAGCTACAAATCAATGCTTCCAAACAACACTGTTATTTCTGCATTAGAGATAACATTTGTGTTTAAATATGGATCTCTGGAATGGTAACTCTATTTAACATTTACATCTCTGTAACTCAAGCTTTGCTAAATGACTCACCAGAAGAGCTGCCAAACTTCTCATTTAGTGACAGCAAACCTCTCCTAGCAGCTAATGTTACATAACCTGTCTTCAGCTTACCTCTTAAATTCAGAAAATGGAAAGGAACAGAGGAACTGAACTCAGCACTGATTTGGATGCCTCACATGCAGTAGCACTGACCTGACATGTATTGCAATGAGAAACTTTCTCAGCAATCTCAGGATTGTTGGGGTTTGTGTACAAAAAACCCAGTAATTTTTATTAAACAGATTACAGGATTTAAATTTTCAAAATATTTATTTTAAATATCTGTTTTCCAGCAGATAAGGGCTCAGAAGGAATGGGAGTTGCCACAGCCAAAGGTAATCCAATTGCAAAAATTTAGTTCTGGTAGTTGCCTGGCAAAATCAGGCAGCCAACCAGCTGTATAAGCCAAGTGCTTTAACCTCTCATGCAGGAATATTCCACATGAAAGACATTATTTACATGTGCTTATTAATGTAGAGATAAAATAATAAATAATGTAATTATAATAAATTGTGTTATAATGGGTGTTTTATAATTATATAATATATATGATACATTAATTATAATATATAGTAAAACTATAATAAAATGATAACATAAAATAGAATAAAAATAATTTGGAAATTTGAATGGGTTTTGAAATTTGATTAAACTGTTGCTGAACTTGGTGGCAGAGAAGCTCATGCTGCTGGTATACGAATTCCCACAATCAAAGTCTTGACATTTTTATACAGAAGCAGACAGACTTATTTGCAACTGTCAAATGCCATGAAGTACACATTATGGCTTCAAACTTTAGGAAAGAGTGAGTTACACAGAATACAATAAGCAAAATGTTATCATGACCAAGACAATCTCTTCCTGGCACACGGGTGGTGTCTCTATCTTCATTTTGCCAAAACTGCTCAGCTGTACAGCACAAATTATCCACAGTTTTAAGCACAGTGGGAGTTCAAAGCAGAGCAGCCCGGAGCACACTTGCAACAAGTTTTATAGTCCTGTGCTATATGCTGTGAAGAACAAAAAATATCTTATCCTATGTTCATTGCGTCCTTGTCCATCTGCATCAGCAGAAGTAGTGGGGCCATTTTGTAAAACTGGCAAACCTGGCATTTGATTCCGTCACACTGTAATCTTCTATTCTAAGGATTATTTTCTCCTGCAGTCACTCATGTGTCAAATATAGATTTAAAACACATTTATTTATACTGTCTCTGAGCTAAGAGACTACAAAGTAATGCTTGTTCAGCAGTGAATTGATTGATATAGATGAAGGTTGCCACTGTCAGTGCCAGCTCTTCTGAGTTTCTGTATTTCACCAATTATAAATATCTATGTGCAGTCTATAAACTCATAGTTACAAATATAAATTTTAATTATATTGCAATGCCAACTCAGTTTCTGGAGATGTAAGGGTTTGGGGGTGCATGGGATATCCCAAGAAGGCAGAAGTCATGGTTCAAACAGATAATAATCAGTTCTTAAGAAGCATAGTGAAAAACACCAGTTTCTCCTCCAAAACATATCTGACTAATAATCTGTCAGTAAGCTGAAATTAATGCAAACCACAGATAAATAAATTTTAAAATATATAAATTATATGTCTTACAGCATTTTTATATAATTATTATAATAGCTAAATTATTATATATAAAATATATATATATATTAAAAAACCCACCACAGTCTGTATACAGATAATATACAGATAATGGGGTACTTCCACTCAGAAATCCACATTGGGACTGCAGTTCAGAGCCATCTCTAATGGCATTGCCTGGACCCTGTTAGGCCTACCAGCATATATTAGTGCCTGTGCTTCCCAATAAAAAACAGCTGGAACACAGGAATCATGTTGTCTCGAAAGTAACAAGTATAGTATTGCTTACAAGGTGGTGCTCTTTGGTCATGGGACTCTCTCTGCATCTACAACATTTTATTTACCTTAGATACATTGACTACAGATAGCTGAGACTAAACTGTACTTGCTCTGGACTGTAATATTTGACACTAAATACTGTGGATGACAATAAACATGGATAGTTTTGACCATAATAAACTTCATAGATTGAAGAAGATTTTAAATTCCCTATCTTCTTGGAAAGGTTCTATAAATTTTATAGTTCTGGTGAAATATACTGAATTGTAAAGGAAATAGGAACTCTGTCAGTAGTATTATAGTTCTTTTTTCTTCAGTCTCTATCAAGATTATTTATTTCTGTTTCATTCAATAACTATTACATACAACAAGTTACACAGCAGCTAGACAGCTAGTAATGTATTTTACGTTTCTATATTTGAAGGGAGAAAAACTGCTCCTACACAAAAATCACCACAAAACTATATAGTAGAGGATAGGGGTTTTTTTACATTAGAAAACATTCCACATAAAAATCATTAGCTGCAGCAGCAGCTTCTCAAAAGTCAAAATTAACTTTGAGTTACTTTCTTATGATGCTACAACTGTTAGTGTGAGAGAGATTTCAGTAGTGTAAAACATGAAAACATCCAGACAACTAATATTCCCAAGATTTCGTGTGTATTAGATTGCAAATGAAACTACTTCCTTGCTCTTGCTCCTGCAGAATGAAGCAGAAGATACTTAATGGAATTCTTATTTTTATGGAAAAGCCACAAATAAATAAAAAAATACTAACTAATACTTACAAAGCAATGACAGTTGGATAGAAAATAATTTAATTTTTTCTCTAGTATAATTGAAACCAGCTGTTATTTTCTTAAGGATCACAGAAAAATGTATTTATAGACTGTAAATCCCACCTGTGGAAGAAGCCACCACAATACTTGGAATCTCTTAGTACTCCCATAGGATTTAATTCCTGCATGAACAGTGTGTCACCCCTCTGCCCCAAAGGATTTAAACATAAATTTATATTGCGGGACTCAAGGCAAAATAGAAGTTCTGTAACTGAATTAATTTAGCAATGATTAACAGTTCATCTGATTAAACAAAAAACTTTTGTGTTTGCTAGGAAAAGGGGATGTGAAGGGTATAAAAAACCATTTTTTGAGGAGTTTCATTAGGTTTTCAAAATAATAAGACATTTTCACACTAGGCATCAGAGGATTCTTGTATGGAAGCAATATGTTATTAACCATACCCATCTGAGGATGAATTTCAGTTGTGTTTCCCTTCAAATTTGCTGTCCTGCCTTTCTCTACATATAGTTCCAATTTCTTGTTTGTTGTTTTTTTGGGTTTTTTTCCTGGAGGTGGCAGATGTCTTACAGACACAGAAAGGGTTTTGCAAAGGAAAACAAGACACACAATGTATTTAAGAAAGTTTTTCTTACCCCTCACAGCCTGCTATGCCCAGGTCTGGGATCTAACCTAACTACTTCCATATTTTTAATTTTCATGCTTCATGGAGGCAGACTACTATGTTTGGATGCAATGAGTACCACATTCCTGGTATTGCAAGCTTCAATGGGAACCAAATCATCAGTTTTTACTGAATTTTACTCATTGGGTTTCTCTTCCTATTCATTCCAGCTTCTACTGTTTGTTTCCACACCACACACTACCTTTGTGTTTCAATTACTGCTATGATTCTACCATTAAAAGTTAGATGAACTATTTGCGTAGTTGTTCTGCATCTAAATGACAGTTTAAAATATTGGTGTTTAGGGTTTAAAAAAAAAAAATCTTAGTTTTCACACTTCTTTTCCCAAAGTAATTAGTACTTTTGGCCAGATGGCAAAATGGACTATGTTATTTTGCACAAGTATTATCAGCATCTTCTATCAAACTGTAATTCAGTAATATAGGACACACATTTTAAAGAGACTTAGCAGCATTTATAGCTAGCAATAATTTTGCTATATATAGCAATTATAATTCTGTCATGAAGAATCTCTCAAGAATTAGGAGAACAATTATTTATCTCTTCAAAATTCAGTTTGTTTGAAACTGAATGTATTTACCTCATTTTGGCTATGATCTTAAAGGTATAATAGGTTTGGGCTTTTTAGTCTTACAGTTTTGCAGACAAGGGTAATCTCTTTTTGTGACAATGTTGTTAATTGTATGCAATTGCTGTTCATTTTCATGACAGATAAATTTACAGATATCTCACAGAAGAAAATTCATGGAATTCACAACTGGTTTCAAGAAATTATTAGTGAAAATTTCAAGAAATTATTATTAGGAATAAACCATTTAGTCTTACTGTCAAGTACTTCATCAGAAAGTTCATGTTTATCAGAGGTTTCTCAAGCATTGTTTCAAACATCCACTTGTGGCATTTAAAATATTTTTCAAATAATCTAGGGAACCATAGAACAAAATTTCAGAAACAATAACTATATGACACACAAACCACACAAACTTTTTGCCTGGACACCTTAAGATTTCCACAAAAAGTAAAATGCACTGCAAAGGAAAAACAAAACCAAGCAGCATTCTCTGTCTGTCCTGTTTCCAATCAAACCATGTCAATCACTAAATCAATCAAACAAGCAGAAAGACAGAAATTATTGATTTGTGAGACTGTCTATAAGACAGAGGTTTCAAGGCTTAATATGAAATCAAGAAAACTATGATTCCATGTTGAACAGCAGAAATTATGAAAGATTTTTATCCTGACATATTTGATCACATGAACAGACTATTTGAGGTATAAAAGATATGTGAATTTTTTGAGACATACTACTGAATGGAATAAGGAGAAAACTTGGAAAGCTAATATACCAGACTTAGTTACTTTCACTCTGTCTGTTGTTTCTTAATATTTTACTACAAGAAATCTTTCCAAGATTATTTCATGGTCAGTCCTCTAAAGGAAATGATAAGGATGGAAGTGCTTATTATATATATGGAAACAATGAGTAAAATTTAAACTAAAAATCCCAGAGTTGTATTAAAAGATTTTGGCAAGCTTGGAATATTTATGATTATAAGGAAAAGACATCTTTCATAGGTAAAACCTTGCATATGTACTTGTTAAATAATTATTTCTAAAGAACAGTTGAATACTTCCTAGTGTTCAAGAATCCCATGGAATTTACAGTTTTATGATTACTCATCAAGGTATTTTACTGTGACTGATATTTTATTAACCACATAGACCAAGGCAGTGAATGTTAAAAATCAAAAAACCTGAATTTAATATGGCCATTGTCTTGAATGTATTTTGATATTATTTCATCTTGTCTTTGAGAACAGTTGCAAATAGCTTCTGTGGAAGACAGAGAAATGTAATCTGTGATGTATTTTCCATATTCTGTATTCAGGATCTAATTTATGCCTTAAAACATGGGTTTATCACATGCTAAAACCTCCTAGGTTGATAGCAGTTTCTATCACATTGAATGAATAACGATCTCTTTCATAATCTGAAAAAGAATCCCACAATCATTTCAACATTTATATGTCAAAGGTATAAAAAATGGAAACTGTATAAAGAAATATAGGGTTCAGAAAAAACACAACTGGTGGGGACAGGTGTGTGTGTCTATTGTATATAACTATTGAGCATAAATGTGCAAGCCTGAGCTTATTTCCATGACAAATACATAAAAAATTTCCATGCATGCACCTTCTAACTACTTAGAAAATGCCATGAGGCAGGACCAATGATTAGTAGGATTAACTCTATACTGTCTAAAACTGAATGAATGTCAAAATATCATTAGATTTTATTAATTATGGAGTGTCTCACCTCAGAAACAGTAACTCTTGGAAAACCCATTTTAGAAAAAAAAGTTCAGTAATATTTTTATGCACTGCCTATATTAACAACAGTACTTTAGTGCATTAGTAAAACAATCATATTTTATTGCGCTTATGCTCAGAAACTCTCATGTCTGTGACTGACATAATGTACTGGCAGAAATCCTATGTTTAGTACATACCATTCCTTTGTGTATGTCATATTGAGACAGCTCTTCTCTCTGTCATGTACCCTGCATAGTTTTAAACAAAATTTATAGAGATCCAACAAGGGAAATAACTGAAGGAACAGCAGACTAAGGATCTAGTAATAGTCTGTAGAAGTTATTATATCAGACTGCAGTAAGAGCAATTTAATATTATTTCTTGTCCCTTGTAAGGGAGTGTAAGAATACCCCTGACACCTGTCATATGTTCAAGTTAATTAGTGCCCTCGTGTTTGATGTAAATACAATATATTATCCTCACTCAAACTTATCATCACATTGCCAGCTTGCATTCTCAATGTTAACCTTGCTCTTTCCTGCCTTAGAGAAAATTGTTGCTAAACCCTTCCAATTACCAGAAGACTAAATACGTAATTGTATATATTTAGGTGACATCAAGATTTTCCAATATTTCAGCTCATTCTGTCCTAAATTAGATGATTCAGATGGGCAACATGAGTCCCTTTCCAGGGATTCTCATTCTGTCTCTTATGAAACTATATAGGATGCATTCAACAGTGGTTTAAAATACAGAAAACTTTGGACCTTATAAAAATTGGATCACAGTAATTAGCTTGTGCACAATGGAGGTAATCTATAAAAACTGCTGAAGGAATAGATCTAAGGAAGAAGCAATTCTGAAAAGATTTATTAATGACAGTGGACATGCACCTCGCAGTACTATGCTGCAGCGTGCTTTGCTAAAGTATTCTCCAGCCATAGAAACAGCACAGTTTTTACCTCTGTTATCACCATGATGAGGCATTTACTGGAAAACTGTCAGTTCTGTTGTTCATACTTTTAAAAAAATATTTCACAATTGCAAAGGGTGTAGTAAAATGATAAAGAAATGATTTGTGGGTTGAGAAAAGCCCTACAGCAAAAATCTCTAATGGCTTAATAAACTAAGCTTGTGAATATATTTAATAAACAGAAGACTGAAATATGATAATAAACTGTAGTGTCTTCAAAGATGGAAAATCTTAGATGCTTAATTATATAACTCTTGTTGAGAGCTAATGATTATGTATCAGATTCAGATACATCTATATGAGGAAAAAGAAATGGATCTTTTTCAGAACCTAGGAGCGTTAACCTATGGAAGATCTTAACAAAGGAAACCACTGGTTGGTTGTTTCTAGTCTTCAGTTATCCAGCTAAGCAGGACTATTCTAAAAGCATTTTTAGTCTCCTAGTATATTTAATAAAAAGCCTGTTTCTCAGTCTTTAATTCTTGTGATTTTTTCCCTGATATTTTCCTTTCCCTTAGTGATTTTTTCATACTTCTGTTTTGAGTTACTAGCACCTTCTTTCTTTTTTTTTCTTTTTTTTTCTCCCCATTAATTTCTTTAGCATGCTTAATTGTTTGCTTCAGATCACATATTTGCTCAAACTCATCCTCTTTCTGACTGCAACATTGAAAAACCTAATCTTCCTTTCTGGCCCCACCTTAATTCACATTGACAAATAATTTCTTTCCCTGATAGTCAGATCAAGGAAGACCATTATGACTTCCTTCTTACATTGTTTTCTTGTAAACTTGAAATATTTCACGATATTCCCACACATTGCCCTGTATTCACATATTCACATGATCAGCAGTGAAATCTTATCAGACGAACCCATAGTTTCATCAGACATCAGCAGAAAATCTGAACCAGTGTGGGAAAAGTCCCTGTGAAAGGCTGCATCTTTTCCCATGCTACCTTAAGTCAGATATGAGATCAATGCCCTTAAATAAGAGATGGTTGTCACAACAGAATTTCATTCTCCACCCTCAGAACTCTTGTTATGGTTTTACCTTAAGACAGAATGCCCGCTGCTCTTTTTTTCTGCCAAAAACTGTAGTTCTCAAAAGCTTCACTGCTACTGACATAAGGCCTGCTTTCCCTTCCTCAAGGTTCCCTGTTTCCCAATTCTTGTATTTTAATAATCTGCTTCCTATCCCATTGCTTAACCTATGAACACTTATTCCAAAAAACACTGCCCAAACAAGTGGTTTTCACCTGAGTTTCCATGAAGTTTTCATTGGTTTTGGTTTGCTCTTTCAATACAAGAGAAATAAGCAACATTAAAAGAGGGTCAACAATGTCATCATTTATCAAAACCAAATATTTATAATCTCAAACTATTCATGTACAACATTGCCTTTATTACATTATTTAATAGACCGAGATATATTTGAAATCTCATGGTGAATGTTACTGAAAATGTCAGGCTAGATGATATATTACTGCCTTCTGTCTTTAGATCATATAAATGATACAGTGAATTGCGTTTAATACCTATGAAGAATCAGCAATTATTTCAATAATTTTAATAATTTACAGAGCCTTCTAGCAGTGCAGATTAGATGTTGAATACAACAGTGATTTTGAAAATGGAGTTGAGAGATTTGGTATCATTTCCTCGTAAAGAAGAGGAAAATTCTTCTCTAGTCGAGGTAAAATAACACATACCTATGCCATGCTCAGAAAAAAAATCTTGCACAGTGGAAAATAACAGCATCTCCTGAGAAAGGTGAGGAAAAGATAAAACATCTGCAGAGGTTATATGATCCACTAGTTAGTAGCAGTCAAGATTTCTGCTGCTATGTCCAGGGAAAAAGAAACACTGCAATTGTCTTTTGAGCTCACAAAAACAAAATGCTGTATTTTAGTGTAAATAGTTAGCGACAGAAAGATATATATATAAATATACATATTTAGAATTAACTATTTTATGTTTATGGTTTCACTGATGGGAGTAATAACTGATTCTTCCTTGCTAGTTAAAGTGGTTTTTGTTCATCATGTTTTTAAAGAATAAGCTACGTGAGTTAAAAATTGGTAACAGTCAGAGCGGAGACGGAAGATTCAGTTCTAAACTCAAGGTCAGGGGATGAAGTGCAGGGCTAAATACAAATTTTACTTTAATAACAGTAGAAAAGAGAACAGACTTCTTTTATCTTTTTTAAATGTTCTCTGGGCAACTTTTGTCAAAGATTATCCTTTTCCTCCGACTTACTTACCACTCCTAATCTCTTATTAAACAATTGCTAGGACTGGACTATCAGTTGGTGTAAAACAATTTATTAATTTAGATGATTTACGCGGTACAAGAACCTGCCCCTCTACAGTTTGAATCATCATAAGGACTAATCAGCCCTTTTGGCAGGGGAAAGAAGTGATACTGAACAGCAGTGATACTGAACTTGAAAATAAAAAGAAAAAGTAATTGTGTGGTTCTCATTTTACATCTCTTCCAGACAGTATTTTCCATCCTTACCTTCCTCTAGATGGCTACTGCAGCAAAAAACAAAACTAGAGTAGAATAATAATGCTAGTGCTTCTCTGGAAAAGACACTGTATGAGTGAGGTTGCAGGGTTTATCTCAAAGTTCGCTGTCATCAGCAGGTTTACTACCAACATACTCGCTTGATCAATAAAAATAATTTTTCTTCATCTCCTTTGAAAGATGCCTAATATTTGCTATTTTTTCCCATATGTCTTCATGACCTTACCATATGTGAAGCTCCAGGTTTTTATTGTTCATCTTGATAACACACCTCTGGATGCTCCTTCCATTCAGTCCCTCTTCTCTTACCTGGCCATCAAGGAAAAAAGCATACCAGGAAACAGAAATGCAGTTTTCCACAAATTTTTGCAAATAAAGCACGGTGTCTGACTGATTTTCATCAGATTTCCCTGTATGCCTTTGTAACAAGATCTGTTGGTATTTTCAGCTTTTCACACCTCTTGCCATAAAAATCTCTCTCAAACATTAATAATGTTTTTTCACCTTTTCAAATGTTGTTTGCCAACATATAGAACGTCATCTGGTGACACAAGATTGTACATAAATTTCAGAACTAATTTCTGCTGAGCGCAAAGCTGGACTAATGGCAACAGCATGCAATCTCAACAGCTTTATCACTCTCTGTTGACTGACTCAGCGGGTTAGATGCTGCATTTATAACATTATTTTTAAGAAGAAAATGAAATTAAATAAAATTTAAAATCAGAGTATACAACATTTCTTAGACTATGTTGAGAGGAAACATATTTCTAAACAGAGTAATCAAAATTTTTCTCTCTTTTTTTTTCTTTCTATCTAAAATTAATTTAATACATTTTTAGCTTTGAATTTCACTCATCTCACCTCTTTCCTGATCTAAGCTATTTTTGCTTGCTCTGTTTATCTGTTTCAATTGTTTATGTATGTTTTTCTTCATTCCCTTAAGTGTATGTCTTCATGCACTTCTACTTTTAACCTTTAGTCTTTGCCCAAATTAGGGTCTTCTCTTTGATATTGTTCTTCCTTATCTTTATCTGTGTTTCTTCTTTCTTACTGCCACTTGTGTATCCCTACTTTTCATCTGCTTTTGTATTCTGATGCCCTTATTAATGACTTTTGTCACCTTTTTCTAAGAATGAAGTGCATTTCACATGCTGATCCTCACAAATAATTTAGCTGCTATCACTTCAGTATTTTGCAAGTTGGGCACTGGAACAGGCTTCTCAAGGCAGTTCAGAGCACCAAGCCTGACAGAGTTCAAGAAACATTTGGATGATACTATCATGCACATGGTGTGATTCTTAGGGATGGTCCTGTGCGGGGCTAAGAGCTGGACTTGATGACCCTTGTGGGTCCCTTCCAACTCAGCATATTCTGTAACGTTGTCATTCCATGAAATATTGCTCTTGGCTTGTTTCTGCTTTCAAACAATGGTTATCTGTTCATTTCACACCAGGTATTAGGTATACAAAAAATCCAAATCTGAAAACACTCCCTTTTTACCTCCTAGAACCTAATAAATGATTTGGGCAAGTATTGACATGTTCTTTATGAATTATTCAAGAACTTTTTGTGAATCTTGACTTCTGTGTAGAAAATGGGAAGAAAATCCACCCAGCCTATGGCTGCCTTAATGTTTTAGTTAATTGAAAATTCTGACATTCATCTGCAGTTCTCTGTTTTAGGGGTTTTTTAATTTCTTACTCAAGATTTTATCAAGCACAGGATATCATTAAAGTAATGAAATTTAACATTTGTATTGCTATTATTGTGACAGCTAAAATGCATTGGTTTTTTCCAGTGTCAAAGAATAATTTTTGTGAATTTCTGAAAAAAACCCACATCAATGGTGAAGGAAAATAAACCACCATAACTTCATAAATTCACATTCTTTTGCAGTTTTATTCAAGTGCATTACTTGATATATAATGAAAGCTTCGCATCTGAGGAGTTTAATCCTCATTTCTCTAGAATATGTATTAAATATAAAAGTGAGTAAAGCCCAAAGATGAGACTTAATTGGATCATCACAAAAACATAGTAAAATTCATGCATTCATTCTTCTCTGAATAGGATATGTTTTGTTTTAAAACTTTTCCAGGTACCATTCACCAGCATCCAGTTTCCATTCACCAGCATCCAGTTTCAAAAGGACACATTTTGCCAATGTGTCCATTTGAAACTGGATGTTGGTGAATCAAAATATTGGTTTTGGCTCACATAGCTCATCCACTGTGAGTAATTATTTATATGCTTTCATTTAGTTTGTGAAGTGTGACATATTTCCACATGACATGCACTGTTACCGTTTTTTTTTCGTGACGGTCGAGACAGAAAAGTCAGAAGGCTTGTTTAGGGTAACATAACATCATCTTCTTTATTGTTCCCACCACCTTCTTATATCCCCTCTAAGCAAGCAGCGAGCAGCAGTAGCAAGCAGACAGCAAGCAGCAAGTAAGCAACAACGTTTTTAATTAGCTAACTATTATTACTAAATACATTTGGCAGTAGACATGAGACACCTGGAGATGTTCAAGGTTAGGTTGTGTTCACACACTCCCCCCAGTTCAT
>JAWWES010000189.1:0-26876 GCA_035583135.1 Lophotriccus pileatus
CCTGGAGCCCCTTTAGGCCCTGCAAGGGGCTCTCAGCTCTCCCTGGAGCCTTCTCTTCTCCAGGTGAGCCCCCCCAGTTCTCCCAGCCTGGCTCCAGAGCAGAGGGATCCAGCCCTCGGATCATCCTCCCAGCCTCCTCTGGCCTTGCTCCCACAGCTCCACATTCTCCCCCTTCCCTTTTTTTGTGCTTGATTCCTCTCCATAAACCTTTACACACACACACACGATCCTTGACACCCGGGGGCTCCCCAGAAGCAATTCCCTGACACCCCCTGCGGTTGTTCACAGGAGAGATGAGGAACGACAGGTCAGAGGGATCAGCTGGAAGATTTACTCGTTGCCACTGGAAGCGTCTCCTCCTCTCCCATAAAACACGCGGGGAGAGCCGGAGCCTCACAGGAACAGCGGGATATTTACGAGCCCGCTCTTGAACCTGAGGGTGGAAACACCCCGTCAACAAGTTTTGTTACATCTTCTCGCCCCATTTTCACGTTTAAGGGAGGTTTCCTTGATGCTTTGAAGGGCTCTGCGGGCAGAGTTTTTCCCTGGAGTGGCATTCCTGCTTGATGGGTCGGTGCAGAAGCCACCACAGCTCACAGGACCTGACCCAGCTCCCCACAGGACCTCCACAAGTGCATTGTCTCTACCTCGTAGTGTAGAGACAAACCTTGGTCTTGTTTTTGAGAGGAAAGTGAAAGAATTGAAGCCTTTAACGCCAGAAATAGTGAGAGATTTTAATTTCCAGCTCAACGAGGGGAAGCACAAAGTCCTGCACCTGAGGGAAGAACATCTCCATGTACCAACAGACATCTGGGGCTCCAGGGAGGTGATCCCGCCGGGAATTCTGTGTTTCCAGCCCTTTTTGTCGTTCCCAGGTGCACAGAAGTTGTTTTGCCACAGAACAAGCACCCCCAGGAGTTCCTCCCACCCTGTGCTCCTGAAGGGCATCACCAGAGTGACAATCCCAAAGGGATCATCCTTTTCCATGACCTCTTTAATTCATTCCACACAGCATTCCAAACCCTTCTGTCCTGAATGCTCTGCCATCAGATGGGGATGCTTTGAAGCAGGATTGTTGTTTACAACAGTCCAGAGATCCCGTTGTCTTTGCACTCCCCACTCCTCATTATTTTCCCCCTGTGAGAGTTGCTTTCTGGACAGTTATTTTTTCCCCCCAGCTGCAGATTTGAAGGATTTGTAAACTGCCAAAAGCCTGGCAATTATGAGCAATCACCAGGACCTGCTCTAAATCTGAGGTATAATAAGAGCTGCAAAAAAAACCCCAACAACAACAAAAAAGAAATGGCCATGGAAAAAAAAATATTCCAAGTGATGCCTCCTGTGTTATTAAAAATCCTGGGATTTTTTTTTTACAGCTGAAAAACTCCCTTACTAGGGTTTATTTTGGGGGGTTTTGTGTTCATAAGCAAAGCACTGGGGGAGGGAATAAGAAAAGAGGGGAAAGATGAGACCTTGTAGCTTCTCAGAGGTATTCCAGAGACAGGAATAAAAACAACTGGGAGAGGGAAGACAAGGAAAAGGTTTCAAGGCTGACAATCCCAGTGCCTTGTGGTCAGCTGGGAATTCTCAGGGCAAGGGCTGTCAGAGCTGAGGGAATTTTGCTGCTTTTGAGGGTTTTCCTGAGGAGCAGACAAAGGTATCACCTAATTAATGTCCATCTTGTCAAGCTGGGCCACCAGGCACTCTGGGAGAGCCCTGGAAAAGCAATCCAAGTGCACTCCAAGGAAAAGAGGAAACCTCTGACATTTTTTTGCTAATTTCTATTCTTTTCCCAAGGGAAAGCAACGTTTCAGACAGCCCAAGTAGCTCCCAAATGAAAATCTGTCCAGGAATTGAATCCCAAAACCTGATTTAAACAATGGGGAGCTTCTGGATTTCTTCAGCTCCTTTGGCTTTCAGGGAACACAGGGTTGTACAAAGCACTCATAAATCAAAGGGAACTCCAAAACACTTCTGCCAGGCTGGTGACAGGGACCAGTCCCCACCAGCTCCAGTCCTTTGAAAGGCTTGGTCTTTGCAAATGACATCAGCTATCCTGGGGGTTTATATGATGAGCAGCCAGAGCCAGCAGGGCCCAGGCTCTGATTCAGGAGGTCATTAAGCCAATTAACCATCCATTAAGAATTGCAGCTGCAGGAGAGTTAAAAGCACAGGGAATGCTCTGGGTAATTCAATCTTCAGAAGAGCAGAGCTGAGCTTTGCAGGTCCCGAGGAGCAGAGGCAGCTCTGAGGAGTGCAATTCCAGCTCAGGCGATTTGGGATGGGGGAGAAACGGGACAGGATGAGAATTCCAGAATGGTTTGGGTTGGAAGGGACCTTAAATTCACCTCATTCCAACCCCTGCCGTGGGCAGGGACACCTTCCACTAGCCCAGGTCGTTCCAAGTCTTCTCCAACCTGGCCTGGAAGTCGGTTCATCCCCCCATACCTGGAGAAGCAAACAAACCCAACCACACAAACAAGGCATAATCAAGAGAATTATCTCTAATTACCACTATAGAGATTTTGCAGGATGAAGTTTTGGGATGACACCAAAGGAAAAGTTTCCCAGTTCCTTTTCAGTGGAGGATCAGGAATTGCACACTGGGAACAGCCAAGCCCTGCCCTGGATTTCCACACCATCACTTCACATGACGATTTTGTCACAGCCACATTGCAAAGCAGCCCCGTCACCCCTCCCAAGCACAGAAATATTTCAGCAGGGAAGATAAAACTGCATCTTTTCCTTCCTCTTCTCGCTGCTGCCCATCCCACCCCTCCCAGGGCCGGAATTCTGCGGGAGCAGAGGCGGCAGCAAGTGTTTCCTGGCAGTCTGTCACTCCCTGCTAATCTCCCAACACCGAAAAAAATCACTTTAAATCCTTTCCTGTCTCCCTGCATTTGCATAACCGTCTGCAAAGAGAACTCCAAAAAGGCCCAGTCTGATTGAGTGTGAATGAACATGTCATAAAACATTTCCCAGCTCTGCACCACGGGTGTAAATCTTTCATGATTTAAAGGGTTGCCGAGTTACCAGTGCCAGGAGTCTTAGAAAGTCCTGGGCTTCACACTCTGCACACACACAAAAGGATTTCGAGGCAGATTTCCCTTCTCAGGAGCTGAATTTCCTTCTGAAAGGAGAGGTGTTACACGCTGAAATTATTTCTCTTGGCTGCTAAAAGCAGATCTGGGGAAGGTTAAAAAACCAGCTGAGGGTTTTTAGTGAGGATAAGGATGTTCAAAGCCTTTTTCTGTTGGGAGGGGAATTAAGGCTAAAAAATTATTTTCTCTTAGTGCATTTGCACCATCTTAAAAATGGGTCAAATTTAATCACATTAAAAAGGTGTCCACACATTCTGGGGGGGCTACTGGGAAGCTGTGGCTACTCCTGGATCCCTGGAAGTGTCCAAGGCCAGGTTGGAGCAACCTGGACTAGTGGAAGGTGTCCCTGCCCATGGCAGGGAGTGGAATGAGGTGAGTTTTAAGGTCCCTTCCAACCCAAACCATCCTGTGAGTCACCACAAAGACCCTGCACAACACACAGGAGAGCCAAAAGTTCTCCAGAAGTTCCCCCTGCACATTCCCACGAGTCCTAAACACTCCCCACCCCGCAGCAAACCACAGTGGCACCCACTAAATGCCAAAATACCGGCACAGGGCACCACAAAATGACAAAAACTCGACTTTTTGACTCTAACAAGGGCAAACCTTCCAGCAACAAGGACCACCGAGGCGCTGCACACAACAGAATCTGCCTCACAGCAAACCTGTCCCTGAAAACTTCTATCTCACTTGAATTTGGGATTTTTTAATAGCTTTTCACCTCTCTGGCTGCCATTAGAACCCCACAATGGTTTGGGCTGGAAGGGACCTTCAAGCTCATCTCATTCCACCCCCTGCCCTGGGCAGGGACAGCTTCCACCAGCCCAGACATCTCAGTGCCTCATCCAACCTCACCTGGAAGCTTTTATAGGTCTCTTCTGAAACATGAATCGCCCTCTTCGTGTTTGTTTTCCTCTTGAAGGTCTCCAGGCTGGGCTGGGGTCACCAGGAGGTCGAGTTCAGTGTTTATCAGGCCCCATTCCAGCACTGCCCTGAAGGGGGTCTCTAAAGGCTGATTTTCCAGCCTTGCTCCGAGGGAAGCCCCTCCTGGGGGTGGAGCAGAGCCTTCCATGCCCCCTGAAGCTCTTCCCCTTGGCAGGTTTAAGCTCTCACCTGAGAATATCCCTGGATTTGTTTACTGCGTGGATTCATGCCTCCAATCAGGGCACTTCAAATATAACTTCTAATGCCGTTTTTCCACTTGTCGTCAACCTAATAAAGTTCTGTGAAACTCTCCGGAGATTTCTCTTATTAGAAGTTTATTGACTTGATGCCAGAAGCACCAGGGAAAGCAGAGCAAGGCCTGTGGAGGTGGGGAAGGTTTCGCAGCAGAGCCGCTAAAAATAAAACCCAGAGTGTGAAATCAAAAATAAAAGCCGGAGTGTGAAATCAAAAATAAAAGCCAGAGTGTGAAATCAAAAATAAAAGCCAGAGTGTGAAATCAAAAATAAAAGCCAGAGTGTGAAATCAAAGTGGTTTTATCAAAAAAGGAGGGGGACTGTCATAAATATTTTTGAAAGAGGATCCTGCACTTCTCCTGCTTCCCTAAAAAACGGCCCTGCCTCATGAATAGGGAAGACGGGGAGCAGTGGGTGCTGCTTCTTCTACATTTATTGGGAAAAGGTTCTTCCCCCAGAGGGTGGTTGGCACTGCCCAGGCTCCCCAGAGCAGTGGGCACGGCCCCAAGGCTGCCAGAGCTCCAGGAGGGGTTGGATGATCCCCTCAGGGACGGGGGGATTTATTAATATTAATTTTGATTATTAATATTAATATTGAAAACAAAATATTCTCAGTTAGTAAGATTATATTAATACATATTAGCATAATAGAATAATAGAGTATGATTACATTGATATAATAATCTTAAATTATATTAATATACCTATTATTTATATAAATACTATATAAATTATATCATTTGTGCCGTACAGCATAATAAATTGTTATGCTATACCATATAATTCATATTAATGGAGCAATGATTAAAAATATTATACTGATTAATAAGGACAGCTATAAACACGGAATTTGGAATTATTTTCCGTGATGAAGAACTGTAAATAATAAATAAATAAATAAGGAATCAGCAGGAATTTTTCCAGCCAAAGGGCAAACAGCAATTCCTGTACTTTTGGGATACACCTGGATTTTGTTATGTCACATTTCTTAGCCCTGCGTGTTGGGACTTGTCACGTTACATTAAAAACAACAATCCCTACAATCTGTTCCCGGATCAGACATCGATAAAAACAACCACAACGATCAGAGCTCCGGGCACCCGTGAGAAAACTGGTAATTTAATACCTCCAGGGGTTCTTTTCGTTCCATGGACACCGAGGAAAACAAACACAAGGAGCTTCTCTGCCTCTACAGGGCTGAGAGGACTGGAAAGGGGGTATCCCAAAAAAACCATGACAACCAGTGTGGCAGAAAGCTGGAAGGACTTTGGGAATTCGGACCGTAATCATAATTACCGTTTTTATGCACAGTTAATTAATCATAAAATACTACATTATAGATTTTTTTTTTCCCCTGTTTAATGAAATTCATTAGAGAGGCCCCTAAAGCCCTGAATTTAATGTTAAACAAATCAAACCTGAGTCTGGGGTTGGCCCTTTTAGCACAGACGTGGCCTTGAATTAGCTGCTAAAACAGAACCCAGTGAGCCATTAACCAAAGGGCTGGTGGGGAAGCAGAGCCCTTTCCCACAACAAATCCCTGCTCCAGGTTGAGATGAGCTGCATTTTGCCTACCCTGGTACTTACTCAGGAAAAAAGGTGAGTTAATTAACCTCTAACTCAGAAATTTTAAAGGACAGCCAGCGCTTGGAGGAGAGAAGTTGGTTTTCTTGGGGTTTTGGTACAGAGTTTCCTGAGGGGAAACCATCCCAAATCTTCTTGGGGATAACTCCTTATCCATGATCCAGGTTTCAGGCTCTACCACCAGGATATAATGGTTCACCTGCCTGAATTTAATCACGGCCACAGATCAGAGGAACCTCCCTGGAGTGTGGAGAACCCCAAGCTTGGAGTTGCACGGTTCTGATGGGATTTTTAGGATGGGAAGGGATCCCAACCAGCAGCACTTTGTCATTGCTCCACTGTACTGATTCTGAGTCAGAGATTAAAGGCTTTGGTTTTGGGTGGTTTTTTTCCTCTTCACCCCTTTATGTTCTGCATTTATTCCCTCAGGGAATTATTCCCACACGGCAGCAACTCCAGCGCTGGATGTGTTGCTTTGTTCCAGCTCTTTGCTGGAGGAGAACTGGAATTCAGGTGCCTCCATCACATCTCCAGGGAGTTCAGCAGCAGAAGGGTCAAACAGCAGCGAGTTTGATCACAAAAACACTCCTTAGTGAGCAGACAGACCAAGAGGAAAGACAAAGGCAACTCTTCACTTGCCTTTAGCCGTGGGCAATACCACTTATTAATCTGGGCTAATTATCCAGTGCCTTTATCCCTGCAGGCCCAGATCCCCTGGCCTGTTCCATTCCCCCTATGGCAGCCAAAACCTCAATCTCCTCATTTCAGCTCTGCTTCCAGTAAAACACAACGCTCTGGAGCAGCCCTGCTGCCTCTCCTCAGCAAAATTCCATGGAAAGTTTGCATCATGCCGTGTTTTCCTTGTGTCTTTCTTCACACCTGCTGCCTGACTGGGTGATTTTCCTTGGAAAACCATCACATTGCCCACCATCCTTCCCGTGGCTGCAGCGCCACGGTTGGTCCTTGATTTTCCCTGCTCACCAATATCAGGACGCTGCACCCCCTGCTTTGAATAATCCCCAACAGGCTGGAAAATCCCAGAGATGGGCATTCATTTTGGATGACCACAAACATTCCAGAAAATTGGCTGTTTTCATGTCCTGACGGGCACAGTTGTAGCATTTTAATTGCATGTTTTCAGCCACTTCAGCAAACCCTTCATTACAGAAACGGGAAAACAAGTTTTCAAAATCCCAGGAGCACCAGAAAAAAAGCTGAAAACCTGCCAAAACAGACATTAGTGACATCACAAGGCCACAGAAGACAATCTGTGTCTGTCAAAGCCTTCAAGAGCAAGAAGAGGAGGCAGGAGATAACCCCGGGGAGCCAAATTCCCAATGTGCCTCAACAAAACCCACACAGCTTGGCCAGGCATCCAGGGAAGATGTTCCTGATGGAAATCTGGGCAAAAACCAAAGTGGCACAGAGCAGGACTTTCTCTATCCCACCAACTCTCCCTTACTTGGAATTTCTACTTCTCATGGAAGGGGGAATGGCTTCCCACTGCCAGAGGGCAGGGACAGATGGGAGATTGGGAAAGAATTGCTGGCTGGGAGGGTGGGCAGGCCCTGGCACAGGTTGGGCAGAGAAGCTGTGGCTGCCCCTGGATCCCTGGGAGTGTCCAAGGTCAGGTTGGAGCAACCTGGGCTGGTGGAAGGTGTCCCTGCCCGTGGCAGGGGGGTGGAACTGCTTTATCTTCACAGTCCCTTCTGACCCTTTCCTTCTTCCTTCAGGTATCTGGTTTCCCTCTGACCTGGTCCTTTTCTCTCCCTCCATCCCAACTTCCAGCTGGGCCAGCCTTGCATTTTCTCCTCCCTCTCCCTGAATCTTTTCTCTCTTGCTCCTGTCCAAGCAGTCTTTTGGGATCACCCTGAAGCACCTTCTGAGCCCAGCACAAAAGAGCTGCTGCCTCCACCCTGTTGGTCACCATTCCATCCATCCCTCCTCCAGCCAGACAGTTCCCTCTCACTCTGGTTCCACCAATTTCTTGGATCATTACACAACACCACGGTCCTTCCCCAGCCCACCCCACCCCAAGACAGGGAAGAGGTTTGGGATGGGTTCAACTGCTGGAATCTGTCAGAACTCATTGCTAAAACCAAAAGCTTCTTCACCTCCACCATCAGTCCCCCCCCTTTCCCTCCCTCATCCCCAGGTAACGCCAAGGCAGGTCCAGGGAAGAGCAACGAGGCTGGGGAAGGGACTGGAGCACAAGTGCTGTGAGGGGAGGCTGAGGGAGCTGGGGGGGCTCAGCCTGGAGAGGAGGAGGCTCAGGGGAGAGACCTCAGCACTCTCTGCAACTCCCTGCCAGGAGGGGGGTCAGTCTCTTTTCCCAGAAACCAGCAGTGGGACAAAAGGGCACAGCCTTAAAATTGCACCAGGGGAGGTTTAGGTTGGACATTGGGAAGAAGTTCTTTCCAGAGAGAGTGCTCAGACACTGGAAGGGGCTGCCCAGCCCATCCTGGAGGTGTTTAAGGTGAGACTGGATGTGGCATCAGTGGTTGAGAAGGTGGTGTTGGGTCAAAGGTTGGCCTCGATCCCAGAGGTCTTTTCCCACCTGGCTGATTCTGCAACAGAGGGAGAACAACTCAACCTCCAGTGTTTCCAACCCTAATCTGAAAAGATCAAGCCCTGGGATGTGCCATCTGCAGCATCCAGAGCACAGCTGCATCACGAGCCTCCCTGCAATCCCTGCTTTGTGGCAACTCAGCCCCAGAGGGGCCATTTCATCTTCATCTGATGTGACACCACCCCCACCCACCAGCACCCCGGCTGCTTCCCGAGGAGCCCACAGAGGCATGGATGAACCAGCAAATCCTGCTGCCTCCAGCACTCCCTGGTATTTCCCAGAGTGGAAATATCTCCCAGTGCACAAGAACTGCAATGTGTCTGTCTGATCCCGGATTTTCTTATCCTTACAAAGCAGGAACCCGGCCTGGACTGGAATTTTGCTCAGCATAAAAGAAAAATAAAAATCAAGTGGGGCAAGTGAGTGTAAAGCAACAGATCCCTGCTCACACTTCAGGTCCAGCTCTTGTGGAATGCAAATTCAAAAATCCAGGCTTTGGTTTTCCCAGCTCTGCCTTCAAGATTCATTTCCCTGTTTTTCCCAGTGATTAAACCATCACCTCGGTCTGGGGGGGGGATCTCCAGTGGTCTGGGACCCATTTCCACTAGTAAAGTGAGGAATCCTTGGCCTCACAGCTCATAACTGGTCGGATCAACTGGAAAAGTATCTCTGTAGGGTTCTGAACTAGTTGGACATGTGGCTGGAAACGAGCAGTGAGGGCCCCTCCTGATGCAGCACCACCAGATCCACATTCCAGCAGGTCCAAGGCTCTGGAACGGCTTCAATCAGAGGCAACAGCTCCGAGTTAAGGCTTTAACTGAGGCTGTCAATTATTTTAACTGAGGTTTTCAATTATTTTAACTGAGCCTTTCAATTATTTTAACTGAGGTTTTCAATTCTCTTTGATTAAAAGTCGGGTGACACAGGTGCACAAGAGATCCCAGGAATACCTGGCTGATCCAACACATTTGCCAGCCATGCCCATACAGCCTTCAAATATTTGGATCAACCAGGAACCAGCTGCCCCCTCGACTGCCAGGACAGTAAAATCTTTGCTCCCTCACAGGACAGCCCCAAATTCTTACCCACAGACCTCCGTGGCTGGACTCCCAGAGCAATCCAAGATGTCCAAGACCTTGTTATCCCTACAAAACTGCCTGAATCCAACACCTGGGGTGGGCTGCATGAACCAAAGTATTCATCACTGCCCAGGAATACCCAGAATATCTGTCAAAGGAGCAGGAACGTGCTGGGATGGTCGGTGGGGGGTGGCAGCAGATGCTGTAGCTGAGCTCTGTGAGTGCATCTGGCTCCTGAAATCCTCCAGGAGCTGTCAGGTTCAGAGAAACACGCTGCAAATTGATCCCAGGCACCAGTCAAGAGTGTTCAGCAGCACTTAACAGAGAAATATGGAAAGGCAGAGCAGCTCAACGGGACTGAAGGCAGTGGTTTCACTCCAGGAAACGTGCTTGGGAAGTTCTCTGCTGGTATAACAGGTAGGAAACCCAACCTGCAGATCCTCAGAATCCTTGTACAGCCACCACAAAACCAAAAAGGAGCAAAGCCTTTGTACTGATGTGAGTTTTCAACCAAAAAGTCCTCTGGGTTGCTGAGCTGGGCATGTCCATCTGGGCAGTTCAGCACATTCCTGAGCACTGCACAACTGGGGAAGAAGCTGCAGCATCTTCTCCCTGTCTTTCTTCAGCTAATTAATGCTCCTGATTAGCTCAGCTCTCGTGAAAATGGGTTTGTTTTCTGAGCAAAGTAGGATTTGCCTCTTCCTCGTCACCGTGGGATGAACTGTTCCAGGGACTGGACTCTTGGAGCTGCTGAATCCATTTTAAAACCTGGAAGCCTCACACTGAGGAACTGGCCCTGTGGTTTGGGCAAGAGAAGAACTCCCCCAACTGTAGTTTTTATACCAGCTTTGCATTGACAGGCAGCTTTTAGACCTCCTTATTTAATAAAAAGAATTGTCCTCTTCCTTTCCTTTATAAAGCTGCCCTCAAAGTGTAAATTGAAATATAGCCATGTACAGAACAGAACATTGAGGGCTTCCCAAACCCCTCCTCTGGCCTCCTCACCCTCGCAGGCACAAGAAAACGTGGGGAGGTTGGTCAAATGTTTTCTTGTCCAAGCCAAGTGCAGAGAGGGGGCTGGAAGGCACCCCCAGGGACCATCCAGTCCCACTCCTGGCCCTGCCCAGGGCACCCCAACAATCCCCCCTGTCCCTCAGAGCCTTGTCCAACCCCTCCTGGAGCTCTGGCAGCCTTGGGGCCGTGCCCACTGCCCTGGGGAGCAAAGCACAGCTCTCACATTCCACTGAGCTCTGCTGTGGGAGTGGGAAGCTTCTGGAAGCAGCAGAAGCAGGACCTAGACAAACAATGACACATCTACAGGCCAAGCAGGTCTAGTTTTATAGTTCCACAGCCTGCAGGTTCGGGTGGAGGTCACTGAGGAGCAGCTAAAGGAGCTCAGCCAGGTGACAGCAGGTAAAAGTGATGTCCAGCTGGACTCCAGGCTGTGAACACCTGCATGGGAATGTACAACCACTTCATAGGAGCCTCGAGGTTGGAAAAGCCCTCTGGGATCAGAGTCCAACCATCCCCCCAGCACTGCCAAGGCCACCACAGGGACATGTCCCCAAGCGTTACACCATTCCCTGTCAGGATACAGAGTCATCCCACAGACTGTGGACCTCAGACTCTCCCCATCCATCTTTCACTTGGTCCCAGGTCTTTTTGGACGTTTCGGGGTTATGGTGATGGGACTTGGGGAAAGAAAGGAATCCCTCCTTGTTCCACAATCTACTCTGAGCACTCATTATAACCCCTCTGGAATAAACATCATCACCTCCCATATGGCCAAGACTGTCCTTCCTTCCTCCTTGATGAACTTGCTGGTGTCAGACAAGGTCCAGTTCAGTGTCAGGAAGCACAGACATCCTTGGAAAAGGTGAAGGCCTTCCCTACACGGTGCCTTGATGCACCAGGACAGTAAAAGGGGAGAAACCCCTAAAACAGGCCAGCATCCTTTGTAGTCTGCCCCTGGAGATGGGAAACAGGTCATATTTTTAGATCCTCCAACTGAAGATCCCATAAAAACCTCTTTGCAGGTAAATTACTGTTCTGGACCCGTAAACTTTACTACATGTGAGTAAATACACCGTTTGACTCGTTCCACGGGCTCCTTCATGAGCAAAGTCCAGTCCAAAATTGAATTCTTGAAAGAGCCAAGATTTATAGAGCCTATTCCCCCTCCATTAGTCTCACCAGCTGTTAAAGCAGTGACAATTTTAGTGCAGTGCAGCCCTGGGAACCTGGAGGAGCAATAAAAGCCACCCAAGAGCTAAGACAGCCATTCCAGTCCAAAAACCAGCCCTTGCTGCAGATTCTCTGGGATTCTGTATCCCCTGGGGAGCTGAAAAGAAACAAAAGAAACCTCACAAACTTGTCACTTTGGGATAATCCAACAAGAGCCAGGCAGGAATATCCTTATTTAGGTCAAATCCCCACTCCTCAAATCCCCACTCCTGCATCACTTCAGGGTCAGCTCAACCTCAAAGCCAAATCTTGACCCCATTAGAGGTTAATCGGCTCATTTGGGTTTACTTTGGGGTTGCAGGTCGATTGTTAGAAAGGGATTTATTTCTATCAATGCATTTCCTAAGAAATACAGGAAATTGGGAGTTGATTAACGGCCTCATCTGTGCTGGTAACTTCACCACTATCCAAAGGTTTCGGGGGCATTTCCCTGAGGGATTTGGAAGGCACAGGCCTCAAAGTTCCAAATTCAAATAGTGCTTTTCCTGGGAAGTGCAGAAATCCCAGGGGAGGCAGAATAACTCTGGATCCACAAGTAATTTAAGTGCATAAGGTCGTGCAATATGTTTTTTGGAAATACCCTGGAAAAAGGCAACCCTTTTCCAAAAGTTTCTCACATATGACATCAGCTTTTCACTTCCAAATGTCTTTAGGATGAGCTGAAAAAGTTACCTGAGCACTCCCTAAAAAAAGAATCACAGAAGGGCCCAGCGGGCACCTCCATGAAATTAATTGTGCTTCTGCAATATCCTGATTTCTCCCCAAGCATCCAAGGCAGCAAAGGCACAGGCTGAGGACTCAAAGGCAGGAGGAAACATCACCCCCAACTCCCCTCACAGCAGTGTTTGGACTGGCCACACATCACACACAGCAAGTCACCCCCCAGCTCTTGGGCACCAAGCTGGTCAAGATCTTCCATTTGACCTGGAATCACAAACTGATGGAAAAATCCTGTTCCATCACCTTGAAGACAACTGTTATTGTAGTATTTACACAGCATCAAAGAATCCTGGAATGGTTTGGGGCAAAGGGACCTTAAATCCCTTCTCATTGCACCCCATGCCATGAGCAGGGACACCTTCCACCAGCCCAGGTTGCTCCAAATTGGCCTTGGACACTTCCAGGGATCCAGGGGCAGCCACACTTCTCTGGGAAACCTCTTCCAGTGCCTCCCCACCCTCACAGTAAAGAATTCCCTCCTGAAATTCCTAAAGCTGATCCCCAGCTGTTCATCCAAAAAGGAAATGTTTCTTACAGAATGTAAAGTTTTAAGCAAACAACTGAAAGTTTCCTGGCCCTTCTCCTTTCTGCAAATGTTTCAGGTATTCTTGCATGTTGGGATAAGGAGTGTGCATTTAATGGAGTGACTCTGGGATCCAAAATCCCCTGGATATATCCCTAGGGCTGTCACCCCTGTGATGTGCAGGATCAGCAGACCACAGACCTTCCCCTCCCGAACAGCAGGGACAGAACTGAACTTTGCCCACTTTCTCTCCCAAGAAAAGAGATTCCAGAGTCACTTCCCCCTCCAGAGCCTGTCTTATCTGGCAGTATTCTGGCTTTGACATGTCATTATCCACTGGGGGGGCACAGCAGAAGGAATGGGCCTGAAAACAGAGCTGTCTAGACAGCCTTGTCTGAGCCACAACGATTCCACGGGGAAAGGCCATAAACCCTCATCCTGGAAAAGCCCATTACCACAGAAATAAACCCTCAGTTGGGCCCAATTCTAACCCAGCTCGTGCTCCCAGCTGCAAAGCTCTTCCAGCGAAGTGATACCATCCCTGCTCGGGGAATGCTGGAGCAGAGCACTGAACAAAAGCACTTTCTGCCATTCCCTGGCGGGATCCTCCTCTCCGTGGAGAGGCTTCCTCCATTCAGCTGAGCTGCAGGAAGCACTCCCAGCACACAAGGTCATGAAAAAAGAGGCTTATTCCAGCTTCTTGCAGTGATTCCATTGTGCAGGAGTGGTGTTAAACCCCGGGGACGCTCCAAAGTGACTCTGGGCATCCGATGCCATTTGCACCGATCCCGGCCCGTCTCGTCCATCCAAAGGTATCCTGAGCTGTCCCCAAGCTCTTCCTTCAAGAATCCAAGAGCAGGACGGCACTTATTCTAAACTGCTGAATATTCATTGCCCATAAATGCCAATGAAAATCTGCATCCTCCTTTTCAGAGTGCAAATCCGGAACGTGGGGAGACTCCGTCTTTATTAACGCGCCATTTGGATTCTAACGAGCCAAACCTTGGGCATTCATTCCTGGGAACGTGGATGAAGCCATTACATTGATGGGTTTGATATGGAGGCACTGAAGCCAGGCAGCCTCTGTAAAGCAAATTGCTGTTCATGGAGTTCGACCTCCGGGGGCAACACGGACACTCGGGAAGAGCGTCCTGATCTTCCCTCTTGGATCCCTCACAGGACTGAGGTCTTACCACACCCTCACGCCCTTCAGGTTCTTGGGCAGTGCCCAGGTTGGAGAAATCTTCCCTTCCAACCTTCCATGTGGCTTTCCCTACCAGCATCTCCCATCTCTCTCATGTGCTGCTCAGTGAAAATCCATGCTGGCTTCTTCCCCTTCCTTTAATTTATTCCTCCGAGGGGAATGACATTGTCTACGGGATAGAGAAATCAACTGGAAGCCACAAGTTTTGTCCTTTTTTTTCCCTGTGTCCACTTAGTGTACAAAAATGTGGGTGCTCATCCTAAACAACACCCCAAAACTCTTTTGTTAATGGGAAAAGCAAAATAATCCCATAAGATAACTCACGTTCTCCTCAAACAAGAACTGCTCTCTGTCTGGTTTTGTGTCCAGTGGTTATAAAAAGAAATTAAGGGTTGTTTTATGCTAAAACCTGAAGCAAACTAAAGGTGGGTGAGGTGAGTAACAAATTCCTTGGGTATTTTCGTGGCAGCTGCCCTAAGGAGAGCTCCCATTCCAGTTGAAACCTGTGGCTGCTACGGGAGCAAAAATCTGGGTACTCAGCTCCACCTTCCTGCAACCTGTGGAAGCTGCTCTGCACAGCAAGGCCTCCTCCCTGCCTCCAAGTCATTTCTCCAAGGGAATCCAATGAATTAAATCTTTATGCTACTGAGATGCACAAGGTAGAGCATTACAAGGGGTTTAAAATTCGTGTTTGTTTCCTCTCTCCATGGAAAAGCCAAAGTTTCTGGACAGCAGTTCCCAGCTCCAGAAAAGTTACTAAAAGAAGTGGAATGAAAGAGTGGTTGAGACAAGTGACAGCTAGATTAGCTGGGAAATGAGGATATTGCAGGAGAAAATAGGAGGATTCTGACAATAAAAACACCACAAATACATTGGGGGAAAACCAGTAGAGAAAATAGGAGAGGGCAACGACTTAGATAAAAACAGGGAAGAGAAAAGAGAGCAAAAGGCTTTGAAATGACTTGAAAGTAAAGATGTGATGTTTAGAAGTGGGGATGGAAGGGGGCAAGAGAAGCAGGACACATTAATGTTCCCACTGGGAAGCAGCAAAGGCATCACAAGGAGCGGGGTCGGGGAGGAGAGAAAACATCAGAGCAAACACGGAGCAGCGAGGGGGGACCGAGCACAAAGGAGAGGAGGAAACCTGGTGGGAGGAGACCAAATCTGGATCATCCTGCAGGCAGAGTGGGGGGGAAAAGGGGCATTTGAGGTCAAAAAGGAGGAGGGGAAAGAATTATAATAGAATAAGGAAGGCAAGGAATGCTCAGGAGGCAGTTTTGGGCCAAGCTCAGCACGCACACTGCGTTTCCAGGGCACTCTGGAGATGTGCTGCAGGGAGACACAGCCCACTAGGAAAAGGCAAGGGAAGAAGGGTTTGGCACAAGGATTTAGGAGGCAGATATTCCCCCCGGAGTAGGGAGGAAAACAGTGGGCAAAGGGCTTTATGTGTTTGTGTTTAAATCCATATATATGTGCACGCGGGGGTGTGTCTGTAGGAGAAACTCCAAACAGGAAAATTTAAACATTACTGTATCCTCCAACCATTTTAATTCTGAACTATTTAACCCTAGAAAATTTCAATAATAATGTTTTTTTAACATGAAATATTCCAAGCCTCAAATCCAGCAGATCCAGGAGGAGCTTTGCAATCAGCTCAGCAAGGGCAGGATTTTCCTGGCTGGGTGGATATGAGACCTATTACACTGATAAGGACTTTGAGAACAGGTAATAAATGCCCTGACCAACATTTAAGGGGTAAAAGTTGTTCTCAGGTTCAATTTTTATCCTTCCTGGTGTGAAAAGCTCCTGGTTTTTTGGTGGGCAGGTAAAAAAGGAGGTTTCCAGATAAAAAAAATGCCATGGGGGGAAGGTCTGGTGTGAGCTGATCTTCTTAAAAAGACATTTCATTTCTCATCATTGACTCCAAATGAAACCTGCAAAGGCCACAGATCCTAAGAAGCAATATTTAGAAATTGAGGCTGGAAATTAGGCCTGTCTTGGGGAAGTTATTTCTGCCTGGCTTTCAAATACATCTTCATGAAATTTAATTCGCCTCTAAGGGCATGGAGGGGAGGGGACCAGATTTGGTTGTTATTTACAGCCCATTATCTAAAGTACAACACAGGTTATGGCTCCACACAGAACGGGAGCATTTAACAGGAGGCAATGAATAAAAGTGTCACTCCCCCCACCCGTGTCCTGGAGAAATGAGACACCACGAGGGCCAAAAACACGGAGCTTCATTAGCCCCGGGAACACTCTGGACTCTGCAGGCAATAAAGGGGGAAGCCTGAGGGGATAAATAACCCTGTTTGTGGCGGCACTTTCATAAAACACCCTCTCCAATTAGCACCAGGGCCAGTCCTGCATCCCTGGGGAACTCCAGGGTGGGGAGCAGGATTTGCTTCCCTACAAAGCATCTGCTCTCGGTGCCATCAGCCTTTTAAACATCATGGGGGTTTGTTTAACATTTATTACTTGGGTTTGGTGGATGCCATGAGGTTTCTCAGGCTCTTTTTTCCCTCTTGCCTCCTGCTAACTGGTGCTTTTTTAACCCATTGTCACCCCCATCCCATGATAGAGAGAATGGTTTGGGTGGGAAAGGACCTTAAAGGTCATTTCATTCCACTCCCTGCCATGGGAAGGGACATCTTCCACCAGCCCAGGGTGCTCCAAGTTCATCCAACCTGGCCTTGGACACTTCCAGGGATCCAGGGGCAGCCACAGCTTCTCTGCCCAACCTGTGCCAGGGCCTGCCCACCCTCCCAGCCAGCAATTCCTTCCCAAAATCCCATCTAAACCTACTTTCTTTCAGTTTGAAGCCATTCCCTGTGTCCTGTCCCTCCATCCCTTGTCCCCAGTCCCTCTCCAGCTTTCTTCCTCACTGGCTGCCCTGCCTTTTGCAGGGACAGGGTCTGGCACCCAAAAATCCCAGTCCCTTGGTCCTGGCAAATGGAGAAACTCAAAGAACATTCACCTGTGGTGGTCTTGGATATAAAATAAGTCTCGATTTAAGGACATATTAAATAAAAACATCCTTTAAGGAAAAGAAATAAAGTGGATTTGTACCTTCTCTTTGAGCTGCTCATGGTTCAACCCACAGACCCCCAAACCCAGACTCAAATGTGGACCCCCCCATGCTTCCAGAAAGGGGGGATTTATGGGAAAGCTCAGGAGAATTTCTCACACACATTCCCTTTTTCCTGCATCTCCTCAGGAGGCACAAATCAACATCTTTCTCCAGAGGAGAGAATTAATTGAAAAGCCAGACTAGTCCTTCCCTTTTCTGTCATAAATCCTGTGGTTTATTCAGCAGGGAGGGGTTTGGATCCATGAGCATGTCATTGTTTTGTTGCACATATTCTTATTTTGCAATTTCCAGACCCATCCAAGCATTTTCACTCCTCCTCCTCACCAAGGATTTGCAGTCAATTTGGGGAAAAAAAGATTTCTCGTGGCACTGAAGAGCTTCAATTAGACAGATCATGATTTCTCTATGCTTACTGAGTCTTGGAAATTAAATTATTTGCTCATTTGCTGACTAAAAGTGGGAAAATCATTTCTGGAGAACAGAAAACTTGACAAATGATAGAGTTGGAAACTCTTGAGGAATCGAATTTGAATGTACTAAAACCCTTCAGTAAAAGTTTACTGAACTTTCAGGCGAAAGAAAAGGAAGAGGAAAAGGGGAAAGGGCTCAATTCCTGCCACCAAGAGTCACCCTAAACCCCAGCCTTGAAATCCCAGAACGGTTTGGGTTGGAAGGGACCTTAAATCCCATCCCATCCCACCCCCTGCCATGGGCAGGGACACCTTCCACCAGCCCAGGGTGCTCCAAGCCCCGTCCAACCTTCCCTTGGACACTTCCAGGGATAATTTGGTCAAGCTGCTACCTCCAGATTAATGAAACAAAGCCAAATTCCAGCCTTTTTTGTGGTTATTTTCCCCCTTCCTATTTTTTCTCCTGTCCAAGGCACTTTCCTCCTCTCCTGTCTCACCTGAACACTTCTTGCTGCTTAAAACTCTGGGTAAGGGTTTGTCCTTTTGACCACTTGTTCACTCCAGTATTAATAGCTTTTAATCTCCCTAAAACAAAGCCCTTTATCTGCTCTGGGGAAGGATTATGTGAAATCAATGCCTTTTTTCCCCACCCCAACTTGTTTAAAGAGGTGACCTAAATTAGCTTGGTCTTAAAAGCCACCTTGAAATCTTCCATCTGTTTTATAGTTTATGACATTAAAACAGCAATATCTGGTCCCTGTGGCTCCCTGGGCTGTGTTACAATCAATGAACCTGCAATTAATCTGCTCTTAATCCCAGACCTTATTTTAAACCAGCCCCATCTAGGAAGTTGTGGAGTTAATTCCATCCTATCACCCTTTACTGATAAACTTTATCCTCGAGGTCCTGATCAAGCAAAGCACATACATACAGTAATATCCTTTGCCAGATACACACACTGCACGTTTTCACACTGAGCATTTGAAATATTATTTAAATTAACATTTAAAATCTGGTATCTTCTAGACCCAAAACCTGAGCAGCCCCCTCAGCATCCCAAAGCCTGAGCACGGATAAAAACCAGCAAATCCAGAGGGATTAACAGCACAGAAGGTGAAAATCACGGCTCAGAACCTCCTGGGGAAACTCGAGGCTGAACCTCTGGATCCACATTCCCTCTCCCTAAATATGTTTCTGACCGAAAGCAGTGCATGACTGGGGGGTGTTTAATTAATCCCAGCCCAAAGATCCATCGGGATGGAGAACACGTGTAAAGAGCCTCCCCCTCGGGCTGCGTATGAGCGATTTTGTGTTCCCTGTAAACATCACCGCTTTCAGAGGTGTTTCCCCATCGTTGTTTTCGCTTGGCTGCATAAATGGTTTAAATCTTGCCCTGTATTTGCCAAGCCACAAGTGCTAAAAACCTGCTGAGGAGCTGCTCGTTCATCCTAGAACGGGACAGGCTTTGGCACCACTTAAAGCGCTAATTAGTCAATGCCTGGTTCGGATACACCACGAGCTGTTCCCTGGCACCTTCCTGAAGAATTATTCAGCTCTTTTTTTCCCCCCTTATTCCTTCAGCTGAACTTTTTCCTGCTCGCTGGGCCAGGCACTGTCAATGCAAATCACGGCGGCACCGCGGAGCTCTTCCAGCTGCAGCAGATGTGGCTTTTCCCTTGTCATCCAAGAGAACTTGTCCCTCCATCCACTAAGGCAAAAAAGGATTATATTTTTTTTTATTTCTACAGTTCCAGAGAAAGGAAATCTAGTGATTCACCAACATCACCATTCCAGCTGGTGAAAGTTCACCTGGGATATTTACGCCCGCAAAGCAACCTTAATGTGGCAGGTTTTATCCTTACAGAAGTAAACGGTGGTATGTAAATTCAAAGCTGTCACAAGAAATTGTGGGGTCCATCAATCAAGTTAAAAGCAGTTGTATTAATGCTATCACTACATCCTGATCTTATTTATACACATGGAAAGAGTATGAAGTGTTTCCAGTCACTAAGAGTCACTTCAGAGGGTTAAATGCTCCAGTGTGAGTTTGTGGACTCAAATCTCTTCAAATTTCCTGGTGAATTTGCTTTTTCCACTATTAATTTCCGTTAATTTCTCAATTATACCCAGTTTCTACAAGAAAAAACTACCTGAACTGGGTCCCAGGAAAAGTGTCACCCGCGCTCCAGGATTTCAAACCTTTTCCGTTTCGATCGCGGTATTTGACATACAATTGTCACTTATCATTCACCTCAAACCTCTTCCAGGGAAGAGACAAAACAATGTCCTTCCAGCACGTTCTCCCCCCCTCTGAGATGGTCTCTATTAATACACATATTTGGTGATCTGCCTGTCCAATATCTTAAGGGTTTTATTTATCCTTTTTTTTCCCGGGCAGAAAATTACTTGTTCCCACTTGGAGCGTGTTGCTCTAGAAATAACATTGCTGTTCTGTCAAATAACATGTGCTCCTACAAGGAACTCCTACATTTTTGTGTTGTCTTTACCAGGAAAATGGAATGGACCCTGAGAAACTTTGGATGGGAACCTGAGCAACTTGGTCTAGTGGAAGGAGTCCCTGCCCATGACAGGGAGTCAGAATAAAATCATCTTTAATGTCCCTTCTGATCCAAACCATTCTATAATCCTCTGAAATCTTTAACATTTAAAGATCAGAATCACTGTTACGTGCATGGATGGTGTAAAATTAATTAACCCATTTCTCAAGTGCTGTTTCAGTGAGTTTAATTAAATCACCACTCAGTTTTTGCCATACAGCAAAGACATCTAAGCTGGAGAGGAAAATTGTCCCTGACCCTCTAATATATAGATATATATATATAAAAATATATTGAATTTCTAGGAATATATATATATTCTTTCCCTGTATTCCCTCACAATGTTTATTTCCCTCCCTTTCAGCTGTTCATGGTGCCTAATGAGTTTGCTCAAACAGCAGGACCTGGTGCAGGTCTCATTCCCAGGATAATGGATCCCTCTTTTGACAGGGCTCTGCAATCTCAGTAATGGATGCATTTCATAATCGCCCTCGTCACAATTAGATAAAACTCTGCCCTGGGAGCTTTTCCACTTTGCAGGCGCCAGGCAGGCATTTCAGAAGCGATCAGGGGGCTCCTGTGGCACAGACCCATCTGTCAACTGGAATTCTTGGAGTTACAAGGCATCACTTTCAGGACAAGATGCTCAGTTTGAACTCCCGTGTTGTCCTTCCCTGTCAAAAGAATTCCTGCCATCGAAGCGTTCAAGCAAATCCAACAGTCGAATTCAGTGACAGAGGGCACAGATTTAGGGTTATAAATGTTTCAGGAGCCTTTCCCTGGCACAAATATTCAAAATTATATGAATATATTCATAGAAACTGATGCTGGACATCCCTTTTCCCGTGGTTATTTAAATATCAGTAAATTATTTTATCCCTTTGATGTTTGCACGTCAAACCCTCCATTTCTCATGGACTCATTAAGGTTGGGAAAGACCCCCCCAAAATCATCCAGTTCAACCTTTGACCCAACACCTCCATCCCCAAATAAACCGCTTTGGGAAGTGCCACATTTTTGAACACTTTCAGAACATTATCCCTAACAAAGGGAAAGCTTTCCCCAGAAAATGTGAACACTGCAGCTACATCCGTGGAGTATCCACTAAAAATAAACCCAAAATAATTCAGCTGGAGTAGGAGCAGTGACTGTGACCTCCACAGCTGGGATGCTGTGGGTGCTTCCACAGCTCCTGTTACATCCCTAGGGATGGTGGGACATGGAACTGAGATTAGAGGTGAGGAACAAAAGAGCTGGGACAAAATTGAGGGCTGGTGGGGAACTTGGTCATGGTTTTGATACTCGTTCTTTTATATCTTATTTTAAATCACTTTTGGACATCATTTGATTGGAGCATGTCCCGCATTTTTACCCTTTTGTTGATTTTTTTACCTAAATCTCGGTAGTATTTGGGGCACTGCCGTAATATGGCCATGACTGATCATGTCCACCAGCTGAGTCTGGATCTCAAATGGCACCAGTGACACCAAAAAAGCACCCAGGTACCAGGGAGAGCACAGGGAAAGGGATAACTGAGCCTTGAGTCTTCTCACCTTTGGATGCTCCAAGGTCATTGGCTTCACCCCTCACTGTCCATTTAGAATGATTATCAGCAATTAAACCTGAGAATGTGGAACCACAGGCTGAATATTTTGAGATCCAAGCCTCGATTTCCTCCTTAAAAACTAAACTGAAGAAGCCTCAAACCCAAAATTACATCTCCCACTAGCCCAGGATGCTCCAAGCCCCATCCAACCTGGCCTGAGACACTTCCAGAGATCCAGGGAAATGGTTTTTGGGAAGCCATTGGGCTGCTGAAAAAGTCACTTCAGGCTTCATCAGGAAAAAACTGTCTCATCCTGTCACCCCCCACTTAAAGCTTGGCCCTAAACTCCCACTTCCTACAAAACAGGGCGTGAACTCCGCAGGAATGGTGAAATACAGGTCTGACTCGGGGCTTTTGTGGTGCCTCCCTGACAGGCACTCCATCAACATCAAAACAGCCACCTTTCTCACCTCTGCTGCTCCTGTTCTCCAGTGGAGCCCACAGGGAAAATAAAATCTCTGCTGGCAGCTCTCAGGTAGTAAAAGAGTTAAGAAAAATCACCTCCAGAAGCTAAAAAGCTTCCCTGAGGTGGAAAACCAGCAGGGCTTGCAAGTGGGAAGTTAAAGACAAAAATAGGTGGATCCCAAAGGAACTGCCCATGCCTTGGTGGCTGCACTGCTGTGGGATGGCCCTGGAGCCCCTCCCTGCCCAGATGGGACACGTTTTGGTGGTCACACACTCAGGGGTGCCCTTTGCCAGCTGTTGGGTCGTGGGTTGTCCCACACCAGAGCTAACTAAGCTGAAACCAGAGGAAAGAGAAGCATCTTCCAAAGCCAACCCCGCTGGAGCTTCATGGATTTCATAAGTCCCGACTTAATGGACTTCATAAATCTCTTCATGAGACCTGTGGGTCTCCCTGTGTCAGGTTTTCTGTTCAAATTGCTCTTGGGAGTAACATCTTTGGAGCACACGTGGCAGGAGGACACACAAACCCTCACCTCCAACCCTCTGGGTCTCAGGGAGGAATTACTTTAATTAAATTTCTCTTCTGGGATTGCTCAAATTTTGCTTTCATCAAACCACACCTTTCATGCAAGACACTCTTCTAGAAAAGGTGAAACATGTGATGGTTACTGTGTCCTGTAAAATGCAGGAATATGAGCAGAAACAGGGACTGGCATTCCCTAAAAGCCTGAGCAGATGAAGGAAGAATTAGGCAAAGTGCTGAGGAGCTCCTGGCTGGCTTTGAGCACATTGTCCCAAGAGAGGACAGGACCAATAAACTCCTTTCTTCTGAGAAAAAAAGTCTCCTCATGGTCTCTTTCTTCTCTTGCCCACCTTGGATTTTCCCACTCAGCAATAAAACCCTGCTAAATCCAAAACATCATTCCACAGTAACGAAACCAAAGCTGTCCTGTGACCAAGATCTGTCATGAAGGACCTTCATGATACTCCTCCAAGGAAAAATGAGGTCCTGGTCGTGGTCTGAGCTCCTGGATGTTCACAGTTAAAGGTCATGAGATACATTCCCTGTCCTTGCTTTCCACCAGAATAACACAGAAGGCCATTCTTATGGAATCATGGAATGACTTGGGTTGGAAGGGACCTTAAAGACCATCCAATTCCAACTCCCTGATGTGGGCAGAGACACCTTCCACTAGCCCAGGGTGCTCCAAGCCCCTTCCAACCTGGTCTGGGACACTTCCAGGGATGGGGCACCAATTTTAACATCTCGAATTAAATACTTTATAACATTAAACACCTTCTACACCATCTGGCTGAAGGACCACTGAGCACCAACATTAGATTAACTTGAGGGTGTTTTTTTTTCCAGGCCATGAGAAAACCAACCTTTAAGTTTGTTATTATCCCGTGTTTTACACTCAAACCTCAAGCAAACACAAACTGAATTTAAGCCCCTGCACTTGAGCTCAGCTGGTAAATCCACTCATCCCTGAACAAGGCGGCTTCAGAGCAGCTTTACCCTCAGATCCCTCCCCTTTTCACCACAGGAACCAAAGCTGCATCTGCTGCCTCCTGCTCACACCAGGAAATCCAGGTTCTGGCCTTCCCACGCCCCACCTCTGCCAAACAAGCCTGGTTGTGCTGTTCATCTGTCACCAGAAGGGTGGCCTCTTGCTCAGAGCTCCCCCAAATCCATCACTGGAGCCCTGGTGAGCAGCAGGCTCTGCTTGGGATGATGGATCCGTGCAATGCATCATCAGGACACAGTTTGGAGCAGGATGAATTAGGGGGATGTGCCACCAGAGCTCTGCTGTCCTAGGAACACATCACTCTCCAGCAGGCCCTGGCAGACCCAAAAGCGTGATATAAATGAAGTTTTAAAAGGGTTTTCTTTATAAATATCCAAGTGAGATGTGTGGCAGCGAGGGCAAACTGCACCTGGAGTCAATAACGCGCCTGAGGATCCCACATGCTTTTTGTTCCAGATGGAGCAGCAGCATCTCTCAGCTCTGCCCTAATGTGAGGCTGCTGAGAGATTAGGGTCATTTCAGCTGTTTCTGTTAAAACTCAACCCAACCTCGTCATTAAAGCTGCTGAGGATGGACTGAGCTGCAAACCTCAGGCAGGAACTTGGTTTTCCAGCCATCACCTCCTCACACAGCTCAGCTAATAATGAAGCTCAGGGCTGGTTTAGCTTTTTTCTTTTTTTTGGGGGGGTAATATCATTTTTGTTTCACTGATTAACCCCTCTCAGTGCTCTGGGGGCTGTTATCCTTTACCACCCCAGCACTGGGAAGGAGGGAGTAACATCCCACCAGCTTCTTCCAGCTGGAAGAAGACCCAAAATGGAAAATGTGGTAACAACAGAGGGATGTCTGATATTAGAACATATTTTTATCCAAAAAGTACAGTAATAGAAAACCTGCTCCTCTCAGGAAAACCTAAAAACCTTCCAGAGCCCTGAGATCCCCATCACCCTTCAGTTTTGTCCCAGCTCTCCCAGCACCAAAACTGTCACCATTTGCATCCCTGACAGGCATGAAATAGGAAATAAACCCCTGACTAAACTTCTGAGGATCAATTCTCTCCATGAATCCGCCCAGCAGAAGGGGAGGGAGCTGCAGAGACTTTTCTCACCTCCAATCTCAGTTCAGTGTCCACGTCCCACCATCTCTAAGGATGGAACTGGAGCTGTGGAAGCACCCAAAGCATTCCAGCTTAAACACCCACCCTCTCAAACCCTTCATTTGACTATTGTTGATAAGAAATTAGAGTGAAACAACTCATTTTAAAGGCTCAGACTACTCACAGCATTTCTGCCTTAAGCCCGCGCCAAGCTCAGCCTCTTTAATTGCTTATTTGGGCCTTATTATTAGAGCTGATAATTGTAACCACATATTAAATGAGCTGACAAAGAGCGTGTCTCCCGCTGTGAGCCTGCCAAGACCCAGCTGGCTTCCTGAATTCCGAGCCATCTTTGCAGGGGGAATTGGAATCCATTGGAAGTTTTGATTTTCATCGTGGGTTGAGGTTGATTTGCTCAACGACTTCATTACAACGGGCAGAGCAGAGGGAGCGTTGCCTGCGCCGCAGAAAGACTCCCTAATGAACCTCTCGTGGTGTGGGACGAGCTGGCACTCGTGAACACAACAATGATTAAGTTCCTTCTCCAGTGGAACAAAACAAGCCACCCCCTTTTCCGCAGCTGAGCGTGGCGATAATTAGAGACCGTCCCTGGAAGCGGGAAGGGCCACGTGGTGCTCTGACCACGAAGAGGAGACCTTCTGCTTCACTTAGGGGGGTTCTGCCTTCTGGAGGAATTAGGAAGCCACGAGGAAGCGACAGGACAATAATCCCCCCCACGGCAGAGCAGCTCAGCCGGGAGGGAGCGCGAGGAGCCGATTAAACGAGCAGGAGGCACTTATTCCTCCAGTCCGAGTCAATACATCCTGATTTTTGTTAATGGAAAGCACTTTGGGTGGAAATCCAGGAAGGCAGCAGTCAGCACCGTTGTCCTCTTCGCAAGTGAGGCTGAAATTAGCAGTTTAACAGTGCCCAGCAGCCAGCGGGAGCAGAGGGCTGTAATTTATTGTCCACTCTGCTCTTCCCGGGCTTCTCCAACGACAGCAGAGCAGCCCCAGTTCGATCTGGTATTGAAAGCACTGGAATTGTTGCTGCCATCAGACAGTCAATGCCATTGACACACGCAGGGAGCTCCACACCCAATTAACTCCCCACCACACGACCTGCCTTTTGTTTCCCCTCCAAGGCTTGTTTTCATAGAATGACAGAACTGTTTGGGTAGGAAGGGACCAAAAAGACTGTCTCGTTCCACCCCCCTGCCGTGGGCAGGGAAACCTTCCACGAGCCCAGGTTGCCCAGAGAGAGCTCCATCCGACCTGGTCATAAAGAAAAACTCCAAATTACCACTTCAAAAAAAGAGAAACCAGGAGATGGGGACACTGATGCTTTTGAAATGGCACCTATAAAATACACATTTAGCAACAAGACGTTTGAAAAGTGGATCAGTGACAGAAGACAAACCATAAACCGAGTACTTGTCACCGGGAAATTGTTGCTTTTCCATCTCTCTAAAGCCTTTTCAGTTTCCCATTTTAATTCCCGGCGACAGAGCAGCCACACATCAAAATTCCCTCTGCCCTCCAAAATCCCTTCACTGAGCTGAACCTCTGCTCTCTGACAGCGTCAATCTGGGGCTCTGATAATCCAAAATTATTAACCCTCATGAATAAACCGGTGGAAACCTTTCAAGGCACAGCCACGCCTCGGATTTGGGATTGAAGAGTGGGTTGTTATCGGCGAGGGGGTAAACTCAAGAACAGGGGAAAGCCACCCCATAGAGGCATTTCTGCAGCCACACCTGGCAGGAACAGGAGTTACAACCAGGGGTCTGCTGCAAATCTCAGACCAAGAGAAGTGATTTCCACCCCTCCACCACCCAGACACACCGACCCAGACCTTCCTCTGCAACAGAGTTGGGCAGAACACACCTGAAAAGGGGTTGGGATGAGGTGAAGTCCCACTCACCCCATCCCCTGCACTGCTTTAGGGTTGTGGTGCCCAAGCTCTGCCCTTTGCACTGG
>JAWWES010000190.1:0-18976 GCA_035583135.1 Lophotriccus pileatus
CAGGGATGGGGCAGCCACAGCTTCTCTGGGCAACCTGTGCCAGGGCCTCACCACCCTCACAGTACAGAATTTCTTCCTAATGTGTAATCTAATTACTTCCCTTCCACCAGTTCAGTACCAAAAACTTTGCTCTGGAGAGGCTATTCTGCATTTTCTCCACGTTTTCAGGATCCAGGCAGGCTTTCATGGGAAGGCTGGGGCTGTACCACGCAGGTCGGCCCAGAGGATGGGTTTGTGAAGGACAGCATGTAAAACACAGAGCCTGCCTGAGAAAAACACAAGCCAGGGCTGGGAGGTGGAAAGGGGTTACCATGGCAAGAAGCACTGGCTTCTCTGAAGCCCTGGACCTCTTCCAGCCCAAGCTGCAGCCCACAGAAATCACTGCCACCAGCCAGAGCTGCTTCACATACAGGCACACATCAGCTGAATTTGTTAATCTGGTTTTAGTAAGATAATAATTGCATATTTATAAAAAACAACAGATTTTTTTTTAAATGACTGGTATTCAGTGACTGCCCAGGAGACATGGATTGATTTCCTGCTCGTCAGCTAATCTCTAATTATTATCATTGTTATTATTATGCATCATTATACTTAGCTTCATAAACAAAAGGCGATGAAACCCAAAGAGATAAACATGAGATACCTATAACTTAATTTGAGCTTTATTAGCTCAAAGCCTGGAACATTCCAGGAGAGTTTTCGCCAAGATCCTCAAGATGTGAGTGCTCACAACTATACAGTGGCTTTGAAAAAGTATCACACTGCTTTGAGGAGACACAGGCTCCCAGAGAAGCCAGGACCTTCTCCCACCCTTCCTGCCTGTGTCTTGCAGCACTGGAGAGTCAGGAGCACCCTGGGATTAAAGAACCTTCGAGTCTCTCGAGGTGTGTTTTATTCTCACTTCAAAAATGCTCATATTTCAGGGTTTATTAGTACATTCTCTCTGAAAGCCTGTTACATGCCTGCTGCTCCACAGGGCGCCCGAGGGGAATGCCACACTGGAGCACTCGGTGGCCCTGTCATTTCTGGTGCGTGTCACGGCTTCATCCTGTCTCGTTAGTTAATTAGAGGACAGAAGAGCAAGCGGCAGAAATCGGAGCAGCCCAACAAAATGTGTGAAAATGCTAAACGAGCTTAGAAAGCAAAGCCCAAGGTGCTGCCCTTTGTGGAAGCCACACTTTGGGCATCTTGTTCCTGTCATTGAGGATGAGCAGGGTGCACAGGCGGATGCTTGTGCCATGCCAGGACAGCTCTATTAGCGGAAAAACACGCTGAGTGCAGCTCCTCCCCGCTGCACCGTGCCCAGAGGACACCTCCTGCACAGGGGTGACCTGGTTTGCTTTTTTCCCAGCTTCTTTCTCCTGAAACTATTAGCAGAAAAATCAAATAAGGGTTATTACAGCTGTTTGGCTGCACTTTTGTACTGTCATACCTTAAAACGATGAGCAGCATCAGGTAAAAATAATTTTACTTTAATAAAATAACATTTTCCAGCAAATGGAAGATTAATGCAATCTCAGTTACTACTAAGAGTATATTTTGCAGTGTTAGAATTTTACCAGTGTCCTTAAGTTCAGCTGGTAACTTTTTAGTGTGGTTTGGGTATTTTTACTTTACATTCTAGAAATCCTGTACCCACATTCTTGACACGGATGGGAATGCAAAATGGGAACATGGGAACGGATGGGAACATGGGAATGCAAAAATCTTTGTGAACTTGAGTATACATTTACTACACTGGGAGACTTATACTTGGTGTAAGCTAGAAAAGGTGTCAGAAAGATAATGCTGGTGTTGTTATTACTAATCTGTGGCTAATAAATGAGTAAATTTGAACATCTAAGTGAATTAAATAAACGTCTGCCAGATCTCAAAACCATGTTTGCAGAGTGTGGCAGGATAAAGCAAACTGTAATACTGTACAAAGGGTAGTGAAATAGGGCTTTGGATGCAGGAGCTGGAGTTGATGATCCCTGTGGGTCCCTTCCAACCCTTCCAGCCCAGGAGATTCTGTGATTCTGTGAGTGTCAGCAGCCTGCACAGCCCCAGCCCAGCCCTCAGCAGGGACCCTCCTCACTGCAGAGTAGGGCAGAGAACATCCCCAGAGTGCCCCTGCTGGCACACCCTGGCTGCCTGGGGCTATCCTCCAGGGTGATTTCCATCACTGTGTCATTTTTACACAACCAGATCTGGGTTATGCTTCCCTGGGGAGGGCAAGGTGCCTGTTAGTCACTCAGTGGGGGATGACTGCTCTGCTCCTGTTTTGCCGAGGGCCCTCTCTGCCAGTCTGATCTCTTCCATTAGTTTATTTTTCCCAGCAAATGGTGTTTCCCAAGCTCTTCAATGATGCACATGCTCAGCCCTGTACCCCAACCAGTCAGGGATGCACCAGCTCTTGGTCCCACTGGTGCTGGGGGAAGGCTTGAGGAGATCCTCTGCCCAAGGGACAAGAGCAGGCAGCACTGAATTTGCCTCTACACAAACCAATTTGAAAAGTGAAAGAACTTGCTTTAGAAGTTCCACAGTGCTGTCCTCCTGCAGCCTGTACCATGGGCAGTGTGCATGTGGTGCTGGACCAGGCTCACAGGGAGCAAGGGAAGGCAGGAGTAAGCCCTCCATGGCAAAATGCACAGTGCTTCCTGGAATCTGCTTTTCCATGTAGCCTGCAACGCTGATTTTTAAACCCACTCTGCTGGTTATTTACTTCTGAAATTGAGCAGTGCGCCTTTGAGCTCTAAATTTTAGGGAGTATATTGTACCTGACTAATTTTATGGTCTGCATTGCCTTTTATCTTGGCTTGCTATTAATTTAACAGCAAATCTCTGTGTTTGTCAGTTTTGATTCCTGGGGTACCATATAACTTGGTTTGTAAATTGATTTGTCCTTTCTGATACTTCAATAAAGCCATTTGGTATAAACACAGCTCTTCATTTCCTTGTGAGTACGTGGTGAACAAGCAGAAGCTGAGCACAAAAATAGACATTTATTTAACCAAGGAGTATAACAAGGGGAGGTCAACAGAACTGGTTGGCAGCCTGCTGATAGTCTCTAAACTAGGTGAGGGTTGTACTGCAAATGAATGGTTTTATTCTCAGACAGGACCTACTGAAAGCTATATCTTGTTTGTTTGCTGTGTGCTGTGCACAGATGAGAAGCTCTGGGCCGTGCTGAGCTCCCCCAGCCCCTCACCCTGAGATCCCAGGGCATGCACTGCCTGAGATGTCCTGGTTTTTCCCAGCCCTGGCACCTCTCTGAGTGTGCAACACATTGCAGTGGGTGAGAGTGGGTGCATGATCAGGAATCTAGGGAAACCAAGCCAAAACTGGGGGTGTGCTTGGTCTCTTATCTCTGGGAGGTCCCTGCTTCTTCTCCCTACTGCATGAATCCCTATTCTCTGTGCTCATTCTCTCCATTCCCTTCTCTTGGCTGATTTCTTACCAGCCTCATGGCCACGTAAGGACACCTCAGATGCTACTTCCAGTGCGGCAGGAGAGGGCATTTGTGGTTAATTTTAATTTCTTTTGTGCCAGCAGCTTTTCCTCTGTGTCACCCTTCACGATGCCAAGGCCACAGCACGGAGGGCTCGTCATTCTCACCCTGCTCACATTTCCCACAGGGACATGGGCAGCAGGTTGAGGTTCAGCCAGGTGGGAGGCCTCTGTATGTAGGGTCACTGTGCATGTCCATGCCATGGCTGCTGCAAGCCTGCAGAAACTACTAATTAAATTAATCTGACAACTAACATCCCAGCTGTAGATGGTGGGGGATTTGCAACAGGGCTTTTGGTAGCAGTATTGGCTCAGGGACACATTCCAGGCTGGGCACCACATGAAACATTGATGAACATGGAGGAGAGACACATGGGTTCTCAGGCAGGAGAGGGGCTCTACAGGCTGGAGTACCCAATATTCTGGTAGGAGAAGAGGCAGGAGTGAAACACTGTGTGATGGACAGATCTCCAGCTGAATCCCTGGGCCAGAACTGCTGCAAACAGGGAGCCCCAGGCAGCACAGACCGGCTGCTGCAAAACTGGGGTCACCCCAGCTGCCCACCTGGGTGTGACACCACACCACCACCTTCCTGGTGGACAGCGTTCTGGAGGATTTTAGCACTGAAGAAGTCACTCACTTGTGTTTGTCTTCTCCACTGCCCACACAAAGGAACTTAAAAGGAGAGGCAGGAAAAAGCAGGGTACTGCTTTTCCACCAGGAAAAGCCGGGCAGCATTCTAACCAGAGCACTGAGGTCTAGGAGAAAACATGCTGAAAGATGTGAAAAGAGATATGAGGAAAGGCCCTGATGTGGGATGAGACTATATCTATACAGTAAGGCAGCCAGAGCAAAGGCAGAATATCTAACTGCAGGCAGTGGGAACCACCTCTAAAAGCTGCTTTTTACTGTGTTAAATTGATAGAATCATAAAATCATAGAATGGCCTGGCTTGGAAGGGACTTAAATCATCATCTAATTCCAAGCCCCTTCAAATGAGACACTGAAAACGTGAGGTATTGTGAAGCTGAAGAGAAGCTGGACAGAGAAGGAAGCTCAAGTGGCTGCTTTAACAAAATGGTTCATTTTTCTTTGAAATTAATTAGCTGAATCCTGACAAAACCTGTTATTAAAAGAGCACTCTTGTCTTTTTAATCATCAGAGTTGTTTGCAAAGCGCTCCCAGAAGCTGGAAATCATACCCTCTCCTCCGGCTCTTTTGTTCATTTCCATCAGGGGGAAATTCATGAGAATTCATTAAAAAATTATTGGCACCCCAGAGCCAAAGGCAACAAACCTTTCAAAATGTCCAAATAAAAAAAGCTGTAATGAATAACCACTGTCAAATGGCCCAGCAAAATGGAAAAATAGGACAGCAAACAAAACTAGACAAAAACTTACAGCATTTGCCTGTGAAGTGGGGGCTGCAATTAGGAGTTCTGTGATTCACACCCCAACACTCGCCCACCACTGCTCTCTACAGAATGATTCAGGGCTGATTGCATCACTCTAATTCCCTGGGACTTTCCTTTCAGCAGTGGGAAGAAAGGGCTGAAGGCAGTTGGGTTACTCTAAACCTGCAGACACAAGTTGTGAGATGGAATTTGTCCTCGTGCTCGTTGCACAGTCCCACCAGCACTAGTCACAGGTGGAGGTCTGCTGGAGTTATCTCCCTGCCACCGTGGGGTGGGCAGTGGGTCCGGAGAAGGTCACTGCCTGATCCTGGAGCTGAGAGTGCAGAAGGATGGGGAGAACATCGTTTGGTCCTGCATGAGGAGGGCCACCAAGATGATTAGAGGGATAGTTTCCTCTCCTACAAAGAAATGCTGAGAGGATTGGGATTGTTCAGCCAGGAGAAGAGAAGGCTGAGGAGTGACTTAATTGTGGCCTTCCAGTACCTGTGTGGAGCCTGCAAGAAAGACAGAGAGAGACTTTGTAAAAGGGTTTGGAGTGACAGGACAAGGGGGAATGGCTTCAGACTGACAGAGAGTAGGGTTAGATTGGATATCAGGAAAATCTATACTGTGAGGGTGGTGAGGCCCTGGCACAGGTTGCCCAGAGAAGCTGTGGCTGCCCCATCCCTGGAGGTGCTCCAGGCCAGGTTGGACAGGGCTTGGAGCAACATAGTCTAGTGGAAGGTGTCCCTGCCCATGGTAGGGGATTGGAACTACGTGATCTTTAAGGTTCCTTCTAACCCAAACCACTCTATGATTCTCTGGATTCTCTGGTGCTGTGATGTCTGTCATCAGCCAGAGCAGCAGCGAGAGGAGCCGTGGAAATCCTGTGTGTTGGGCTCTGTGACACAGCAGAGCATCCTGGCTCTACATCTGGCACTGAACGGCCTCCCACATAATTTCAGTGCACTTTTCCAACCTGCTTTCAGCTGTGGGGACCCTTCCCCAGTGTCCCATGTCCTCTGTCACCATCCCTATGTGGGGACCATGGCAGGAGTGGGTGTTGCAGCATCCAGCTGCACCTGCAATGGCTGCATCAATATCCATCTCTCTGTAAACATAAACTGGCCTGCTGCTCAGTCACTTCAGTTTATTCATATTGATTCAGCACCGTTAATGATTAAATACAATGTTCTCCAAAGCCTGTGTTTAACAGGAAACCTTGATTGGATTTGCTGTTTGAGATTGGGTTGTTTTCAGTTATGTTGCTGGTCTTTTTTCTTTTTTCCTTGTGGAACATCATGTCATTTTACAAATGAACAATTAACCTCTCACCTTTTAATAAAAAACTTCCATCTCTGAAGGATTCACATCCTCCTATGTAAACAGACAACTGGCAGCACTTGGAAGAAATCCCCAGAACCCCAGTGCAATGCACTGTGTAGCTTTGCCTGCCAATAACTGTTCAGGAATCTGCCCATCCAAATGCTGTCCATCCATCACAGAGTCCCAGCCTCCAAAGGAAATATCCAGACTTCAGTCTGAAGGAGGAACATGTTTGCAGGTAGGACCAGGAGGATACAAAAGATCCCTGCATGTATCTGGGGCAGTAGCTGCAGGTGAAGTGGAGCAGAGTTTTACTGAGAGCTGACATTGTATTTATTTCTCATCTTGCCTTTAAGTGAGGAGGCACACGAGAGCTCAACCACACAAGTTAAGAAAGTAAAACAAGGGCACAGTGAAACTGCTGAGTTGCTATGAATTAGCGACAGCTTAAAAAGAAGATGTGAAATCAAAGATTCAGGAAAAACCCTGACCTGACAAAGCACAGAAGCCCCGTGAGAAAGAGCGGAGGGAAGACTGAGTGCAATTCAGCAAGACAGGTTCATTGCAGGCAGCAGCACAGACTGGCATTTCCTGGGGCAGGGACTGGCACTGTGATGGGTCAGGATGGGGACACAGCTTGACCATCCCCAAACTATGTGCACGAGCAATAAGATGATTGCTGTGCATGGGCATGGACGTGTTTCTGCTCTCAAGCCTCTGTGCTTGAGAGAAGATGGACAAATAAAAGTGACCCAGAGGCCCAGGGTTACATCTGGTTAGACTGAATGAGATGAAATCCATTTTGGGATCCCTAATGGCCCTCGCTCAGTGGTGTCTCACTGGTGCCAGGATATTAAGGGCACCTGTCAGGGCTATTTCAGGAAACAGAGGCTTCCTGCCTGGTGCCCCCCTCTTGTCTGCACTGAGCCCATGTCAGATGAGTCTGCTGGAGCAAGGCTCACAGAAAGTTGTGGATTTAGTGGAAAAACGGGATGAGAAAGTGGCTGTCTGAGGTCCCTTGTCACACACAGATTCAGCCTGGACACTTTGTGCTTGGTTTTGGCATCTTCTGTGAAACATCCACCTGCAGGTTTTGGCCCTGGCAGCGTACCTTGAACTTTACCCATCCCCAAGCGCAGGAAAGGGGTTGAGACTTCTCCCAGAGATCTGCCTTGTGGAGCCAAGCTGGTATCTCCTCCCTTAGGGAGAGCCAGCCAGGGTGAGAAGGGAAATGAGTTCAGAGTCTGCACATGGACACTTCTCTTGACACACTGAAACATGTGCTGGTCACATACAAGTGGGCAAAGCTGGGTTCTGACCTGACAAAATGCAGGGATTTGAGTTGCAGATGTGGGTCTGGACATCAATCTCACAGAGAGACTGAAACCCATAAGCCTTCATGGCCTGAGGGGTTCAGCCTGGCTCTGCCCCATTGCACCAGGGTAAAGATTGTTTTTTAAACTCAGATGACTGGGTTTGCTCTTCCACAAGAGCTATTGCCACAACTACCTCACTTTTGATCTCCTTAATTGCTGCCATGGGTTACAATTCCCGTGTTTTTGAGTGGCATGACCTAAGCTGACCACAGGTGCCTTTCCATGGGCAGTTGGGCTTTGGCTCCAAGCAGAGCCAGGGGTGGTTGGGAGCAGCACACACGTAGTGCTTTGCTTGATCCAGGATAACGTGGGGAAAAGACACGTAACAGAGGGACTGAGTGAGTTTTAAAACAGAGACTACAATGCAAACATGTGAATTGGTCTGTGTGCAAAAGCAAGAGGAACCTTCCAGCTGAAGGAAGACCCTGCTGTGATTTAAGTGTGAAATGAGCTGCTGGTGAAGGGACGTGGGTGTGCAGTTGCTCATCAGATGAGCAGATCTGGCAGCCAAGGACACATTTTCAAGATTATGTTGCAATTAATATGATTTAATGTCAGTGCCTCTTTTTTGTTCTTATCCCACTATCTCTCCCCAGGGCTTCATCAGACTCAAACTTTCTCTTTACAAATCATAGAATCATAGGATGGTTTGGATCAGAACGGACCTTAAAGATCACCTCATTCCAACTCCCTGCCATATAAAGGGACACCTCCCACTATCCCAGGTTGCTCAGAGCCCCACCCAACCTGCCCCTGAACACTTCCAGGGATAGGGCAGCCACAGCTTCTCTGGGCAACCTGTGCTCAGAGACTCACCACCCTCACAGGAAGATTTTTTCCTGATATCTAATCTAAACTTACTCTCTTTCAGTTTGAAGTCCTGCTTTCTGGCACAAGGGAAGTCACCACCACACTTCCAGCTACCCCAGCAAAAGGTTACAGAGGCAAGGGCTTCTCCTGACCCTCAGAACACCAGATGTGTTTCACTTAATAGCCTTGAAATCCAAAGGTGAGAAGGAAATAAACTGAGGCAAAGTAAGAAGTTTGTGCTTCATTTAGGAGATGCCTGACCAGCTCACTTAGCCCAAAATGCTGTTGCAGCCATTCCAAGAGCTAGGTTTGGACATATTATCCATCTTTTGCTTTCAGCCTCCATCACTGTCATTGCAAATTCAGGCTTTTTCTCCTTTGCTCAGACTAGATACAGGCAAGATGTTCCAGTGAGCTTTGTGTGACAAGGAGTGGGATATTCTGAAACCTCTGGTGGTTTTGGATAGGAAGTTCAAGCCCACAGTCAGTCACTCACTGATGATTCGCTGACAAAGCTACTCCCAGAGATTGTTTAATGGATGAGAACTCCCACAGAGCCCGGCCTGACAGCAAGTGCATCTCCAGACACCCTTCATGCTGTCAGCCTGGTTTTCATGCTCTCTAAAGGCACCTGGAGATGAGTAGGCAAAAAAGGCACCCAGAAACCACTTCTGCCTCCTGACAAGATGCCTCTTGTTGTGAGGCTCCAGCCCTCTGCCCCACCACTAAGCATCATATTCCCAGGGAAAAGAGATCTCATTTTTTTCTTCACTGCTGCCAATAAAAGAGTTGGCTGCTTGGAAATTCCCCCAGTTTCTTCCACCCTTCTTTCTTTCCCCTCTCCAAGCACACCTCTGAAGAACTAAGAACAACCATCACAGCCAGTGTGAGCCCCACTAACACCAGCAGTGGGTACATTCCCAAAACATCCTCTACTCCAGGCATTCAGTTTCTGTCTTCTGACTCTTCTCCTGGCTTTCTTATACCAACCTAATCACTGAAGTATCTTTGTGGGTCATGTTGCTTTAGGAATTAATCTCTCCTGAAATTTCTGCTTTAAGATGTCTGTCCCCATCCCAGCTGCTGTGGAGGAACCCTCGGGGAGTCCCTGACATGGGGAGAATGACCACTTACATGGATGTAATTTAATTCTGGGGAGGGTTGAAAGACCTGTGAAAGACCTAATGTAGCAAATGAACCTCTTGCTTATAAATTCTCTTGCATCAGCAGAAGCATTTTATTTGCTGAAGGCTGCACTAATCACTGAAAGACAGAAATACATCTTCCACTGGGATTTATCCCTGCACTTGAGCAGGGAACACAGATGCAGTTCAACTCCTCTGCACCCCAGGCTAGAAGGAAATTTCCCAACTCCTGTTGATTTTCCTTGCTTTTGCTTTGAAGCTGTTGAGGATGGAGGGAAATGAAAGAAAACAGGAACATCTATATGGGTGAAGCTCCTGGAACTCCCTGCTACCTGCCCCAGGGGCAGGAGGGAGCAGGGGGCAGCAGATGAAGGTTACAGGCCTTGGTGAAGGGCTCTTCTGTCATCAGACAGGCACCTGCCCACAGCAGGAGTCAGGAGCCTCCTCCAGCAGGCACTGCCCTGGAGAGATTAACCCCAAAGAGGGGATGGAAAAACAGCCCTGACATGAACCTGCATTCCCTGCGAGCGAGTCTGGAGGGAAATTCAGCTGCAGGTGCAGAACACGGTGAGTCAGGCTCTTTTTTCTCCCCTCTAATAATACCACACCGAGAAGGGTCTGTGGGAGTTACATGAGGTCATAGGGGAGGTTTCCAGGAAAAAGAGGAGCTTTAGTAGCTCTGGAGGGCCTGGCTGTGTTGGAGTCCTGCAGGGGCTGGAGTGATATTGGATTTACAACCATCCTAAATGAGAGGTGAGGTTAAGGTTGGATGTGGCTTATCAAGAAACACCACCCCAAAAAAGAGGCACGTATATACATATGGGTACAGCCTCCCTGGAAGGGGCACTTTTCCAGCTCACAGAGCTCCTGTAGAAATTCCCACATCAGAGTTTTCCTGTTCCAGACGAAGACAAGCTAAGCAATAAATACTGGGAAAACCATGAAGGATAAACTGCTGCTGCAAGAAGAAATCTCTCCTGCCTGGCAGAAGCTCTATTTGTCTCCCAAAGACTTTAGTCTCAGTCTCTCCCAGGGGAACATTAACAGAGCTTGTTAAGAGCTTTCAAGACAAACAAACCTTTTTCACAAACCAGGAGGACAGGTAAATTTTTGAGGTCCCAGGCCCCCTCCTAGTGACCTGAGGGGATACTTCATGCTGGAAATGCCATGCCAGGGGACACTGTGACAGTGCCACTGAGAGACCCATCTGCATAGGAGCTGAACAGCAGAGCTGCTGTGAAAACAAGACCTTCTCCCTTTAGGTGCCATGGGCTTGCCACCATCTCCTTGTCTCAGGAAGAGGGCTGGAGATGGCAGTCGTGGTCCCAGGGCTTCATCTGAGCTCTGCATCCCCAAGAGCACCACAAGTTTGGGCTGATGCTGGTGCCTTGCCTTGTCCTCATCTTGCTACTCCCCTTGTGGACAGCCCCCAGCTCCAAGTTTAGCTAATCTCAACACCCACTTCATGGAGTCACCTTGAGTGAAGAGCTGGAACAGCAGCTGTCACTTGTCCCATCAGGCTGGTCCTGCCCCTTGCCCTCTGAGCACTTCTGCCCATGGGAGACCGTCTTTCTCTGGCAGGGTCATGCTCTTGGCAGGTGAAGTTACTCAGCTATTGACTACATTCATTAGTCAGATATTGACACACCATGCTGGAGAAAATGAGAAGGACCCCTCCAGTGACTGCTTTATTGCCCAGGCTCTTAAAAGAAACCTGCTCCCCATTTTCTTCTCCCCAAAAAGCTGAATATTCAAAAGGTCAGGAGGATGTGTCAGGATGAATCAGCCAAGAGACACATATCTAAGATCAAAGGATCGTCAATCCAATTAACAGCTTGGGTTCCTGCAGCAGCAGACATTTTACGTGTAAAATACACACTCCTCAGTGTTTCATCTCCAAGTCCAGGTCTCTCTGGAAGTCTTTCTTCTCAAGTCTTTCTTCTTGTCTCCCCCACTGTCACAGACATCCCTCAGTTGGTAGGAGACGTTTTGTAACCAAGAGTGCAAATTCTCTCTTTTCTCTCCTTTCCCAGAGATACTGTCTGTCTCTTTTTTGGAGTTTAATTAAAACTACCTCATTTTCCCATGGCAGCTCCTGCCCAGCTCAGGGTGAGGAAGCTCTGCATGTTGGGTTGTGGGAGAGACCCAGACCCTGGGTTTCAGACCAGATTCAGAGGAGGGTTTGACACTACCTTTGCATTGAGGACAAGATTGTGATGTCCCAGAGGAAGGTGAGGAACACACAAAGCAAGCAAGCCCTGGCCAAATAGAGCGGGATTCAAACCCAGAGAGATGTGTTTTACACTGATCCCAGTTCATTCTGGGGAGCTATTAGGCTGCACACAAACAGACTGATTCTCTGGCCATGGGAAGGTTGGAAAGCTGCAGAAAGGCTGTGCTGGTGGAGGAAAGCTGATCCTGAAAGCTCAGCCTCACAATGGACAGGACTAACCAACCCCAAATTTGTTCTCATCAGCTTTTAGGGCAAATATATGGAGTTCGGGACCAGGAGCGCATAAGCTGTTGTTTGATGGGTAGGAGAGGACAATAAAAATGTCCTGGAAGACTTACTTATGGATAGGTGGAGATTTTATTCCTTCTCATCAGCCATGTAGAAGGCTGCAGGGATCAACACTGAGCTGGAAGGCTCCTGCTGCAGCCTATGGCAAAGAAATAGAGGTGTGGGTGGAATTTGAGGAAATATATCCCCCACTAGAAGGAGAAGTTCAAGCAGACAAAACAGTCTTAGAAAGGGAGGGTCCGCTCAGGGAATTGTTTCATCAGGCAGATACAGAGTGCCGAGCTAAGGGGAATTCACAGCGAAGGAAAAAAATCCAGACTTTAAAAGTGTGTTTCCTTCTTTCAAAGTTATCCAGCAAGCTGTTAAAAGTAACCTTGGAGATGCAGCTGCCAGGCTGACACGGCATCGCCCCCTCGGCTGCGCGGTTCCAGCTGTGCCGTGGCGATGCTGCTGCAGTACGTTCTGTAATTGCTAATCAGCGCTTCACAGCGCACACCACCCCAGGAATCGATGCCTAAATAAGCACAGGGAAGTCTTAGCTAATGAACTGGGAGTTCATTTCTATTCTGGGGACAGGCTTGTTCCCTTGTTCCTGAGAAGTATCCTGCATTTCTCCACGTGCTGACGTTGAAATGCGGTAGTTGTGACTCCTCAGCTCTGCATCTGCTGGAATCTTCCCTGTGACACATTTGCAGTGTCATTCAGCAGATAAACCTTGCTTTTTAAGCAGTCCTTTTTAGAGAATCAAAGAATCATTTAGTTTGGAAAAGACCTCCAAGATCATTGAACCCAACCTGTGACCAATCCCCACCTTGTCACCCAGACCAGAGCACTGAGTGCCACATCCAGTCATTCTTCAGACACCTCCAGGGATGGGGACTCCACCACATCCCTGGACAGGAGGGATCGTGGAGTCACCACATCTTTTTCTGACTGTTTTGACTGGGAGGGAAACACCTCAGCTGCTGCAGGGCCAAGAGGTGGAGATTGCTCTGTCCACATGGAAAGAAGCACTGATGAGGCTTCGTGACTTGGCAAGAGCATCCTGTGGGCTAAAGGTCCCTTCTCCCTGCAGGGGAGGCTGCAGGCAAAGTCAGGGCTCCAGGTGGCAGAAGAAGTTGAGTGTTTGTTTGCAGAAGGATGAAAACAACACCTTTGAAAGCTTTCCAGGGACTTGCCCTGCTGGTGTATCTTTATGTAGGGTGTCAGCTTTGGAACTCCTCTGGCATCCGTGGGTGCCACCACATGATCTGAGCCCTACCAGCGAGAAAATCCTCCCCTGTGAAGCTCCTCTGTTGTTTATTCTGATCTATGCCATGACTGTCCCTTTTCAGTCAACCTCCCTGATCCTAGGAAAAGAGTCTTTTCCTCCTGCTTCCCTCCTCTAAGCCCTTTCCAGGGGCTGTGTCTCTCTCTTGTGTGCCACCCAGTGTGGACACAGGACACTTTGCTCGGAATCATGTGGGTCAAAAAGCTTTGGCTTCTGGCCAGCACCTTCCAGCTGCAACCCAAGATTGCTGCAAACTTCCCCTTATTGTCCCCACTGCTGTCAGTGGTGAGTTCTGAGCATCTTGCTCCGGACCTGCTCTATTCACACCCAGGGAGCCCTTCCTTTCCCCAGCTGGGGCAGAACTCGTTGCTGAGCAAATCAGAGCCCTCTCTGCTGCATTTGGGGCATGCTAATCCTTCCTGCCCTCAAGCACACTCCAAAAATAGCACCAAGCCCCCACTGAGTGCAGCCTCAACAGCAACAGGTGCCATCCTGGAGCTGCCACAGCCACTGGGCTGCTCAGAGCCCACTGAGTCGCTGGCAAATGCCACATGAATTTGTACTCAAGCCATTATCCTGTGACTCACTGCCAGGAGCACCTGGGATGCATCTGAGGCTGGGCTGCAGGTGGCAGGATGGGGGATCAAGGCAGAGGCTCCCCCTCTTCCACCTGTCCTGACAGAATTCATGCTGTGCCCACCTTCCCACAGGGCGTGGGATGTCTGTGAGGCACAAGGGCTCGATTGCCAAGCAGGATTCTCAGGCTGTTTAACAAAACCATCTGGAGTTTGTACAGGGATCAGCAGGAAGTACTCAGCTACAGCCACAGGATGGAGAGCTGGAAGTGCCATTCAACTCTGCTTAGCCACAGTTTGGGGATCAAGGAATTAGATTCCATCAATCAAAACACCATATTTTCCTCAAAAAACTTATTCTTTTTGATTGTACTTTCATTGTGGGGTCTCTGAAATATGATTAACTTCATTTTGGATTGACACATTCATTTTACTTGGGTTTTGACGATAAAAAAAAACTGAAAAATTTAATTTCCTCCTTGTTTGCTTTGTCCCTGAATGCACTTGTTCAGATGATGCCGAGGGTGTTCACACATTTTCCCATCCCCCTCCTCGGTTGTTTAAAAAACATAAAAATCACAAACCTTCTCCAGCTGAAGGAGTGTAGAAGGAAGTGGAACAGTCCCTGGGTCAGTGCACTCCACTTGGCATTAGAAAGGGGAACAGTGTGATGATGAAAATGTGACTTATTTGTTTTCTAGAAAGAACCATCTGAAATTATTTTTCAAAGATGAAAACTGTTGCCTTTAAACAAGCACAGAACCTTTCCCAAAATCTGCCTTTGCATGTTTGGTGCTTGTTGTGCATTTGTTTTCTGGTACTACAGTTTTTACATGTGTTTCTTGCAAGAAGCAGCATCTGATGCTCCCACTGGGCTTGTGCAGCCATGGACATGTGCAGGATGGAAACAGGAATGTGCTGCTCCCCAGTGCAGGGCACTGCTCTATTCCCTGCCCTGGGAAGACTGGCACCAGGGGCAAAACACACCTCTGCCAAGAGCCAGGGCTCTATGTCTGTACTAAGGCAGGGCCACAGGAAAGGCTGCAGAGAGCAGAGTGAGTGGCCAGGATTTACCTGGCTGAATGCAGATGTCTGCAGCTGAGCTACTCCACAGCAATTTTGTAACCTTGTGGGAAAATGGCCCATCTAGAGAGGTAGTTTATCCTACCATAGGATAGTCATAAAATCATGGAATGGGTTGGGTTGGAAGGAGCTGTAAAGATCATCTTGTTCCAACCCCTCCCAGGGTCAGGGACACCTTCCACTAGCCCAGGTTGTTCCAAGCCCTGTCCAGCCTGGCTTTGAACACTTCCAGTGATGGGGCAGCCACAGCTTCTCTGGGCAACCTGTGCCAGGGCCTCATCACCCTCACAGTAAAGAATTTTTCCTAATACTTGACTTACATTTCCCCTCTTTCAGTTTGAACCCATTACTCCTTGTCTATCACCCCAATTGTGCAAAGAGTTATCATTTCCTCTGATCATCATTTCCTGGTGTTCTGCCAACCTGAGCTTAACCAGGGAGTTCACTTGGATCCTGTTTGCTGCCCCTGGGATATCTCCCCTGCCTGTCTTTATTCTCCTGTTTAACTACTCTTACCTATTTAGATCCTGAGCTTTGCAGGACTAGACCCTTTCCCACATGGCTGGTGTGACACCCGGAGCTGTGGAGCTCCCTGCTCTGGTTGCCTGGTTGCTATTGCCATTGCAAAGACACCTAACAGTCATCTGCATCCCTGGACACTCGTACAGCCTTTCCATTGGCCTGGATGGGCTTTCAGTGAAGATTAACTCTTAGAAACATGGGCTCTCCATGCAGGCTGTGGTCAAGACTTGCAGCAAAATAGTTAATGGTTAACAATGGCATTAGTTATCTTCTTCTCCAGTTTCCAGTTGCAGCAAGCTTTAGAGAAGCAGCATGGGTAAACCAGCCTGGCATTTGTAATGCCCACATATATTTTTATGTCATTTTTTTGCTTTAATGACCATAATTTCCGTTTCTGTAACACCTCTTCTTCCTGTTTTTCCTTTCATTCTGTCACATGACAGCCTGGTCTGGGCAGATCCACATTTCATGATGAATTTCACTGACATGTACAAAAAGGAAAGCAGGCAAATAACCCAGCCCTCATCACTTCCTCAACTGATGAGGCAAAGAATCCCTCAGTAGGAGGATTCTGCAATCCAAAGATGACCCTTCCACCAATTTCCATTGAGACCAAAACAGAGCACCTGGGAACTAAACATTATACCATAGTATTCAAAATGGTAAATTACCATCTTGGAATTTTTTAATCCAACATTTATTGAGATTTGTGCCCATAGCATTGAAAGTAAATGTGTGTGAGACCCAGAAATCAGCTTGTGCCCCAGGAAGGCGCCAGCTTGGGCTGGGGGAAGAGGCTTAGGAATAATATAAGTAGTAGCAGCACTCTTTGGGGTGGTGTCAGGTCAGGGAAAGGGACACATCCACCAAAAGGCATATAAGGAAAGCAGGGAAAGTACCTGCTACTTATGCCCAGTTGTGTGGTTCTTAAAAGGATACTGGGAGAGGGAGGATCATTGAATGAGGGGATGTGGCCATGGCTGGGGGGACTGTTGCTCTTGGATGGGGTCTTGAGGGCACAGTCCCCTCTATCATCCTCCATCCTCCAGGAAAATCTACACCCAGAAGCAACAGGGAACCACAGGAAGGTGTCCTGCCTGCTGGGGACTGGCAGCCCTGCTTGCATGACAGCTGACAAAATGACTAGCAGTCACTACTGGCTGCACATGAGAAGCCCCTGGCTTCTCTGTGTGCGAGGTAGCCTGAAATCTGGCCAGATATGGGGGTTTTATTAACCTGTTTACATTTGCAAGTTATGACATGTCTCATCTGCTGCGAGAGTTGATGGCGCCAGAGCCTCGAATGAACAAACGGGTCAGAAAACAAGGGCAAAGAGTGAATCTGCTGCTTGGTGAGGGTAGAAGGGGGTTGTTTGATTCCTAGAAGGATTAAACTGACTTGTAAAATAGCCCCATTCAGGCAACAGCATTTGTGAGCACTGACATCTTAGCTTAACAATGCTCTTTACCAGCCATTTGAGAAAGCAATTTTAAATGCTGCTCTCAAGAGGTTTAAGTTGCCATAATTCATGTTCATACCTCTAACCATGAAAGGACGAAGAAAAGGTTTATTGCAGTTATGTGCTGCAATAATCTTCTCACAGCTCTTTTCTCTGGATTGCTTTAAAGCATTAGAAACTTTGGAAAGATGTTTGGACACATCCTGGGATGTCTGGAGGCACTGGGGTGCTGTGTGCTTTTGGCAAATAAGACTCACAGTTTATCCAGTCCCAAAACCCAGGACTGACCTCAGAGCTCTATAAATCAGCTACAAAGCCTGGGAGATGGAGAAAATCCATCCTGTTAGTTAGACAAGCCTCTCTAATGTGGATGAGTGGGTAGTCGTGGCTGGCACAGAAGTGTCTAAGTCATATGTGACATTTGAAATGTTCTGATAGAGATGCTGAGTTTTTGTTGTTCCCAGTCACACTAAAAAGCAGAGGTATGGCACCACAGGGATCTGTGCAGTTATCCGTCATTTCCAGGCTGTTCTGTGATAGAAGGCATCAAGTTCCCAAATTACCCTGGCAGTGCTGCATACAGGTCCCACTGGAGCACTGTGGACCCACAGTGTGCTCCTGCCTGGAGCCCTGTGCCCACTGGCAGCCAGAGAATGGGCTGCTGACACTTAGCACAACCACTGTCTGAAGCATGTTCATGTATTGGGGCACTCTAGGATCTCCACCGTTTTAAATTGGGATGATCAATTGTCTCATCATAAATTTGGTTGGAAATGTGTCATTCTTGATTCTTTCATTGTTTGGGGACCAAATTTCCCCTGACAACTGCTTCTGAAAAGCTGAAACACTGTCACTGCCACCCTGCCCTGGGTCACCAGGGAGAACAGCTGGGGATTGAGAGAAGGAATTAAGAAGCTTTCTGCTCCATCACTGATCTGAATTGTGGGTAAGGAACCAGCCCATGGGATGACACACTGCCATGTAGAAGACTTCAGATTCCTCTGTTGTCATCTTGTGAAATCCTTGAGAGACTCAGCACCCTCTTTCATCTGTCTTTTTTTCTCCTCCTTGATTTCTTTGACCAGATCTCCTTCTGCTCAGCCCCACAGCACCTGCAGCCCCACACCCACAGCCTTGCTATTCCTCAACTCCTCCCTGGCCTGGTCCCACAACCCATTCCCACAGTGCCTGGAGGTATGGAAACCCATCACCCAACAGCACCAGGAAGCTTAAAGGAAAAGCCCTGCCACCTGCTCTGGTGCATTTTGTGTTTTGAATTCCCCTGGCTATCCTGACTGCATCCAACCTCTCCTCCCCGTCAGCCTCAGCACCTCCTGAGCTGCCCTGGCATCTTTCTGTTCCCACTATCCAGTTGCAGTCCCTTCCTCTGGCACCAATTGATGAATAGTGTGAAAAAAAAAAAAGAAGAGTGGGAAGAGCAGGACTTTTCATTCTTTATTTGTCAGAACAATTTGTTCAGTGAGAATAACAGAGCTCTTACAATGACGATGGTGCTCCAGCTGAGTTCTGCACACGCACGATCCCCACAGAAGCTCTCCACGTGCACTGAGCCTGCCAAGTTCCCCCCCTCACAGGGTGTGGGCTCCCTCCTTGCAGAGAGCTGTTGTTGAGATGGGGGCTTGGCTGTGCACTGTCCCTAACAGGGATCACTTCCCATGGGATCATAGAGTCACAGAATGGTTTGGGTTGGAAGGGACTGTAAAGATCATTTCATTCCATCCCCTGCCATGGACAGGGACACCTTCCACTTGACCAAGTTGCTTAGATTTCCATCCAACCTGGCCTTGAACACTTCCAGGGATGGGGCAGCCACAGCTTCTGTGGGCAACCTGTGCCAGGGCCTCACCACCCTCACAGGGAAGAATTTCTTCCATGTATCTTGGGAAACAAGTGCTCACTGCCAACACTGATCGGCTTTTGGACACATCTCTGCGTCTGCCCCTTCCTTGAACCCCGCAAGCTGCACAGTGTGGGAGAGAGAAG